>JAWWEM010000027.1:9292562-9304373 GCA_035582935.1 Ormyrus thymus
AAGCTTAAATTTTCAGAGAATTAATGAGATGTAAATATATTAAACAAACATTAAAAAAAAAAAAAAAGAATTCATAATAACTGACCATCAATCAATGTTCACCGCTTCGATTGCATTAATCAAAATCCATCCTTTATTTTCGGTTCATCAAACCATTAGTTAATCAACTATCTTCCGGATCGTTCCAGTAAACGCCTGAATACATCATTCCCAAGGATCCTCAACGACGCAAAAGGCAGACCGTACTCAACTCTCCTTATCGCCTGCGTCTCCTCCCCCGCTCATTACGTACTTTGTCGCATGGTAATAACTGCGCCTAGCTCGCGTAACGTCCGCATTAATTCTCCTTCCTCGGTGTGCGAAAACAGCAGAAGAAAAGGAAGCGGAGGTGGAAGGTCTTGGCGCTCTCTGTCTCTCTCTCTCCCTCCCTCTCCCGCGCTCGAGGTGCTTGTCATTCCACAAACCCACACGCAGAGGTGAGACGGACGTGAGGTGTTTGTACTTATGGTGCGAACCTTGCCCTTTATTATCCCCGCGGATCTTCTTCTTATTGTTCTCGGTCTCCTGTTTCTTATTGTTGTAGCCCCGGCTCTTTCGCCGGCGAAAATGGGCTTGCGAGAAACGCGCGCGTACACAATGTACTCCGCACGTGAAACCCGGACGGTGCCTAATTTTTTACCTCGAAATTGCGAGCCGCTTTTATTAGGGCGACGCTTAAGCCGTGGGATTTTCCAAGGGTTAAGCGAGAGTTTTTTGCCGGGGAACTCGGACGACTCAACTACGTTTTGCGAAAAGGGGACGCGTTAAACAAAATGTAATTGAGAAATTAAAGTTTTAAACTAAAAAATTGACGGGATGGGATTCAATTATAACGTAAACTAAATCTGTGCTGCCGAGAGAAATATTCAAAGTAGAACTAATTTGTTTAGCGTAATTTTAGAGTCGTTATCTCTGGTTTTTTCTGTGCTGCTAACGGCATTGCACGTTAGAACGTCATTGTTCATTTGTACATTTCAGTCGCTGCGTTCCATTTAGTCGATGAAACTTATCTGAAAATGGGACGAAGCGATCTAAACGGAACGAAGCGACCGAAATGAGCGAATAAACACTGACAGCCTATGTGCAATGTAGTTAAACGCTTGAAAGCGACTGCGATAGTCTTGCCGCAAAAGCAATTCAATCATTTATACTTCGTCAAAATAAAGGTAATAAATAGAATAAGCATGAAAAATGGATTTCGAGCTGTGAAAAACGGAAAATTTAATTTAAACTGAAATTGTTGCTCGTTGTGTCTAATTATTCTCTAATGCACGTTGAATAATGCTTATTTTTTACAATGATATGACAAATATTCATTTCCATATTCAAATTTACTTGATCTACCCATCAAAATTTGTAACGGATAAGTTGGTTGAAATATTTTCCAAGTATCCTGTCTGATATTCGTATGCGCGTAGATATTCTAATGAAAACGTCCTCGTTTAATCCTTTTCAATTAAATCTCACGGCCAGAATCAGCGAAAATAAACGGGCGACCTCACGGAAATAGTGAACTCGAGCAAAGTTTGCGTCTTGAACGGGAGTGAAAACTCGCCATTCTCCCTTCAATCGGCAACTTCACTCCCGCACTAAAACGCAATCACACCTTCAATTTGAATAAACACCGGTAGCGGTAACTGGGCCGTAAATAGAAAAATTCTCGATTCAAAGTATCGCCGTAACCTCGAAGTAGCGCAGCAGCTTGCGCCGCTGTGCGCCCGAAATAGTACAAGCAAAGCGAGAAGCGGCGGCGCGGCGGCCATTACGTTAAGTCCAATAAAGCAAGTTCCGCGCGCCGGGAATCCGAAAACAATTTCCCTATATACGCGCGTTTAGCACATGCGCCGTGCCACCGGAATACGTAAAGATATCATAAAATCTCGCGACCCCTCCGGCAAAGTACGACAAGCCGTTCCTATAACTTCTATAAAAAGTGCAATAACGCCGGTGCCGCCGCCGCCGCCCCTATTTATAAAGGCGCACCTACGCGAGCCGCTAATGCCGAGGGAAACTGAGAAACAAATGCCCCCGTCATAAATCTGATTTATCGCCGGAGGCTTTAGTCGGCCGCCGGCGAGCAGCTTCCTCGTATTCCCTATCAGCTGGATTAACTTCGGGGTGTACGGCTCCGTCAGCCATCTGCCGGCGATCTTGCCGCGAGTCTCTTTCGCTCTAAGTGTATTAAGTCCATGGGCTCTTTGATTTTATATTGTCTTCCTTGCTTTCTTTGCGTCGTTTCTTATATTCCCGGGATTTTTCCGCGAGCAAAGCTCATCGTCGGGCTGATTTGTTTGGAAAGTAATTAATCCTTGATGCCGCACATTATCAACCGTTGTTTGTTGACTAAATTTTCAAATTAAACTTTATTTTTATTGTCTAATTATTGCCCTCGGACTGTTTGATACAAATCATCTGTATCTACTTATAAGATACGAATTTTGCGTTCTTCATACTTATTTAATAAAGTACTAGATTCTAAATTAAATAAGAAATTTTTTTAATTTGCACGACTACTTAACTCACTGCGAGAAGCCAAGAATCCTAACGCCAACTTCTCATTCAAAGAGCTAAAGTCATTCAACTTTTTTAATCACGCTTATTTCAATCAACTTCGTTCCTTCCGCGGCATATAATCTTCCTCTCGATCTCCTCCGCTTTCCCAGATGAGCAAACGTCGCAATCGACTAAATCGCATCGCGGAGCCAATCTCCTCTAACCCTATTGGCTAATCTCGTGCTTTTTCTAGGCTCTCGCCATAATCCGTCGCGCAAATTCATCGCGGAGCGATTTGTCGCCGCGTATCCGACGGTAGGGAGGGAGAGAGAGAGAGAGGAAAAAATTGCGCGTCGACTCTTTGCTTTCTCCTCCGCCGATCCATTAGAACTTTTTCAGCCCGGAAGAGGAGGAAAGGCGGAGGAGAAGGAGGAGGAGCACTTTGCCCGAGCCCCGGCAAAGTTTCGACTGCGAACAAATGCGAGTCCCCGGATGTTTTAATCCCGGGGATGGCCGGTGATTTACGCCGACTCGACCTAGACGCCCGACTGCTCCCCACCGAAGGCGCAAGTCCGCGCCGCTCTAAAGAGAAAAGTCTGCCGCTCGTTCGTGCCGCTCTCGAGATCATTGCGCGATCTTGTGTCCGACGACGATTGCGAGGGCGAGATTTCCTGTTTGGCCCCCGATTGATTGCTTGTTATTCGATTCGATACAGTTTTTCGAATAAGAATTTATGCTGAATATATGACAGAAGTTTCTTAGATAATAACACGAGAAATAATATAGAAAAATTAATTGTCAAAAAATATATTTTTAAACTTAATTTCCTTAAATTTGTCACAATAACAACCTTAGCTACTATATAACTGTACCACTAAACCATTTAACTTTCATCCACCCCATATCCAATCGGAAAGAAGGAGGTCAAAATTCCGGCAAGTGAAAACGATCGAGAGCGGGGAGGGGAGGGGAGGCAATCGTAAGGGCTCGCTTCCGCCGAAACCCATCGCAATGCTCAAAAGCCATAAAACGATCCGACTCGCGCTCGCGACGATTACGCAAGAAAATCAGGCAGCGGCTCCGCAAACGGCCTTATCGATTTTCCAATCTCACCGCGAGGCTCCGCACTCTCGCGCTTTGTCTCGCGACACGCACTAAAACGCAGCGAGAGCGGCCGCTCGGTATCGCAATTGCGCGCCGGCGTTTCTCTCGCGTACGTATCTGGATGGCGGAGGGCTCCGGAAATATCAATCCCTTCGCTTGAAAGTGTCGGGTGGATTTCGCCCGCGAAAGAGGAGGCGGGGGGATGGGGCTTTTCGCGGCGGCGACGCATTAACTTGCAGAATAAAATCATAAGACGGATATAGGATAAAGGTGGCGGATAGACTCTTCGTCTAATTTTATGCCGCGGCTCTATAAATCCAGGCTTTCTCGAATGCGGGATTTTACGTTTTCCGGCACGCTCGGCACGGTCAGACTCGTATTTATTTATTTGCGAGGGGCCGCGGGACTTGATTTATTCGGCGCTTTCAGTAGTAAAAGGCCGAGACCGAGCAGCCGGGATTTGCGTGGGCACTTGTATTCATGAGCGTAGGGGTGACCGCGCGAAATAAATGCAACGAATAAAGAACAAAATTGTCGCGACTCAAGTCGTTTTGCAAGAACTCGGAACGAGGAACACTTGATCCGGACTGGCCTTTTGTACCTGAGTAATTTCGGCTCTCTAATGCAAAATTATGACTTACTCTCTTAAATAAATGCGGAATCGAAAAGATGAGCATTCGCTAAACTTAACTAATTTAAAAGTACATTAAGTGCGTTGTTTTCGTTCATTTAGTTATCTTTTTTAACTCTGACAAGGCATCTTTTTATTAGCCTAGCTTAATAAAGACTATACTCTCATGAGTATCTTTAAAGCTATTTTCTTTCTAAAGTTTCTTTTGATTCCTGCACAGTTATCCTGATCTTTAGAGTTCTTGTTTACCTTTTAAAGTAAAAGCTATGCTTTGTAGTAATTAGTTTTTGTACGCTGTAAGAAAAGTAAAAGGAGATATACATTTTTTTAAATCTCACAACATTTCGCCTCTGTTCTTCAAGCCTTACCTCAAACAAAAGAAAAATATTTTATTATCATAACTTTCTCCGTTTCAAACACTCGAACTTCATTTTAATACCTTTACAGTTGTTTGTTTTATTTAAGAAACTTGAAATTAATTTTTGCTTCTTCTCAAGATTGAACACAGTTTAAATTTCGAAAAAATGTTACTTCGACGTTTTAAAAGAGCTCGAGCCAAAACAGAAACCCATCGAGCGCACAGCCTCCGCGCTCTATATTACATGTTTTTATTCAACGTATAAAGTCATCGAACAAGCGAAGCTGCATCCCCGAAAATCGACAGCTCAAAAGGCACTTCCTTCGCAGAAGAGGGCAAACGAGATGCGGAATGCATAAGGAGCAGAAGAGCTCAGTGCTCATCCCCCGTCGCCGCGGGGAGAAAAATATGAAGTCGGCGCTCGCTTACGGAGATTTCGAAATTCCCAATTAAACACCGCCAGACCCTTTGCAGCGCCGCTCGAGCATGAAGCCCCTTTACGAGTGGAGATGAAGGCGGCGAAATGAGAGCGCGGCCGAGAAGCAGGGGGAGGGAGGGGCGGAGGGAGGGAATATTAAAAGAGTTTAAGCAGATGGAACGGAGAGCATCGAGCCACCGGTGATGATGAAAGGGAAAGTGAAAAATGAAAGGGAACAGAAGTTTAATCGAAACTGCGCGATATTGTACGGTCTTTAATTTGATTACTTCGCCGATGAATTGAAATTTTCTCTACCTTTGTCCGCGAACTAAATGCTGGATGGATATTACTCGAGGAATCTATTTAAATGTGCTGAATTGGGAGTACGCTTCATTTTAAAGTCGCGACTATCGAATAAAGAGCTTTGTGTGCCCGAAAATAATGAACGAGGTAAGAAGATTTTAACAAATTAAGTTTGCTAAATCAAATACTTGTTTTTTGCTAATAATGATTAAAAAACACTGTTATTTAAATAAACAATTTAAAATTAAAAAGTTTTTGACTTACAGCTGTTTGTAAAGAATGATTAGTTAATCGAGAATACTAAAGTTGTTTTATTTGGAACGTTATTATTAAGCATCTTGTATATACAAAGTACAAACAATTGAATAAAAATAAAAAATATTTTAATCAGCTCTAAGTAAATATATTATATATTTACACGGATTAATAAATTTTAAATGCCGGTTCAATATCACAGCTAAGATTGAAAGTTGGACGCGCACGGAGACTACCCCAATTAACGGCATTGAATGAGACCGGTATTTTTAAGCGTGTCGCATTACCGCAAACTCAGTTCGAACTGCCTATCCTTCCCTTTGACGCGAACTTAGATACAACAAACGATCTCGAGGCACCGGCGGTCAAAAAAGCGCCAACAGCGATTCGAGTATCGTTGACTTAATTTCGAAAGCTCGCCGAGGGTGGGCTACACCGCGCACAAAGCACATTCAGCCATAAAACTCGGTTCAATGAAAGGCGAGGAGGGGCACGAGCAGCGGGTGCTTTGAATATTATGGCGGGTACTTGAAAAGTGGAGGTTTGAAGAAAAGCTGCTCGGGCGGTGGCTCGCTCGCCCTTTCTCCCGCTTCAAAGCGCCTTCGAAATTATGACGTCTTTCGTTTTCTCTCTGCTCGGCGGCCTGCTTCACTCCCGTGGGAGCAAAGCCAAGCTCTTTGTGTTCGTGTATATTTACGATGAATGAAAGTCCCTTTTCTCTAGGCCCTCTCTCTTCCTCTCTCTCGCCCCTCCCGGTGCCTTTCGACAGGTGCGGATAATGGCGCGCGATAGCCGCCGTAAAAATTGATTTGCTTTTGAGGCTTGAGTACCTTGGATTAAGGTTCTGGCTGACTTTAAGAGAATCGGGAATGACTCGTGTAGACTTTCTTTGGGGGGGGGGGGGGGGTTCCTCCTTAGCAAGTGGCGATTAGGGTTTTTAGTTCCTGAAAGTAGCGCTGTCAAGAATGATTATTGCCGATGGATTCATGCTCAGTGGAGAATTACAATTTGGGAAAATTAGTACTTGATTAATTGTTTTTTATTCGACATAAAATAAGTTTCACAATGCGAAGGGCAAGCTTGTTTTGACATTTGCTTTAGAATTTGAGATTATCTACTATTCTTCTCTTTTAATAAAGGAAAGCATAACTTATTCAGGCATTACTTATACAGTTCACCTCTTCTACTATTGAAAGTGAAGTGCTATAGTCTAGTGCTAAAGCAAGTAAGTAAAGTGGGTTATGGTTCATGGAGATCAATGAATTCATTACTTTTATAAACTTTTATCACAAAGAATTTTTACTCTTTATTATCTTTTCTTCCTTATGATTTTTTTATTTTCTAATTTAGTAATTACGAAATATCAAATTAATGTAAATATAAAATTATTCATGCGTATGAAATTTATTATAATAATTTAAATTTTCTTTGAAACAATTTGTATTGAGCAATTGCATTGTAACAAAATGTAATGTTACTTTTAATAAACATCAAATAATACAATTCAATATTGAAGTAAAGCAAAGTAAAATTGGTCTGACATGAGCGTGCACAAGACTACTGCCGTCATGCTCTAACATAAAACCAAGAAAAATAGTTGAGGAAAATTGATGAAAGTATAATCTAGTGCTTAAAGAAATTTCATCTTTTTTAAATGTGTTTACTTAAAATGTCAATGTATTTGACAGCAAAAAATCAGTTATAAATATTCGATTCTATTTATAAAACATATTACACTAATGAATATAACATATTATACTAATTTGTTATTGCATGAGCTAATAGTTAATATTTCTAACAATAATTTGCATAATAATTTTCAAACGAATACTTCCTTCGCGACCGGAAGTTTACGTTCCACTATCATCATCCTTTGTCCACACATATTTACATAACAAACTACCCTTTATTGTAAACAAAAGGTTTAATCCATTGTGAATTATAATTTAACATGATCTTTTAATACAGCTTATTTTCACTCCAACTGTTAAACTTAATTATATAACTAAAACTGAACTTTTGCAGTACTTCACAAAAATTTTGAACAAAAACTTTCACAAATTGAAAAATTAGATGCAAAACATCATTCATTTCCTTAGTACCTCAAAAAGCTTCTCGATCAGCATCCACTAATCAAGTCTTTGGGGTCACGAATGTTTGGCTCGTTATCCCGACGCGGCGTGAACTCGTGAAATTTTCTCGTAGCTATCAGCACTTTTTTTCCCTTAAGCGAGTTGCAGAGAAACACGAAGAAGCGAGAAAGAGTGTTTTTTCTTCTTTACGAACCGAAAGCTTTACTCACGGTCTTAAGCCTTTATAATTAAAGCTTCCTCTTCCCATTGCAGCTTTAACCCCTCAACTTCTAAGATTTTTACCTTTTAGAGATACTTTTCTATTACTTGATTGAGGAAATGTGTAAAAAACGATCAAATAATTAGTTTTGTAACTGTAAATTAATTTTTTTTTTTTTAATAAAACAATTTCTTTTTAGTTTGAATTGCAATTTTTTAGGTATACTTCAAAGTAAAATGAGAAATTGAATTTTCGAAATTCGTAAGCCAAAGAATTCGAATGCATTTTTCTTAAAAATGAGTTTCAAAGATAAAGTTTGAAATTTGGAAAAGTATATGATGAACTGATGGGAAAAATTTCTCTCTAAATCAAAGCTTTGGCAGAGATTTACTTCCTAGCCAAAACGAATAATCTAGATTAAGGTCAAAAAACAGATTGAAAACGTTAGTAACCTTTTAATATTTAAATTAGCCATTACTCGCACGGTTCAGTGGTGATATAACATTTGCTTTAAAGAACAGAGTATTCAAACTTAAGCACATCCACAATGCCTTTTATTGCACTATAAACAGTGAACCTCGTAGAAATTACTAGAAGCAATCGGTAAAGTTTTGATTTCCTTTGGGAATAATATACTTGATGAACTTTATGCAAAACCTCATGTAGCTCAAATTTTCGTTTATGATTTCGGATTGTCGAAAATGACTGGTGAAACCACAATTTCGTTTACGGTTTTTCTAAGAACTTAAAGTGAAAACAAAGTGACTCAGAGCATGCCGACTAAAAATAATATAATAAATAAAATAACGACTGTTCCAGGAATTCCCCGCAGAAAATGAAAATCTAAAATGTAAATTAGTAAAACGAGTAATTGTGCAAGCTCAACGTTAAATTCAGTTAAAAGTTGCAAATAAAAGTTATTTTTTAACGACGTTAGTTCCAGGTCTAAAATAAAAGAAGCTAAAATAAAGTTATCCAAACGGGTGACTTATATATATTTGCCTAAAAAGTACACAGCGGAAAAAGTTTCCTCTCGCGTAAACTAGTTTTCCAGCGGTACGCGAGCCTGGTCGCCAAATCAAAATTTCCCCCGCAATGCCAGAAGATATAGGAATCAGCGGCAGAAAAACTAACTTTCGACTCATTGACAGAGAAAAAGAGACAGAGCCGGGAATGTAAAAAAAAGAAGGAAGAGAGAGAGAGAGATCGGCGCGGCAAGAGGGGAAACGTCGGAATGAGAAAAGGGAAAATCGAAGGTACACCGGCGCGGGTAGGTGGAAAGTTTGACGATAAACTTCCCAGGTTCAAAGGGGAGACCGAAGCTCGGATCCCGCGCGAGTCCCGGCAGGAGTTTTTAATCTGCCGCGCGTCGATCTGGGACGACGACGAGAAAGTAGGGCTGAACTTTGAGCGCAAGACTAGCCGGCCGCCTGCGAGCAGGTAACTCGTGTATATATAGGTGCCGGCAAATAATCCGCATTAGATTAATGGATTTCCTTGTCCTTGCTTCAATATTGAATAATATTTTTGCTGGTGGTATTTTATGTGGGTATATGAAACTTTTTATTTGTTGCTTATCTGTCAATTTCTACGGTAATATTCATTTTCAAAAAGAGCTGCTTTGGGGAATTTTCTACAATTTCACGGGCGATAAGATTTCTCTCTGTGTTTGTTGCCTTTGAGCCAATCGCAAACGCAAATTCGCAATAATATAATTATCAGCATGTAATAATTAGGTTAGCCGCGGCAATTAATCATTTCCACAAGAGGGTGCCTCGCCTCAAAGGCGCGCCAAGGATTACACCGTCAACAAAGCAGCAATTACAAGATTACACCGTCGGCAACAAAGCTCAGCTTGAAATTATATCCCAGCAGCCGGCAACGCCGCAGCATCCAGCCAGCAGCGGCAGCAGCAGCCATTCGTCCGAACAATATGATCGTCAAGACGCGCGCGCCGACGTCTAGCAGCAACGGCGCGGGCAACAACGGAGTTGCGCGTCCGAAGCCGCGCAGCAGCAGCAGCTGTCCTTTTCGAGGCCGCGCGGCAAAGTTAGTTGGCCCGTTGTTCTGCGGTCAACTAGCAGCTCGCAGCGCGCAGGTATTAATGTCCCGATAGGAAACTTAGACGGCTCACTAAGCAATCTCTCCCGCCTGGCCTGCCGGCGCGAGGAACGCCGAGCGCGCAGACCAAAAGGCCCCTCGATCCACTTGTGGCGAGGTGGGAGACGCCGCCGCTACCCGGGTACGAGTATAACTCGCGCCGAGGAGCACGGACTCCTGGCTCTCGATAATAAGAGAGGCGATTAATCAAACGGACTTCTTGGACATCGATCGCTTTACATAATGCCAGCGTGCTTAACAAGGGGGCAATGAGTCGCCAATTATTGAGCTATTATTAACCGAGGGGCTGCGGTTGAAGTGAACTGGTGGAGATACTTGTCCGTATAAATAGAGGGAATTTTATTGCCAGGGTAGATTTCAATGTGAAATAACATCTGCTGCAATATTTCGCAGTTATAAGTAATAAGTTCTAATAGATAATGTTTCAAAGTTACTTTGAGCATAGCTGTAACTTTGAACTGCTGCGCTAACTGCAGGTTTACAGTAGACTAGACTTGACTCTTGACTGTTTGAATGAAAGTTGCATAAACAGTAAACGTTTATTTTCAGTATGTTCTACGCTTTGCTCATTGAAAGTTTTCAGAAAATATTTCAGAAGGGAGTACCTTTTATTCGTTATTGAACTAAAGTTTTATTCGTTGTAACTTTTAAAGGTAAAAAATACGTTACTTGTTCCTTATTAACCTAACAATGTAATTATTTAAAGTTAGATACAGTTTATTTATTTTACGTTTATTTTAATCTATCTCAAAATGATCTTTTGCAATCTTATTCCCCTGAAATCAAAGCTAATCTTCCTATACAATGTATCCTGAAATACAACCCCAGACAAAAATAAATGAGCCGAGCGACAATCACGGGAGCGAGGCGATCGTCAGGCGCGTCTCGAATCGACAGATAAGGAAATCGCGTGATCAGCGGTCGACCATAACTAATAATGCTATTACGCGAGCAGAGCAGTGCCGGAGAGCGAGAAAGAGAGAGAGGGAGAGAGGGCAGGTAGGCGATAGAAGGCATCTGCCGCTGGTCCTGCGGTTTGATAATCGAGTCTCGAGGCCGGCCGATTCTGCCCCCGATCGAACATACGATGGAGTCTATAATCGCAAGGCTGGCTTCTACATACACACGCGCGACCGCCGGAGAATGACCTCTTCCTCTCTCTTTCCCGCTCGCACAAAAACCGGACCTGCATCCGCAGGAAGAGAAGAAACGCGGAACGCTTCGTTTGCTCCGCGGCGAGAAACTGGGACGGCTGATGGACGCTGAATTTGTGGTTCTGGATGCTTACTGCTTTTTGCTCACGAGGTAAGCGTGATTGCGAGCAAATATCCGAGCGGAAGGACTCGATATCCCGGAGTTATATAAGAAGTCTGGCTTGCGGCTGACCGGAGTGTGAACTACGTTCGTCTCGGTTTCATTCAGACGGAGTTTATTTGATTTGGAAGCCGGAAGGGGGAATAAAATTTGTTTTGAAGTTGTAATACGGTTCGTCGAAAAATTTGCGAATAAAATTTGATTGAAAATATATTTTAAGATTCGGAGAATTCGTTCACAGTGGAAAAATGATCGATGCTGATTGGCTGAATTGATGACTGTCAGTAGGCGTGGCAATTCTGTCAGCGATACTTTCATTAAATTTACAGAAGTAAGAGTGCCATTACTATTATTGAAAGTATGCTACGGCGATTGTTTAACTATAAAAGGGTCACCACCATAAAAGTTTACACTGAGAAAAAAGTTTTGTAAAAATTATCATACGGTCTGGTAAGACCGCCACAGACTGTCAAAACCAAAAAA
>JAWWEM010000027.1:9328912-9355640 GCA_035582935.1 Ormyrus thymus
CCGATAAAAGTTTCCTTTTATTTCCCGAACAGCTGAGTGTAAATAAGCTCAGATGTAACCACTAACAGAAGAACGGTGTTTACATTGCCGTCCTTCCATCAAATTTAATAATTTAGTGTCTGTCATGCTAAATTATTAAGAGTTAAGAAACATCGTTACAGGCTAGAATTACATCAAACGTTTGATAGGTACGTATAATCATAATGCAAAATTGCGATTGACTGAGCGCTAAACTGTAAATGTAATTCTGAGCTTGAAATCTGATTGGTTGGAAATACATAGTGCAGATGTATGGATTTGACGATGAAACTGTTACCTGGTTGAATGGTTACGGAAATATAACATTAGTGAGTTCGGTTTGAAGCTTTTAAGTTGACTGGGATTACATTTGAGCTGCAACGATTTATTGGGAAAAGTTTATTCATAAAGAAATCTGTGCACTAAAATAATAAATATTTATTTGTTAAAATATTCAAATAAAAATCAGGAATCGCGCGTTAAAAGCAAAATTTAAATGCAGAGAAAATCAGTTTCAAAATAACCAGTTCATCTTTTTTTGCCGGAATAAGATCTTTTAAATTTGTCGCCAATGGATACACTTTAGTAATCGCATCAGTACCTACATTTGAAATATTAAAACGTTCTCTGCGCGTTTCTTACGGAATACGCCATCATTCTTTAAAAAGTTCCTGACGTATTAATATTCCTATTTTCCAGCAGGATTTCACTCCGAAACATTGCACATCTCGCATACAACTATCGATCTCGGAGCAAAAAAATTACCTCTTATTGAATATGCTTCAACAGCGTGAAAGGCAGGTTAACATCGAACTCCTCTTAAATGCAGAAGCAGTGGCGCATATAAGCACGCACACACGCCCTTGCTTGCTTGCTTGCCTAGGCACACAGACGGCGTTTCCTTGATCTTGACGAGTCAGATAAAAATGGGGCGGGGGGCAAAAGGGAGGCGCGCACGTTCTTTCCTCGCGGGGCAAAAAAAAAGCGAGCCTTGCGGTTCGTATGCTTTTAGTAAAAGCTTTTTCCTTTTTACACACTCGCTCTCGGCATAAACGCCAGCACAATATCCTTCTGGCTGTGTGCGTGCGCTGATATAAAAAGTCGATGTATAGAAAACGTCGCGAGTTTGCCTTATGCATGTATATACCTTTTCTCTCCGCCCTCTACGGTATCTACTTTTTCGAGAGAGAGAGAGAGAGAGAGAGAGAGAGAGAGAGAGTCGGATGTAAATTCTCAGAGACACAAAGCGGACGAATAATGGCTGGAAGCTCCGGGGCAGTATCAATGAGCGCGACTTGTAACGCTGCCGGAACACGAGGCCGCGAAAGAAGTTAAATTGAAACCGAACACTGAGCCCGGCTGCGGGGGCAATTATTTTTTTTTACTCGTTTACGGTGTACGAAGACAAAGTCGCTAGCCGCTTTATCCTTTTGCAAATTAAGCTGCCGCTGTATCGCGGATCTGGAAAATTAGCGGGGATGTTGGAAGGAGAGTCGAGTAGTTGCTCGCGATTTATTATTATTGTGACCATTCGCTATTTTCGAAATGGACGATGCGCAAATAATATCTGCATTATAATATAATTTTAATTTTTTACTTTTCCAGAATACCGGAATATATTTAATTTCAAACATTTTATCCTACGACTTTTATTCCTTCAGGTATGAGCCTTTTTACTTTTTACTTTACTTTTGTTGAAAAATCAAAAAAATTTTCAACAACTTTTAATCAACCTAATAAAACGAAGAAGCAACATTTCCATAAACACCTAAATAAAATACTTCTAATACTCTACCCAGAAAACTTAGCCAGCATCCAGCTTCCAAAATAATCCCCCAGCAAGAAATCTTAAATCAATCGAAGGCGTTAACCAGCTGGCGTCGGCGGCGCTCGGGCGCCACATTAATACACCGCAGTCAACACGGTGAACGTAGTCCGAACGAAGCCGGACCGTAACCACTGTCAACGTTTAAAGCGGCGCAACGACATTAAACCCATCGGTGCGCGCGGCTCGCCGACGACGCGCAAAGGCCATCGACCGATCATTTCGCTGGAAATCCGATTAGCCGCGCGTCAAAAGGTCGCCGCCAAGGGAGAGAGAAAGACGGGAATAAAGCGATCGTGACATTCCCGGGGTCAGGTCTATGTATATACAGTACGCAAGCCCGCTCGGCGACGTGTCGTTGACACACGTGGAGGTCGGGGATGGCGAGGAGAGTGGGAAACAAAAACAAGAGCCGGGGGTAGCAACTGTCGAGGATAGGACCTTGTTGCCGAAGGAGTTCGTTAACCTTTCGCGCAACGGCTAGACTCATCACGTATTTAGTGGGGGGAAGGCCGCAGCGTGGCGACCGAGTCAATTTTTAAACAGAGTTTACCCAGAGCTGCTTCGTTATTCGCGCGAGCTGACATTCGACTGTCGCGTTTCTAATTTTTCAATTCGGGAGCTTTTTCAGTTTTAATGACGCTTTGTTGATTGAACGGTATAGTCCATTGAAGTGTTAATATGGGAGCTTTAAATGTTCGTTCCGTTTAATTATACGCTGCCGACCAAAAGTTTGGAAACATTGTGAATCCGAAAATCCGGACGAAGCGTTTCCAAACTTTTGGCCGGCAGTGTATGTGGTAAAACGGTTTGTTAATTTATTTATGTATTTATTCAAGTAGATGTAAATGAGCTCCATCGTAAGGCAGTTACCTTTAAAGTCCACCACATAGCATTACTATAGAGGTAAAAGTAAAATTATTTTTTTAAAAAAATGCAGAGTTCTTGGTCTGTAAAACTACACTTGCTTGGAAAGAGTAATTATGGAGTATTAAATTATTTTTTAATAAAAACTCTGCAACGGACAATTTTTTTTAATTTAAAATTTTCATAAAGTGAATAAACTGCGTATGCACATGAATGCATGTGATTGGTATATCAAAGGAGCAATATTCAGAATTGACAGTTCATTTTTGTTAAGTATAAAATTCTGTTTTTGATAAAATGTAGATCTTTTGGTCTATAAAACAGCACATGTTTGGAAAGCGTAATTATTGGGTATTTAATTATTCTTTTACAAAAGAACTGTAGCGAGAATTTTTATTCAATTTTAAATTTTCATAAAGTGGATTTAGTGTGCACGTGGCTGTATGTGATAGGTATAAAGGAGCCATATTCGGGATTGACAGTTCATTTCGTGAAAAATCAACGGCCTCTTTGGCTCTCAAGTTTAAAAATTTTATAATAAACGCTCAATCAATATTTCTTTAATAAAGCTTATTTAGATAATAACTAACTATTCCAAATTAATTTTAATTAAAAAATAAATCACACTTTACTCATGCATTACTGTTACAACAAAAAGTACTCACGGAAACCCAAAAAAGCAGCTTACCTGAAACAAAAAAGCCATTATTACAAACACGATAACGCCCAAGTCCTTATTTTAAATTCGACGACTAAAGCATCAAAGTATGACCCTGTTACCCCTCAAAGCCCCAGTCTTAAAAAAAAATCAATCAACAATCCCGGGTTATTGTCCCAATTCCGACAAAATCCAAGACGCGGCCCGAGGCGCACGATTTTCCATCAGCCTCGAAGATAAGCAGCTGCCGTCCAATTTTACGGCCGTAAAAAAAAAGTCCTAAGGGCGCGAGGCGGGAAGGAGCCGGAGCCAGACGCCCTCGCACGTGCCCCGGCCTCGGCTGCAATTACAAGAAAGCACCGGGCCGTTCTCGCCCGAGCCGAAAATTGATGGCCCCTATCTGTCCATTTGCCCGGAGCTGATTGCCATTTTATGCCCGTGCCCGAGCGAAGTAGTAACTTCTTTCGCGGCCGCCGAGCGAGGAAAGAGGAGTCGGCGAGATGAATCTAGGATTATTAAGCCCACCTAGGTGGCATCCTTATTTTTAAGTCCTTTTGAGTCTGCCGATTGTTTGGGAAATCGCTGAATTTACAATAAAGATCGCTTGCTTTCATTAACGGAGTTAAAAATTTTACGGATTGCTCTTGCGCACGAAAACAGAAAATTTACTATACTAATTTTCAATGATAATGATACAGTTATGGTATGGTATTGATACCATACGTCAAATTGAAATTTACCAAAATTTCATGAGATATAATTTTTTGACGCTCATCTGTATCTACATTCACATCTTTAACTATTGCTGCTTTCTCTTCGGTGTACTTTAAGCACTGGATTTTTTGCTCAAAGCGATTAATCACTGAGTGACGTTGCCACTCTACTCTCTACATGCGAAATGTATGTCTTGTGCTTCAACAAGCATTTTAAGTGCTTTGGACAAATGGGTTTGTCAAATATATTTGTTTAAAAACTCTTTCTCCTTTTTATTCAAATAACTTATTTTATCTTTTTGGTTAAATTTGCAAACGCTATTAAATAAAATTCTACTATAATTATTATCGGTATTAAACTTTTGGCTTATTTCTTACACATATAAAAGCGATAAAAGAGCACACAAAAGTCTAAACTTGTAAATTAAGCAAACAATCTATCGTGAAACCTAACTTAACAATCAATCTATTCGATTGTAATAGAAACGCAAATTATCATCATGACAAGCGTCCTTACACAGACGTCAATTTTGATTAGCTCTCCCAGTTCCACCCTCCATCGATATATAAACGAATCGAACGGAAGAATATCCCAGTCATCCTCGCCTTTCCCTTTTTTTCTCCATCCCCCTCCATCTGTAACAGCAGAGGAGGGAGAGATAACCGGTTTCAAGGTTTCCCGAAGAATAGGGCGACGCTATTAGCGCAATGGTAGAGGACGAACCGCGACAGGCGCTCCGCTCGTCAGAAAAGGTAAACTCTTCCGGGCCATTTAACCCGGCAGTAGAGGAAACTAGTGAATCTCGAAGATATTGGAGGCAGGAGAGAGAAAGCGGGAATTGAAGAGGTGGAAGGGGGAGGGATTTTTCGCATAATTCCGAGTGATTATGCATGGCGAATTTTTTCGGGCGATGATGCGGGATTAATTTGTCTCCGTTCGTCGATTTTCATGTTCACCTTTTGAAGAGTCTGATTTCTCCAAGGATTCGAATGAAAATTATTGTGAAGAAAGAGTAATATTTCGCCTAGGAATATTATTCCGCGTAAAGCCCATATATTTTCTCCGGAATGTATTCAATTTTTATTAAAAATGTTATAAAAGAAAAGTACTTAGGGCATTTTAATCGATTCAATTGTGTGTATTTAGGAAAAAAAAAGAATCAAATTTTGTAAAAAAAAATAGACTTAATAAAAATCAGAAAAATTCCGTTCCGTACAATAAAAGAATCTTAAAAGAAAGGCCGTAAATTAAAAATAGAAGGAGTTGAAAAAAAGGCCAGCAGCAGAAAGTTCGGAAACATTTGGAAGGTAATAAAAGACAATTAGTCATGAATCATAGTAGAGAGGAAAATCGAATCTCGTTCTCTTACGTTCAATCGAACTCGTAAAGTTTTTCGCTCGATGAATAGAAAGGAAACTTTAACGTCTTCAGGCGCCACAGGCGAAAGCCAAGGGAAAGAAGAAAAAGGAGGGAGAGTGAGAGAGAGAGATAGAGAGAACAAGAAGCAGAGGGAAAGCTCGCCTTTCATACATACGCATATATATATATATATATATATGTCTATACATATATATGCGCGAGTACATGTATGTATAAAGCCTAGGAAAAAAGTCCGCCCAATGTTGCTTCAATTTACATACATTTACCGCTCCGTACGCTACGTGCGACGATGTCAATTTCGCAGTCGAGCGAAAAAGGTTCGAGCTCGCACATGCGCTCCAACGACGTGTATTTATGCATATTTATGGCATCTTAAAGCCAGCTAAGACGCGGAAGAAATGCCATTTTTTGATTTAAAAGGCCCAACGGAAACGAAGGATTTCCGAAGAGTAATTTAGAAGTGGCGGAGGTAAAATAATGTTTTAGATTGACTTGTTGGTATTCAGAAGCGGTAGCTGAGTTTTTTCAAGTGGAATAAGAAAATTTTATGAATAAATTGACCCTTCGCCGAAGCTGATTTTATTTGCATATCTTCCTTGACAACTTTAATGAGTTATTAACTTTGACAAATTAATATCACTGAATAATAAAGTAGAAATTAATGGATTTCTAAAAACGTTATTTCTTTATTAATTCTTTTTATTGAAATTATAACACTTGCAAAATGCATACATTTCGTTTGCAAGTGATTAACATATAATTACAACACTTGATAGCATTGTTTTCATCTTTACTGACGTGAAAATTTATACTTCAAAGAACAGACGAAATTAAAATAAATTTGATTACAAGGTTCAATGCTCCACGGAAAATCACATGATCGTGAGCAATTTATTCAAACAAGAAATTATTAATTATAATAGAAAAGGCTTTATATCTTCATTTTTAATATTTATTTGTGGATTATTTGCGAAAGTGTTATAACATACCGCTGCCAATTCATTGCACAAATCCATTCACCAGAGTATTACCATTTAATATGAAAACATTCATGAATGAAAATTAAATTAATAATCGATATTTTTTTACATTAAATTATGAAAATCTATACCTTTGATAGATGTGTTCATTAAAGCTTTATAAAAATCAAACAGGAAAGTTTAATATTCTTGTAAAAGTAAATTTCTCTTACATAATAAAAGCTCTTGTTTCGATAAAAGAGACCGATATTATCTGTAAAATTTATTATTTATTTTACTCTTTTACTGTCAATAAGGATAATTATTTCTCTTGTAGAGATAAAGCTTAAATTCCAGACTAATAATATCAATATCAAGTGCTACCGCGTACCAATCAATTTCCAGCTGCAACGACAATAAAAAATTTGCCGATTTTCCTCCGACAAGTCCGCGCCGTTCGCCGTTGGGCTTAAAGAAAAAGTTCAAAGCGTCAAAGTGCTATCCGCGAACGAGGCGACAGGTAATTTTTGCGCCAACAACAGCAGCAACAAGCGCCGCGTATAACTTTTGTCCCCGCTCTCCGCATTGCATATTCGCGGAGCGTATATTCAAATAAACGCTTTTGTTTCGGCATCCCGGCTTCGGCGGCCTTAAACTTTCATCCGCGCTCAGACTCCGCCCCGGCGGCTGCGTCCTCCTGTTTCCCCCGCGAAATTTGCGCTCCAAGTACCCCAGGAGCAATCTGGAGCGGCAATAAGGGAGATAATGGGATCATTTGTGAAGCGCTGTATCTACATGGACTGTAGTTGGCCGACTGTAGTGCGTCGGTTTGCAGTTATACGCAGCCGTCCGGCACGTATGTGCGAGAGCCTCTATATGGATTTTCCATCCGCGACCTGTTGTCCCTCTCTCTCTTCTTATTGTTTACGCACTGAAAAACTTTACTTTTCACTCGAGAATGCATGGGGATCGAAGGGCTCGGCCGCCCCTGCCGTCAGCATGGCTGTTGCTCAAAATGGAATTGGCTTTTAGAGACGAGTGCTTTTTATACAATTTCGGGCGAACCGATGCCGGGGATTACTGCAGATTATCTCGCGATGTTCATTAGGTTTGTGCTTTTAAAAAAATCGCTGGAAATCCTACCGCATAATTGATGTGATATTATAATTTAAGTGAATTTCAATGAATATGTCAGACCGACATGCCTGCAGTAGAATTCTTATCCAAATACAAGCAATATGAATAATATATCACGATCCAGCGCGCGATTATTTATACAATTCGTAAATCGTCGGTTCGCTTAACAAAGGACGCAGATCTCACGTCAAAGCACGATAAAACTTTGACATAATATTTGTTTCCGCGAATAAACAAGCAGCCTGTATAAACCTATGTACGTTAAACGCAGAGAAGGTATACCGAAAGCGTAATATCAGAATAGAGCTTACCGTGGCATTTTAACGATTTCATTGTGTATAATGCAGACACAGACACGCGCAGGCCTGCTTTTTTGCGCTCAACCCTTTTAATCAGAAAAATGCATTTTTTCCAGCGGCGAGCCGCAAACTTCAAACGCGGATCGAATGCTTAATTCGAGCTCTCTTTCCTTGTATTTTTGGGGTCGGGCGGCTTCGTTAGAGAGGGAGCCGCGATTTTAAATATCATAATGGCAGTTTCATGAGTTTAATGCGTCTACGTGGACGGGTTTCAGCGGAGCTTCGTTTGGAATTTTGCGGATTTTCCGACTGCACCGCGGGGCGGATTTGCTTTCTGAAATAATAGCGTGCGCCTTTTTTGCACAGTAACTTATTTTCTCACGCTAAAATAAAAATGAAGCTTTCTTTAATAATTTCAATAATATTTATATTTTTTTTAGTAATTTATGAAAAAGTACCTTTGTGTAAATACCAAGTTACAACTCTTTTAAAGCAAATGAATAAAAAAGGAAAATATTTACAAACATAACTATAGTTCGCACTGTTATTCTATTTTATTTTTAGTCATCTGGTAACATAACCAGTAAATTTCTGAGAAAAAATAACAGAGCGCAGCTCCGTTATCAATTCCTTGTTCCCTGCAGCCTCCACGCATCGCGGCTCGATAAACCGCGCGGCCAAAGAAGAAAGGCGATCGAAGCCGCAAAGGAAAACTCGCAGAAACGAGCAAGAATAACATTTGCCTCGCGCAATTCGGGCTCCCTTTCGCATATGATATATCTGCCGATTCTCGCGCGAAGGAAAAACCGAAGGGTTGAAGCGTCGATATGAAGTATTGCAGCGGCAATATCGGGGCACGGCGACTGACCGCCGGTGACTTTATAGCCCCGCGGTTTCCGGTTGCTCGCGCGAACCGTTAATTAATCTTTCCTGAATCTCTGCTGTTAAATTTTTCAAGCTTGTTTCGTAAAATCGATGAGCCCCGGCTGTTTTATCGGTTTGCATTTTTTAGGAGTGATTGATTAGAAGCGCGTTGGAAATACTATTGAGAACATAATTAGCAAAAAGCAAAGTTGCTTGGAAGTAAAACAATTTGAAGATTTTCTTAAAGCTTTATGACTCATTTGAATGATTTTAGAACATAATTCATTAAATGCGACTTGAGTGTGACCAACAATAATAATTTAGTTCTTGCAGAAAATTACTGATTCATGTGAGATGAAAATATCTCAATTCTCAGAATAGATAGCCGGTGATAATTATATTTTCTACCATTATCTAAATTGAAACCGATTTGATATTCACTAGAGCATTCAAGCGGAAAATGAGAAATTTCAACTCTTATAGTATAATAACAAGGTGCTTCATTTCTTACTTGTTTCATTCTAGTTGAATTTTAATTAACGAATTAATGTATTCTGTTTTCACAGAACGGTGCGCAACAAAATATCATTACTCTAGAGCAACGTTAGGGAAGCAAGCATCGCGAAAAAAATCCTTATTATCGAATTACGAGGCAAAAGTAGTGCTTAAACGACTAATGAAAATCCTCTCGAAAAGGAAAAACTATAGAGTCGATGCCGCACTGTAATTAAGGCGCAAAAAAGCTCAGCTGTACCGTAGATACTGCTCAAGCGTGTAAAGAGCAGCATTTATTGAGAGGAAACAAAGTAAAAATGCGACCGCGCGCCGAACACAATTAACATTTCGATCCGCACAGCGAGCACAGCTAAAGAGAAGCAGAGGAAAAAATTCCCCTATTCCCCTATTATCGCAACACATCCAGAAGCGCAAACGCACGCACACCCACACACATACAGAGAGAGTGAGAGAGGCTAAATCGAAAAAATAGGACACGCGCCTCTCGAGCTTTCGTGCACCTGTGTGTATTTTTGTTTTGTCGTATTTGCGCGGGGAAACAATTAGTAAATGCATCAGAACGAATCTCATAGTAAGGTCTGTTCTCCTTTCCCTTCTTTTTTTGTAATTACGAATACGGGTATGTTTGTCCATTTTCCTTGAACCGAGAGCTCGTTTGTTACCAAGCTACGGTTGCGCTCGTAAAATTTTCTTATTTAGGTAATTATGCGAAAAGTTCAAGTTGCCTTTTGAAAGAATGCAGTTTCTAAAGTAGCGCTGAGTATTTATTCATGTGAAAATACGGGCGAATTCGCGAATTAAATTTTGCAGTATTCCCTAAAAAGGTTTACAATGAAAGTTTCAAGTTATAAATCTTTGCATTGGGTTTTAAGGTGCATTAAAGAAGCAATACTTTAAAGTGGATTAAAATTTTTAGATAAGCTGGGAATTGCGTTTGAAATAAAACTTCAAAGCAAAGTAAAACATTTATCTTGTTTCTTTGAAGTAAATTAAGCTACTTAATTTCGGCTTTAAAATTCTTTTCTCAAAGAAGATTTAAATATTTTTATTCTAAAACCAATTGAACAAAGAGCTAAAAGAATTTTTTCGCTAGTTCCATGATTCATTTAAGAAATTTTCAATAAAAATAATCTTTAAAAAGATGCAGGGAAGCTACTTTCAGTAAAACGGAGTGTAAGTGAACTCTACTGCAATACGTAAACAAAGCAGATTTTATAAATTCTGTTTATCAAAATTAATATAACAGGCACTATAAAGCAGACTCTTAAGCCCAACGCTCCCTATTACTACCAACTAAACAAAATAAAGCAGATTTTAATCCGACATTCAATAGCAGCATAAACCTCCTTCCCCGCCCGTCACCTCCCCAAATGAAAATTTGTCCTCCCAGCTCCCGACCCCCCCGGCAACTCCCTCGGCTCTTAGCAGAAGCACGCCTTAGCGACTGAGCTCGGCTCTCATTAGCATAAAACAGCAAAAATCCCGCCTCGATTTTTATCCCCAGCCCCGGAGCGCCCTCCGTAATCGCCTCCGCTTCTTATCTCGGGCGGCGATCCTCCTCGTGCATCTTCAGACTCCCTACTTCCGATAGTCTAATAGATCGAGGGCTGGCTGCTATCCAAGCTCCTCCGCTGCTTAGGTGTATACGTGTGTGTAGACGGGTGCGAGTGTCGCGCGGATTTAGTTTGCTTGCAGAAGCACTCGGAGGGAGGAAGCTTCCGCTGGGCATCGACTACTCCCCCGACGCTCCTGGGGGGTTTCCTCTCGCGGAGCTCTTGTCGCCGAAGCGAGACAGTTTTATGCGGAAGGAGGCGGCGGCTGCAATTATTCGTCGTCTTGCTCGATGGCGCGATAACCTTCGCCGCTGCCGGCCAAGTTGGATTGTTTCCGCGGAGGAAAAGCGCTTTGTTGCACTGTTGTTTGAAACTCGGAAATAGAATGTATTGCAGTAGCAAATATTTTTCGAGAGCTTCTGCGAATTTTGGAAAGAATTATTTTTTCCGTAATATTGTTATTGTTCGCCTTTTTTATAACATAACAAAATATATGTCCGAAATATACATTCGTAATATATTATCATGAAATTTTTGAACGTACATTATTTTCCGCAAGATGCGCATGTAAATAAAAGTGCACTTATTGCATAAAAGTGAATGTAAGGGATGACGTGATCTTTCAACAATTTCAACTCATTTATCTTTTTCATAGCCGTGAAGCATTATTTATCATTTTACGGACGTGGCACGTTGTCAAGCGATAAGAAACATACTTAAAGTATTGCAGCCCGAGAATTACGCTCCTTATCTCCTCTTTTTCGCCAACTTCGCAGAGAACTTTCCCTCAAATCAACCGTAAAATTAAAAAGCACGCACAGCAGCCGAAATGAAATCTCGCAACTTTGCCCGAAAAAACTGCCGATCGAAACAATCAGCGGGAATGCAGCGGTTATTATCTCGCGCCGACTTTCCTGGGGGGCATTTCATAACCTCCCGGTGAGGCACTAGAAAAAATCGCTCGTTCCGAAACACTTAATCGAGCGATTAATTTTCCGCAGAGAGAGAGAGAGAAAGAGAGAGAGAGAGAGAGAGAGAGAGAGAGAGAGAGAGAGAGACGCCATCCAGCCGGACGAGGAAGCCGGTCTCGTGTCCTTCCTCGCGAGCGAGCAAAACAAAAGCTAAGACCAAGTCAGCCGTGAATTCTGACGACGACGGGAAAGGTGGCCGAGAGATAGACGAGGAAGTATATAAATAGATCGGCCGGGGAAAACGTAGCGGCGGCCGCGTGATAGAGGAGTCTTCGACCCCCGCGATGACACCAGATGAGCTGGTACGATTACGGAACCCGCTGAGCTCTTTTTACGCTTGCTTCGGGCGCCGTTTATTCTGCTCAATAATTGCTGGATAAGGTTTTCTCGGCGTTACGACAAAAGGACTGCACTGTAATTGATTAGTAAACTAGGCGTTTTAGTCTGGGATGTTTAGATGAGATTTTATAAATATTGACGAAAAGAATAACATTATCGGTAAATATTTTTTATTTTAAGAATAAATAAAAGAAACAACAATATTAGTAGAATAAGCATTTTTCTTACAGCACATTGTGTAAGAGTTATAAAATACTTAATACGGAATAATTAATCTAAACAATTTCGTTGAGTAATGTTTATGGCCCATTCTTGATACTTGTGTTAAAGTTTCCATCGCTGAAGCAATAATCCACCAAAATATAATAATCCATGAAATACGCTAGTAAGAAGAATAATTCAAGACGTATTTCGCTATCCAATTATCCCGAAATTCCTGTATTAACAAGTCAGTTAGTCGTGCCTAAAAAGAATAAAAATCTATGCGACGCGTTTCGTTAAACTTTTTTTGCCGGCTCTTTTTCCTGAGAGCTCTCGGCGACTACTAATAAAACCGCGCTTCAATATGCAGTAAATAGCCGGCTTTAGTGTCAATTGCAGCATGAATAAAGAACGAAAAATAAGCCATTAAACATTGTAAACTCGCGAGCCATTTTCCCCGCGAAAACTCGACTCCACCCCAGACCTCGACGCATAATCTAAACAGCGAGGGAGAAGCGCCCCGAGTTCCTCTGCGCTCGGCGGCCGAAATATTTCTCGAAAATGCGGAAATATACGCTGGGATTCCGGGCGAGAGCGGAAGTCGAATATCTGCGAAAAAATGCATTCGTTCTCGATTCCTCGTTACAGCCAATTGGCTTATTTGAGCGATGGTGCCACACTTTGTTGGGCGCGCTTTTTCTGCTTCGATCGACATAGTTATCGTTTATTGAAAAATAGTGCTGGAAAAGTGAAGCACCAGTATTTTAATAGTTTTACGGGTCAATTAATTTGTTGCAGCATGAATCTCCAATTTGTTTCGTAAAAGCCGCAGAAGAAAAAAATAGAATTTTAAAAGCCAACAAGTTATTTCTGTACATTTTTTCTAAATAATTAATACAATTTATTCTATTAATGTTAAATTTTTTCTACCTTTTTTATACGTTCGTTTTATTATACGTTAAAGTACTTTTGTACGTTCTCCGTATGAAAAGGGAAAACCATATCTTATATGGTTGCAGTATTTTTTAAATCATAACATATACAACTCGGCATTGAAATGTAAACTTTATCCAATTTACTAAACGGATGCCACGAAACGAAATTTTATCGCAACTGTCCAACTTTTAACACTTCTCAGCCACAAGCGGCGTCAACTGGAATAAAAACCGCCGAAGCCGGCCGAAACGGACGAACATTTTTAATCTTGTTTAATATCTCCGCCCGAAGGATGCGCTAATCGCATTGTAATCGGCTTAAGTCCTGCACCGAGGAGTAACGTAAGCTGTAATCAATAATTACTTACGCAAAGAATAGACAAATAAAGTGAGTAACTTAATCCCAAAGCCCTAACCCAATTTCGCGAGAGGGGCCGGTTGAGTCTTCTCCTCGCTGCAGCTCTGATCCACTTATATAGAAAAGCGGTTTTCAGCCGAAGTCGAAGGCAGATTCTGGAGGGATTCGACGGGGTTAAACCTGGGAGTGAAGCCTGTTTCGTAACAATCTCGAGTGCCGCCTTGATTTCGAGAGCCTCGAACATCGGGAACAACCCTCAGAACTCGGCCGATCCTCTATCTCTATCGCTTCCTCTATTGCTCTTGCTCTCTCGATCTCTCTCTCTCTCTCTCCCTCCCTGTCCTCCTTCGTACGAGTTAAACAAATGTTATGGAAAAACTCTATCGAGGATTTAAAAGTGTAATAAGTTTTCCAAGTTTTCGAAGGCTCCGGGAGAGATTTAATGACGGGATATGCCAAGGAACTGGAGGATAACAGAAAACTATGATTGAAGTGGGCTTGGTAAAATAAGTTTTATTGAAAATGATTTATTTGCCGAAATTTTGAGTTTTGTTTTAATTTTGGAAATTCCATCTTTACTTTTACTCCAGATGTCTTTAATAATTCTGCAGTAAAAGATAATTTTACTCTTTTCATTAATAAAATATAAATCTTTCATACATTTTTCATATTTTTATACTTCCTCTTACATTATGTAAAGTTTCAGTATAAAAAGATTGCATGGAAATAGAAATAGTTTTTGCAAAAAGAAGTAAAAAGCTATTCAAACGTATAATTTATTATACTTCTTCCAGCATTAATTTCATACCTTACTCTTAATCAATTCAAAGCAAGATTCGCGCATTTCTCTGTCTGTTTCCCTCAAAGTTTTTACGCAGTTGTCTTTCGCTAGCCTTTCCCTCTCAGCCAACTGGAATCGCGGATATCTACTCAATTTACGCAAGTCTTGTTCTCCGATTTTTCCTTATTTCGGTGAACTTATAACCCTCTTAGAAACAAATAACCTGCGACTGACTTCTTGTATATTAGCTCTTTATAAGCTTTGAACGCGAGACTGGCGCGCTGAAATTTATTCGTTGATTTCTCTTGCAACGTAAGCATGCAAAGCCCGTTTTAATCCTTTAAGTCCAAGGGTTTGTTTAAAGTGATATTTATGTACATTCGGAAGAACGATTGCTAAATAAATAGCGGGTTTAAAACATTAAAAGGTATGCGGTATAATTAATTGTATTTATGTTTCTGAAAATTGCATTCTATTATCTAAATATTTATTTTAAATAATTATTATAAAGACAAAGTTATTTTTAATTGGTAATGTTTCTAAAAAGAATGAATTCTTACATTTTATTATCTTATACATACAAAATTCGTTTGCGGTAGCAAACGATTTAATAGCGTCATTTAAATTCGATCATTTATTCAAAAAGGAGAAGAATAAAAAATAACGATTATTGAATTATTATGGAAATGTAAATCGGTATTTTATTGAAACATTTTCGGATGTTGTTAATCCGATTAGAGTTACTGAAATCGAATAAAACGCGAGTAACATGCTAAAAGTCTCATTGAATAATTTAAAAATCAATTATTTAAGTCGATGGCATTAATTTAAAAGTTCAATAACAAAAATACGATCTATTTATTAATGGATGATACAATTTTAAGAAGGACTTATATTACATTTTGAGATTCATGATAACTAACTATCGATTACGTAAGAGGCATTTTGACTAAACTTTTTTTCGTAGGATTTACACAGATCTCATACAAATTGAGCAGCTTATAGTCAACTACAGCGGGAAAATACGATTTTAATCCAGACCTAAATCCAAAGTATTAAATTTCAAAAGCAATAATGAGTCCTCTACCATATAAATTCTGGGAAATTTCAAACATATTCATGTTATACTAGAAAATAATAATGATTGTAAATTCCAGATTTTAATACTAAAAGCTTTGTATTGTAAAACTTGAATTATCATTGAAAATAAATATTGCAAATTAAAATTTGAATCTTATATATACACAATAAATTCAATTTTATTAATTAATAAGCTACATAAAAGACATTAATTTATATTGAAAATCGCAGTTTTATTCAGCCTTTACATTTTAATTTTACAATAACTTTAATTAACTTATGTGGAAACCTCATTATAAGAACCTAAGACTTCAATAATTGCATTTTATTAACTTATAACATCAAACTTTTTCACTACAAATAATTAATAACGTGACGAATCGAGGGTCCTTAATCTTCTTAAACCCAAAAAACAAAACATTTCTTCGCAAAAGATGAGCGTCTACGGTAAAAGGGGCCATCAAATGAACGCAAAATTTTGCAGCGATTTCGAGCAGCTCCACACACAAGACCGCCCGGTTTTTCTTCGTAGTTGCTCGCTTTGTTTACACCTCCTTACTCGACGGACAATGATGGCGCGACTCTTTCACTTTGAAAATTCGCCTGCAGCGGCGAGACCTCTTCTTTTTCACATTTTGCCGAATTCGCCGCTATTCCTAGCTGCCGCGACAATGAGACGGAAGACACAGCCGGCGAGAGAGAAAAGCTCAAGGAAGAAAGGGAAGATTTGAGCAAAGGCAAATGAAAAGGAAGCGCTCAGTTAAACATTCAGTGTCATTTTTCGCCATTTGTCAGTCGATGATAATTAATCGCGCGGGTTTTAACCTTTTCCGCTTGAAATGTGCATGGCGCAAATGCAATATTTAATTCGAAAATGTTCACATCTCGGGTGAAGTGTCTATTGAAAATTTCAGGGTTATAAAAGGCTCAACTTGCAGAAATACACGGAGAAAAAATTTCCTTGATTTTTACAAATATTTCCTGAAAATTTACGAGAAAGTATAGTAATTTGGTAACAGACTGAGAGTTTTGAACATTTTACAGAACAGTCTAGTAATATTTCGATTTATTATGATAAATCGAAATATTATGAAAAAAATGTATTAACTTAATTCTACGAAACGAGATACAAGCAGACTTAAACAAATAACCGAGAATTTATATTTGAAAACATTTTGAAACTATGAAAAAATCCTGCCGACGCGTGGAATCGAACTTGGTCCTCATCCGGATTGACAGCTGACCGCCTTACCGCCTGAGCTAAATAAGAATATTTATATATTTGATGATTCGAATAGTTGTAATATATTATAACTCATACATAATTGATTTAAATTTTAAAAATTGTGTATGATAATAATTTGATAATATTTATGTCGTTTTTTAAAGATAATCAGCTTAATAGAGTTTTATTTAACTTCTTTTATTATAATTTGCAAAAGAAAACGTTTTGAAGTTATGATTTTGATGCGTGGATTTATTGCTCTTGTCGGTTCTTGCGCATGAGCGAGTACAAAATTACTAGACTTTTTTTGTAAATAGTGCAATAAAATTCTGCGTTATTCAGAATCCATAAAAATGTACTATACTGTATTGTAATTTATATCTAAAAATATTTTAAATTTTTAGGACGTATTGTGTAAAATTTACGGAAAATCTCGTAAAAGTGCTCAGTTTTCTAGTCTGTTACCAAATTACCAGACTTTCTACTAAAATTTCCGGAAATATTTGTAAATGTTCTAAAATTATTTTCTCCGTGTATTAACGGATGATAAAGTAAATAAACAAGCTCACGTTATTCCTCTCAGTTTAACGAACGCAAATAAAAACATTTTTACGCGTCGGTAAAAAAAGCAATGAAAACGTGGTGGGCTGAAGGCCGGTGCGCGCGCGTAAAAGTTTCGCGTTAAATATGCAGAAAACGACGAGAGGAAGAAGCGAGAAAACGGGGAACATGCCGCACACGGGAGACTAATTCGGGCGGGCGAGGCGCTCGAGGACATTGTAAAGCAATGACGTTTGCAACTGGAATACGTTTATATGTACGCGGCGCGCTCGCGAAACGCGATGAATATCAGTTTACAATGTGTCCGGGAATAATTCTCGGCGACGCTGTTTACCGAAAAGTGAAGAATACGAAAAAAAAAAATAACGGTTTCCGGCGGCGCGCATTCTTTTCCTTCTCTTTTTAGCTCGCAGATTTTTCGGAGACGCGATTGTAATGCGCGGGGATAAATCTTGCCGCGTGTCGAATTCCATATTTCGCGTATTTGCGCCCGGGAGCGCGGAGGCTTTGCATAAGTGCGTAATTTCGCGCGCTCGAATATTTTGTCGATTTGCATAATTTAAAGGAGCTTAGCGCAAACGAACGAAGAAAAATGTATTATACATGGGGCCCCCGCCGGGGAAAGTTGTTGTTTATAAAAGCAGTTGAAGTTGCCAGAACTGAATGGAGCGTTAAATATATAACAGGACGCCGTTTGAAGTTTAACGCGCGTTGGCAGTTACAGTGGATGAAGTTTTCCTGTATATTAATTAGTGACAAACAACGCCAAGTTTCACAATTTTGTTTTGCTCCAGGTTGAAAATCAATATTTGTGCAAAAGGAGTCAAATATTTTTGTTCCAAGATTCGGTTTTGCAAATTTGTGTAAAACCTTTCGTCGTCCTTTTCTGGAAAATTTTAATTTCATTATTCCAAAATTGCACCGTTAAGTTTGATTTTTCTCTCAGTAAAGAGAAATAAATAAAAAAAGTTAGGTACCTTTCAATGGTATCTTCCCTAATTTTAATGCATTTCCGAATTGAACTAATCAAGCTTTCCACGGCGATCGATAGAAATTCAATTTTTATCGGCACTAAACTGCTACGGAGACAACGTCCTGGCAGCAAGTTCGATCGTACGTCGCGCGAAAAATAAAGCACTTGCGGCTCGTTGAATTAATTTCTGCTTGGCGCACTCAAAACTCCGCCGCTGTCTCCCATTGAGTGTCGAATTCGTTACCGCATTTGCAACCGATGCACACGAAGGAGGTCATTGAGACTAAAAAACGATCCAATAGCTTTCTTTGTTTTGCTTTTGACGTGCGTGACGAGCTTCTTTATAGCGCATTCCAATTTTCTTCGCTTGTGTATTTTGAGGATCCGAATAACAAATTTCTTTTTAATTTAAATTTGGAATAATGTTTTAGCATTGTGAGTTCAGAAGAGAGCAGTAACGACTTTAAAAACCTCTGCGTTTTGTGGAAGAATGTGGAAAAAATGAAGTAAGTTCAACTCATGTTTACACTAATAAGTTTTAAATTATAATGCAATATTTATTCTACATCGATAACACGGGACGAGTTCTTGAGAAACTCTTTAAAAGTAGTTTTCTTAACATTTGTTTGAAACATCGATACCTTACAGCCAATTCCTCATATAGTTTTACGTTTCGAAGTTTACCCAGAGGAGCAGTTGATGGAACAGTTTTCAAGCTTTATTTCAGAATATTTCCTTCGATCAATAACACCATAAAATACACAGGTACAATAGAATTCAATAAAGTTGGATACGGCGAAATAAATATCGCCACCCGCTTCTTTATTTCTTATCATTTCAATTACGCGCACATAATAAAGAAAATACGGCACGTAATTGAACGAAAAGAGTAACTTCAAAAGAAATCGTTCGACTTTACGATAAGTGTTATTGTTCTGAAGTATGGACGGACATGCCGATCCATAATGTTGTAAGTGTACTTTAGAAAAATGTAATGTCTTCCAAATACGATTACACTAACAGTACTGAAACTTTATTTACCTTTTGTTCAGCATAAATTTGAGCCAGTAAAACCAATATACTCGCGAGAAATACCGTTAGCGCAGTCTGTGCTATTAGTATAATGGCGATATTTAAGGCTGACAGTTTTAGAGATAAAATAGTTCTTCCGAAGCTCGTTCAACTAAAAATTTCACCGATTTAGAACTTTGAAATTGCTAAATCTGTCTAAAATAAAATGCTTTTCAAAGATATTTTAGATTCTTCTAGAAAATGATTATTTCCAGATTTTTGTCTTACCATACCGAGCTTCTTCTACTTAAAATTCATGTTTCAATTTATTATTTTCCTTTAAAACGAGCACATTAAAATTCTCGAAAAGCTATCTTAAAACGACCATTTTAAAAATTACTTTATTTTTTACAATATACCAAAAACGCTTCGAAATAAAAAACAAAAAAAATGAGATAAACTTGTTATTCGCTCTTTCCATTCCTTTAAATTCCAAAAAAGCCTACATTCCCCAAAGCTAAAACCCACACCCGAATACCTGGCAAATTGAAAAGGATCGTTATTATTCCAGAACACTAGCTCCTCATCGAACTCTTACCCCGGAAGGGGGGAGCATTCGGTCTAATTTATGTTACGCTCAGCGTCTATTAAACGAGCGACACCGGTTTCCTCTCAAAATCAAAAAGCCCAGCCCATAACCGTAACATCCTTTCGCCTGGACGACGACGCCGAAATCCCTCCTCGTAATCGCGCTCGATCCTGATAAATACGGCGCCGAGGAAGGAAAAAAATACGCCACCCCCCGAGAGCTTATACTTCGAAAACAGGCCGCGCGCGCGCTTTCGATTTATTCCGGCATAATGCATTCCCCTCGGCGAATTTATCGGCCGGCGTAGTTGCCGCGCGTGTGTACGTGAGTGCGTGTGTATGGGCATCGGTATACAGCCTATCTTTCTAGTCTCCATGCAGCGGCTGCGATATATCTGGACTTTATTTTAGTTGTAATTTCGCCGGAATTTATTGCGTCAAACTTGCCCGGGTATGAATTATTATTGCGAGGGAGTTCTGGAGGATTTTCGTTTCGGAATTAAAATGTGTATTTAATATAACAGCCGGATGGTTTTATACGCGTAAACTGTAGCTTTTTTAGTTGGGACAGCGGCATAATTTTTTTTTTTTTTTTTTTTTTTTGTTTTATTAGCGACGGCGTGAATAAATGATCACGTGCGAAATAATAAAGTATTCTTTTATGCTTTTCACGGGGGATTCACATCGCAGTGGCGATTGCCTGATCATTGCTTTTTCATAATTAATATTTATTATTATTTATAGGATATGCAGACCAAATATTAATAATATACTGGAACGAGTGAGCTGTGAATTTTAAGTACGTCGCATACGTAGGTTAACGCGTCGCATAACAGACGTGGAATAAATTAATAGGTATAGAATATTAATTAAAATAATTTACAGAACATCTACGTTAAAGAATTAAAAAAAGGCATTATTTGTATATATGTATTATTAAGTACAATGCAGGAGAAATAAACGAATACACCCCTACAAATCCGATCTTAATTTGCAGCCAACAATTGCAATTTTCAGCAGTAAACGCATTCCCGGTTTTGTGCGAACTTAAGAATACTTTTTTCTTGCCCATTAATCAATCCTTACTCTAAATATTTAATTAACTAAAACAATGGAATACCTCGTAGAATAAAAAAATCCCTGTACATTTCGCAACACCCCACACTGTGTATCTAATTAAAGGAATTTAATTAATTAATTACCGGCCGGCAGGCGGCGCTTACCTTCGAAATTTCCGGTATAAAACAAGAGCATTGAAACCCCTTATCCCAGACTGTTCATTCGGCTCTCTCTCTCTCTCTCTCTCTCTCTCTCTCTCTCTCTTTCAGCGTTACATCTACAGCCGGCCTAATTAATTTCCTCCGGAAAATGTTTGAGCGAGAGCGCGAAGCTCGCGCCGGCAAGAGAGTCAGGCCTGTAAACGTCGACGACACGAGAGCGAACAAGCTCCGCAGCCGAATCCCGCGTGACGACGCCGGGGCGTACATCCTCGACGTAGGAAAAGCGCGGACTTGTCTATCAACGCGCATACTATAACACTTGCCCGAACATTGCCATCGCCGCGGGGCGCCAAGTCAGTTACTTATCGCCGCCGATATATGAATAACTAGGCCACAGAGCGCAAAATCGGGCTGCTCGCAAAACCGGAGGGCAGACGGCGATGCCGAGGGACGGAGTGCGGTGGTAAGTTTCGAACGTGGGGCTGACGTTTCGCGGGGAAAAAGAGTATTGGAGAGGAGTTAGTTTCGTGTGAATAGTTGGAACGTTTTGGCTGATCAAATATCAGGGTATTCGTTAAAAGTTGTCGCATAGATGGGATCGTATTAATGTCTAAATAAATTCAATTAAGGCACTTCACGCGATCCGCAAAGAAATTATCAGGTCGCGGAAATATTGACTGATGTACGTTTACAATCAATTAACGATGAACGAATTTTAAGTCGATTAGTGCATAGCTCCAACGTAAGTTTAATGATAATTCATTGTATTAAGCACTGCACGTATAATCTATGCCAATAGGATTATCTATTTGCGTCCTAAATGCACCTCGATTAAATAGCAAAAGCCGCCATTTCACACCAACTTTTTAACCCCGACTATCGCGTTTTCAATAAAAATTTATAACTTTATCCGTCAATAAAAACCGTCCCCTTCTCACCTCAGACCTAATAAATTACTGTTTTATTCGCGCAAGTCGCATCGACTATCCCATAAACAGATAATAACTAAACATTTATATGTCTACTTCATGCATCGCTTCTTTTACAACGTCTATAAATCAAAGTTTGCCGGTACATTGTTCCGCCCAGGGCGCAATATAGTTTTATAAAATTTGTCATAACAAACATTAAAAAAGTTCTCAAGCCATCGTTAAGGCGCAACTTATTCGCAGGTATAAATCTGATAATCAGACTGTACGTACATATCGCCGTGAGCAAACTGCAGCCGCGGCGCAAACCTATAAATCAATCAATTTCTCTTTATCTACAGCGATCTCGAACCGGTGTTTCCCATATCTCTCACGACAATTTCGTCCCTTTCTCTCCGCCCGATATTGCAGTGCTTACATGTAAAACGCATGTAAACACATCGCGAACGGTACGTGTTTGAGCTGAAATTATGAAACATTAAAGCAATCGCTTTTACTGGCTTATCTGCATTTTTACCGAATCGTTGCGTTATTAACTTCTTTTATTAGACGTTGAATTTGTACACGGATAAGAAGGCTTTTTCTCTTTAAGCTAAATAAATTTCGTAATTTTTACTACTATTATCTGCAAGTACTTTTCAGTGTGATAAACAACATTTGCAAGCTTAACCATTTCACTCTATAAATATTTTTTTAATTATCAGCATAAATAAATTTATAAAATCCACAACTGAAAAAAACTGGCAGATCCGAAAATCAAAGCGATCATACGCGGCGTATCGAACTTATCTCCATGCTCGGGTGTAGGCGTGAGATTTATCGGCTCGGGTCCGGTTAACGGACGATTATTTCCTTCCCCCTCCTGTTTTCCGGTCACGGATGAAAGGGAATCGCCAGGCGCTCGCGCTTGCGATCCGTCTCGAAATCGTCGGCTCGAGAGACAGATCGCCGCTCTCCCTCTGAGGAGAGATTTCGCCGATCTTTTTTTCGGGTGCACCGACTTTATTGACGCGCCATTAGGCCTCAACGGCTTTCGATTAACGCGAGATTGTGTATTGCCTGCCGTTTTTCTAGCGCGCCCTTTTTTTTTTTTATTTATTGCGAGGAAAGTACGGACACGTGCTGGACGTTTATGGGTTTTTATTTTCACGAATTTTACTCTACTTATAAATCATTGATGGTGTGATTTATTTTTGGAACTGAAAGTACGAAGGAAAATGTACCTCGGCTCGCCGACGTAATTATGATAACTTGGTAGCTTTTTTAAAAGCTCTCTATTTGTTATTAAAAAAATTTTATATTTAAAAAAATGTTACGTTGTAAATAATAAAACTGCGAAGCAGATAAAACATTGATCCATCGATCAAATATTAAAATTAATCCTCCTAAATAATTTTTCCACAATTCTACAAGTTAACCTTTGAAAAAACTTATTAAGTATAAAAAGAAACTTATTAAGTATAAAACGGTAATTAAAAATGAAAATCATTATTTTATTAAAACATCGTTCCGGCTGCTCCGAGCCGTCAAAGCGAAACCTGAGATCCCCGCTAAAGGGCCAACAATGTACACGTCGGCGGCGCGCCGCTCTGTCAACGTTTCCCGCGCTGATCCTCCGGCGAAGGGAGGCCCCTCCCGGGCCGTCATTCCTTCGACGCGGCTTAATTTGAAAAGCTAAAGAGACCGAGAAAGAGGACCAGCCGCGGCAGCTACAACCAAAGGAAAAGGTCGAAAGTGAGGCGCGCCGCATTTTTATACGTCCGCAAAGTTAATGGGAGGCGTCGAGAATTTTCAAGCAGCTCTTCCCCGGCCCGGAGTCTTTGTGGCCTCCTTTGTCACTTTAACCTACGGTCTTTCAAGTGCTAATTCGAGGGAAATAGAAGTGCTTAGCGTGATTGGAAAAAGTTTAAATTGCCGAGCTTTTTGCTCGCCCCGCTCCGGGAGAGTCGATGTGTTTGACAGGTTTATTAGTTCATGAATATCTTTTTCGAACTGACCCGTTTTATAGATTGCCTTGAATGAGCAATGAGGAATGCCCTTCCTTCGGAAAAATAAATTGGAGAATCGCGGACGTTTATGCACTGCTATTGCCTTTTGATAATTTAAGAAGGATTGTTTAAGACAGATATTTCGAGAGTTTTGAATATGGATTTTATGATCTACAGCCCAACGTTTTACTTGAAATTTTTATCAAAATGGCTTCTGTTGGGTAATAAATCGTCGCATAGTGAGTTGTAAACTGTGGCTTTGTTTATGAATTCATCGTCAGCTTTAGACCGTTTAAATTAATGTTTATAAATTCTGGAAAAAGTCAAATAAAATATTCGAAAAGATCAATAACGATAACTAATGTTTTACGCTAATAAATTATCGGATGATAATATTTTCCGAAAATAATAGTTTTAGATTTTTTACGTCACGTTTTCATATGCATGAAAAGTGGGAAGTATATAGGGACATAAATTCGAAAAACGTACACGTGAAAATAATTTTTTGTTAAAATAAAAAGCAAGTTTTGAGAAATAAAAAAGTTTTAATCTGCAAAAAAATTATTATTCAGCTCATGAAAGTGCGACACTCCCGGAAATGCGTAATTCATTCATTGATCTGCAAATAAAATCGTACCGAAGATAAATAATTGGAAAAGGCCTCAGTAATATTTATAAAAATGCGCTGAATAAACATGCGGGCGAATGAAATAAATCATCCTCTCAAACTCCTGAATGTATACCTATTAAATGTTAACAAATACAAGAGAAATTGAGAGGATTAAATGCAAGAAAATACCGTCTCTCTCCTCGCGATAAGCAGTGATCGTTGAACGCTAAAAGGGTTTCGAGATAATTATTTATTAAAAACTTACCGGAATAAAGGATAGGAAAGTAGAACAAAGCATAACCTACTTATGTCAGTATAATGCAATATCTAACAGCTTTCTAGTCTCGCATCAAGAAACGTCGTCCTAAACATTCAGCCTGATATCTTTCAGAAATGGAAATTCTCAACCTTTTTTCGACACCGATAACATTATGAAACCCTTCTTCTTTATTCATACATGAAAAAGCACCGTAACAATTGTTTCCAATTAATCTTCCCCTTAGAAAGCATAAACTAAACTCGCGCATGCAATTGCAGTCGCATCTGCAAAAAAGCTGTTTCCGCTTACATTTTACGTCTTATTTACCACTTTTCACATTCGTAAACTATTTCCCTCGGCACACGGCGCCATCCCTTTCCCCCCGCAGCCCAGCTGCAAACAGCAGCAGCAGCAGCTTCGAGGAGGAATTCGTTCAAATTTTTTCCCCGGCTGTTTCTTAGCGTGCTCCTCGACCCTAAAACGGCGCCCCGAGCGTTCCTCGCGCGCTTTCGCCGAAAGCCCCCGCATTGTCCTCCCCGGCTCGCGCGCGCACGACACTATTATTGCCTCGTAACGCCGCGGCTCCTTTTTATTCGCGGCCGCTGTTTGTCTGTCTTTGCCGAAGGTACACCCTTGGGGAAATAAAAATTTTATCGATTATCCCCCCCACCTCCTGCGCGTCAGCGATTTTATCGCCGACCGCGACGCGGACGTTATATATAGAGACGCCTCACCCGCACTTTCGCGAGTGTAAATCTAAAAAAGTACTTAGGATCGGCGTAACATGGGTCTTTAAATTTTAGATTCCACGGCGCTGTAGTTCCGGCTGATGGGGGGGTTTGAATTTGCAAGATGTTTGTGGATAAATATAAAGCGTTGAGTGCCGAATTTATGAATTTTTCAAACAGAAACTTGTGCGGAACAGAGCGTTTATTTCGGAAAAGTAAATCATTTTTTTATTCTTATTCGCAAAGGTATTATTCGCTCGGATCAATTTTTTAATGATGAAAAAGTTAACAATGCACAATTGTACCTCGAATTACACGCCACTCAGACGCAATTAACACTCCCATCAAATTAGCCAAATTTGCACGGCTGAAAATCTCTTGAGGGCAGCGCCCTTCCAGAGGCCCCTCCCCCCTCGCGTGTTCCGGCACGCACACCATCGTACGAACGGCAGCGATAAATAAAACAATCAAACCTCGACTCCTCGAGCCGCCATTACCTCTAAGAGCTCAGGAGTGCTCGGCCGCGAGGGAACTTTTTTAAAAGTCACAAAATATGACAAATGAAAAGTGGCGGCATTAATCAAAAAAAGGGAGGACGCGCCGCTCGGCGCTTCTCTCTTTTTCCTCGAGTGTGCATATAGTGTGTCCTTGAAGTTTAATGGGACAATGGCCGAGTCGCGAGCGTGAAATTGGGAATAAAAATTTTTCGGCCGCCGGGTTAAAGGATTAATGGCGCTTCCGAGGCGCGCGACCCTCATAAATTAATCCCCTGAATTTACTTCCTTTCCCTCTCTTCCCACTCTCCCTCTCCCCCACGCGCGGCATTATAATTCCGAATGCAAACCAGGCAGGAGAGAGAGAGAGAGAGAAAGAGAGGGAACGACCGAGGAAATCGAGAAGGGGCGCGCGCGCGAACGTGCGCGAACGTGTAAGCCTCTCCGACGCTTCCGTTTAAAACCCTGCAAATCTTCATCAGAGCTTCCGAGCCTCGCTTTCTTTCGGACGAGCGTGTCGCTTGTCTCGTTGAGCGTGTTTTCTCTGCAGTTTTGTCGGGACTTTTTTCCCAGTGTTTTCCCGAGCGTCTGAATATTCATATTTTCGTATTCAATAGTTCTCTATTTGTTACTCGGACGTTTCTCCCTTTTTTTTTTTATTCATTGAGGATACGAAGATTATTGTGG
>JAWWEM010000027.1:9356563-9380368 GCA_035582935.1 Ormyrus thymus
CTCTCTCTCTCTCTCTCTCTCTCTCTCTCTCTCTCTCTCTCTCTCTCTCTCTCTCTCTCTCTCTCTCTCTCCTCTTCCTCCTCCTCCTTCAGCACTCTAAGCCAGCCATATAGGAGGCACTTGCACCGACGACGTCGGCGGCCGGCGGTCCTTTGTGAGCTGTAGCTTGTTCTCTCTCTCTCTCTCTCTCTCTCTCTGCGAAGGATCAGCGGGGAGAGTCGGGGGGAGTCAGGAACGTGCTCGCCGTGAATTTCCGACAATCGCGCCTGGCTCCGCTCCAAAAGGCTTTCCCGAGTTCTTTACCTCCCCGACGACGGTCGCGGGAAATCTCTTACGTGTGCGGCTGCGGCTGGGGACTTTCTCGATTGCTCTTGGACGCGGCGCGACTCTCTCTCTCTCTCTCCCGCCGATCGAATCCTACGTATACTTGTTTTCCGAGTTATTTACTGCGAGGCGAGGCGCCCGACGAAGCTCCACCGAGAGAGAGAGAGAGAGAGAGAGACAGCGTTAATTTTGGCAAGAAGCGTAACGGCACGTCGATCGCTCGGCGCTGGAATCTTAACTTGGGTGGGGGGTGGAGAGCTTGCACCTTTTATTTGCAGGAGGTATTGGATCTCGTTAGCGGGCTATTGTTCCGTTTGACTTGAAATCCATATTGTCTATAATACATGGAGTAAAAGGTGTCGTTTCTTTATTTCGATACAACTATACACAAGTTTTGAAATCTTGTTACCGCGCGTAAAAATGAAATATTCGACAACGAGTAATGGCTACTACCTCTACGAAAGTTTCTAATCTTTTATGACATCTTTGAAAACAGAACTGCCCTCGGCGGAATCAACACGTACGCCCTACGTGACACGATCTTTAGCAGTAAAATAAAATAGTACCCGTCCCTGGCCGTACGACGACTATTGACAGCCACCAGAGGGTCTACAATATTCAAATTCCCAGTACCGGCGGCATTTACGCTTTTTCCTCGACGCCCTCCGAGAGTAATAAATAGCTCAGAAGCCTATTCTTTCCCTTCCCGCCGGTCCCTTTTACCTCCCGCTTAGGCGATTAATACCCCATCACCTTCGAAACGAAACTTCGGAAAATTACGACTCGGTCTACGGCATAGCCAATGACCCACTTCCGGAAGTTCCCTGGCAACCGCATACCCCCTGGGCGGTAATACCTTAACACCCGATATGCACATTTCGAATTCGGTAAATATCCCTCGGGGGACTTTGAAATCCGCGCGCATCGCGGAGGGGGGCGCAGCTTGAGCGTGTGTTAATAAATGTATACGACCCTCCCCGTTCTCGCAACAGCCTTTTTAAAAACGCGTATTCGGCGGAGTAATGAGCTTTTTTGAATTTCGGGCGGAATAGCAAAGCTTCTTTTGAAAATTTCTCTGCAAGTTGTGTTACCATACAAATATGTATATATATATATCATTTATAGCGGAATTTGAAAGAAAAATGGCATATTGGCGAGAGAATTTAAATTAGATTAAAAATGTTTAATTAAAACGTCCACTAAAAGTGTACTTGTTTAAAAAAAACTTTAATCATCATCCAAAGACTATTTCTCGATCCCTTTAAAGTTTAAATTAATTTAATAATTAAGAAAGTGAAATAAAACTTTTAAAGCCCAGCCATTAAAAGCAGACATATATTTTTAGAACAAAATCTAGGTCAAAATCGCCTCTTCCGTTAATTTACTTGCGTAGATACACAGCAGCGAGGCTTATACATTTATATATATATATACACGTAGAAGAGGATTCGGACGATTCTCCTCTCCTTCGGCCGGTTTTTCGGCAAGGGGTCCAGTCGCCTAATAGCTTCCGGAGAGTTTCTCCCTTTGTTGTCGCTCGTAAACGACGGCCGAGCAACTTTTCGGTAATCCGGTCGGGGTAATCTCCCGAGACAAACGATTCCTTTTTTTCCGTAGTCGCGATCGCGCTCGCTTATACACTCGCTCCGGGAGTTTGTTGAGTTTTGTTCCGGGGATTAGTCCAGCGATAATTGACATGTATACTCTTGTAGCTGGGATTTTGTTTTCGCGTTTTTTTTTTTTTTTTTTTTGACTGAACTACTTTTTTGGAGCTGGACGGCGAAGACAGTAGGAAGTGTAAGCTATTTTTTGTGTTTTTTTTTGAGGGTATAAAAATGGTTGTTCGAAAAAGAAATTGAATTTTAAAAATTCCTTAATTATTGACACCGCAGTATTTTCTTTAAACGACTTTAATGGACCTGAATGTAAAAATATATGCAAAGGTACACAAAAAAAAGTAAAATTATTCATTATAGGAATAACTTAATAGTTTTCTATGGTTTAATTGAGCAGCGAAAGTATTTATTGAAAACAAACATTATGAAGATACTTTTTATCGACAATACTTTTTCAGAATTGCATAAATTCACGATAAAATTTCGAATATAAAAGAAGCATTTATAAAACGGCCGACAGCTCTCGATGAATGCGAACTTTTTATCCGGGTCATGTAAAAATTTTGTTTCCGCAAGTCGAAGTTCGCCTACCCTTGTCGTCATCATAATAACTCGAGCAAGTTTCGCTAAGCTGCATAATGAGGATACTTTGCACTGCACTTGTTGCTCGATTGTTATAATTAGTCGGGTGTTCTATTTTTAAAATATTTGGCGGTGCTTTTTCGTTAGCATGAAAATTTAATTTTATACTGCACTGCTTACGAAGAATAAAGCATTTGAAAAGTAACAAATTGGTTTAAATTTCTAAAACTTTATACTGTTAATTAGTGTTACGACTTTTAATTTTTCATAGTAATTTTCCCCACAGTAGAGTTTCCATTGTAATTTTATTAAAATATTTTTAATTAAATATCTACCTCTTGACCCCTATATGTTAAAAAATATGAAATTTCTAGTCATTTTAATTAAAAAGGAAGACTCAAAAATCTTAAACACGGATAAAAAACGTGCAATTCCGAGTATTTTTAATTAAAAGGCAAAACTGAAAAATCTTAAAAATGAATAGTACATAAAAATCTTCATTAAATTATTACACATCGTAACCTATATGCTTGGAATATGTTTTTCATGATAACTTTGAAATTATAAAAAATGTTGAGAAGTCATCAGTTTACTTACCAAAAAATAGTTTTCAATAAAAGCAGTAGTGAATGGAGAATAACTTACCTGAAACAGAATTAAAGATTAATTATTAGTTAAAACAAATCGACGATCTTGTTAATTTTCAATTAATAAAATTAATCAATGTTTTGGCTCGCAAAAAAAGCTCAGTAAGTCGCAAATAAAAATTTATAAAAATAAAATTCTCCATAACAAGGACTACAAGTTTTTTTGAAAAAAAATTGTAAAGACCAGATTGAAAACACGTAGACTCGTTCCGCGAACAGAACAGATAGTATCTGCAGAAACGAAAGGGTAGCAAATTGGCCAGGAAAGCAAGATCGACCTGTTCGTCATTATTATTATCAGCGGATGTGTCAATGTCCCGCAACGGTACAGTACCCCCCCTCCTCCCTCTTCCCTTTACAACCTTTTCCCGGCCGTCTCTCCAGAAGCAGTCCCCTTTCCCCTCGCGATCGTTATGTACGGGAGTCGACAAATTGAACTAGGAGCGGAATGACAATGAAACTGCAAGTGCACGCGCGTCAACCTACCTGACGTCGGCTTCCGGTGCTGTCGGGGAAATAAAGGGGCGAAATTCTCGCTCGCTCTCTTTCTTGCCGCCGTGACTATAATTGGAGAGGGACGATAATGGAAGTGAGCCGCGAAGGAAGGCGCAAAAAAGTAGAGGTTTTCTTGTTTTTTTTTTAGCTTAACGAGATTTTTGGAGCTTTTCAGTTTTTTTAGAATGCGCGCAGGATTTTTTCGGGGGGAGAAAATTAGGGAATTTGTTAAAAGGACTGGAAAGTCCTTTAATTGGCTTGGAAAATGTGGTTTATAATTTAAGGAATTTGTGTTTATAGTTATTAAGCGAATTTTCACTCGTTTCTCAGAAAAATTGAAATTTTTAGGGCCGTTAATAAAACTGATAGGCAATTAAAAATATATTACTTTAAAAGTTTCTTTTCATTATTATGAGTATACATTTTTAAAAAAATTTTAAAAATCCTCTAAAAATTTTAATATTTAGTTTAAGAAATTTAAAAGCGTTTGAAACTTTTGTCGGGAATTATTAAAACGAAATTCCTTTTTTGGTAGTATTTCTTTATACTCTATTTTTGCTTGTTTCGAGAACTTTTTCAAATTTTAAAAGAAAAATTTTTTACTTCTAGGTAACAAAATCTGAAAAATAAAACAATACAAGTCTACCACCCCGAAATTTTACATAAAAGCTAGATAAAGTCACAGTTTTCATTTCCCAGTAAAAGCTCTGATTAGTTACTTCAATAAGCTAAAAATGAATTTCTACTTCTAAAAATCTCTCCAAATATTCTTTTTTTAAAATAAAGATTAATGCTACTTCGAACAAAATCAAGCACTCAATTCAAAATACTTTCAAAACGAAGGCCAAAGACCGATGGATTTTAATCCGACTTCACAAGAGTACACATCTCATCCCTTCCCCCCGCCGGCACTCTCAGCCTGCTACGAAAACTCTCTGCCAAAAGGTACTCCTCCGCTATTATCCTCCCACTCGGCTCGAAGCAGCATTCACTCCTGGAGCCGCGGCGCCTTGTGCAAGTCAACGAAAATCCGTCTCCGCCGCGTCGCTCGCCGCTGCCTCGAGAAAAGTGGAACGAACCCGGAGCGAGACAACGAACTTGGGAGACTGGCGGCGGCAAAGGAAATAATGAGACGGGAAAAGCACGAACACGTGCTCGACTCTCGCGCGCTTTTCCGCCGACTCATTGACGAAGATGCGTGACGAGGCCGCCGCTGCGGCCCGGGGGGCGATCTTTCTTTATTTCTCTCTTTCTTGCTTTCTTTCTTTTCTTCCGGGCTAAGTGGCCTGGGCGCGAGCACTTCGTTCATGAGCTCGCGTGCGTACGTACGCGACGAGAGACGCCGCCGTAATTGATGGCGCGTGGAAAATGCGGGTTACTCGTGAATGAATGATAGTGGCAATGACGTGGATAAGGCGGATTTCTGCTTTTTAGTGCATTTGCGAAGAAAAAATTCCGGAAGAATGATGCAGTCTTTAAAGGGTTACTGAATAGCTCTAATAATTGTAAGGAAAGTATTCTGGAAACATTTTTTCGTGGACTTGATACTAGAATTACTTCAAACTAGTTTAATATTCTTCTGCAATTCGATTGAGTACATTATTTAAAAATAAAGGTCTACCTACAGTAATTGTACAAGTAAATTATAATTTTTTAGTTTACCGCAAGGCTGTCCCCCTGTACGTCAAAAGTATAATTTTTAATACTTTTTTCTCCGTGTACACGCGTTACTACAAAACAATGCAAAGAAACACTTTATCAAGTTATCAATCTGCTAAATCTAAACAAAGTAAGACTTTCATTTTAAAAAGTCTTAACTACATCATTCTAAGCCTTTATAACCTGAATAGATACTTAAATTATCCTGTCTCGCATTTTTACGATCAGTAAATTCTCCTTCTTAAAACGGGCTCTTAAGAACAATGGGCACAGACACTAAAATCCATAATATAGAGATACACATAACGTAAAATCTTCGGAATTCGATACGCATTTATGCGAGGCGGCAGTCCATCCGGCAAGTAATCCCTCTCTCTCTCTCTCTCTCTCTCTCTCTCTCCCCTGGCGGGCAGCTCGTTTAGCAATCGATAACGCGGCACTCTCGCGGCACATTTGCACCCGAGAACAATAAAAACTGTCTCGGGCAGCGCCGGTCGCTTTATTAATTATACCGGCCGGTTTTATAATGGACTTCGCGAGCAGACGGCAAATAGCCTCGCGCTACGTGTCACCTTCTCTCTCGTTCATTGTTCGAACAGAAATTAATTTGCTCCGGCTGTATATTGCCCAGCGCTCGACTGTGCGAGTATTGAGTGGAAGAGTCGCCAGACATCTGCCAGCAGCGCCTTTGTCGCCGTTGGGAACGCTATTGGGAATGTTACATTCTTCGAGTTAAACCGAACGCGTAATAATCAATTTTCGCAACGGTCGATTGAATTCGTCGCGTACGAGTTGTGAAACTGGACCAAGAAATAGAGTGGATAGTAGAATCTTATAAATCATACGTAAAACGAAAGAAAGTCAATTTAAAAAAGATAAGACAATTAGTAGTATATTTGGGTATTTTAAACTATCATCACTTATTTGTCACCTGTAAAAATTAATTATTTCGAATAAATGACTATGTTTTGAAGAAATTCATAATTAATAAAACGTTCGAGATGTCTATTTAAAAACTTACGACCTTTATAACTGAATAGCGAAAAACTACTTAAAGATATATTTCACTCGGTCCGTAATCCGCTCAAATAAGAGCTACGAGAAAGAAATAAGAGCGGAGAAGCCGGAAGAAGGATCGCCAAAAGACTAAAATGATGAAAAACACGGCTAAACGAAGTTAGGAAGCGGAAGGCGAATAGCGCCCGCAAGACAAAGAGATAGAGCGAGTCTCGTAAAAAGAAACAAGCAGCACATACACTCCAGACCGGCGAGGAACACTCGAAAAAGCGAGGCCGGGAAGGGGAGCGAGTGCAATTGCGCCGGTTATCTTTCCATCGATCGGCTTATCTCCGGCCGGCGTGTACCAGTTTTCTCGAGAACTCGATCTCCTGCCTAGAAAAGGAGAAGCCCGGCTTGATTTGGCCCAAGTGAGTTTAGCCACCGAGACATTGGTCGTCGTCTCGCGTATGTCTCTAATCTGGCCGATTGAATCGCGCCAATAAAGGGGGCCCACGATCTCGCTGTCGTTTTCCTCCCTCACGCCGAAGGAGGAAGAAGAATGGGGAAGAGCCTCGGGGTATAAGTCAATCGACCGATGCGCTTGTGAGATCGGATGCTCTCGAGGGCCTGCCTTGCGTGTCGCTTTGCTTCTTGGGAAATTAGGGTGTTGACGGATATCAAATCAGTGGAAACAATTGGATTAACATGTTCCGTCAAGCAATTGTATTGGCTTAGATTTTAGGGCGTTTTGTTCATGGAACTATGTGGACTTGATGCAAAATAAAAAAATTGATTAGTAATTTAATTGGCGCACGATCTGCCCAAACAGAATTTGATTCTAATTATTCTATAAAAATAGCATGACTTGAAAGGGGAAATTAATCAACTTTCTCTCAACTCTTTTCCTGTTAATTTTATCCTGAGAGAAACTTTTTGTAAAATCTTTGTATCCTCTAAAAATTATTAAAGACAAAGGGTCGAATGAAAATTGAACAAGTCATTCCGAAGTACGCCTCGACCGAGAAACTTGGCAGTATAAGCGCCCGAACAATAAAGCAACCGTAATTCGCGCGCAATTAAAGGCAGGCTTGCCCGAATCCGGAGAGAAAGAAGTCAATAAAGCGACGACGCATCAAACAATCAATTACGCCGTCTGCTGCGAGAGGCTCTCCGCGAAATCAGTCGCTTTTTCCGCGACAGCCCCCGGGCTTCCCTCCCGGTCCATTAAAAGCGAATTGCGGAGGCTAAATAACGCCAAGCCCCTATAACGCGATCAGCAGCGGCGGCGGCGGCAGCAGCAGCCATCTTCGTCCTCCCCGCCGCTAAATCCCCCGGTGTACAAGTGCAATTATTCCCGGCCGAGCGTCGATTAATTCCAGCAGCTCGAACATAACGAAGTCTCTCTCGGTCGCTCTCGATCGTTCGCTTCGACGGCAAACATCCGAAATCACACCGTTTCCGGTTCCCTTCGCGGCTGCAGCCGCCGCTGCCATGTCTGTCTCTCTCTCTCTCTCTCTCTCTCACTCTCGAGTAGTCCCTTCGATGGTTTAGCCTCCCAGCACTGACGGACCCGCTAAAACCGAGCTCCGAGCAGAATTAAGCTCACTCGCTTGCGCAAAATACGGGATTTACTCCGCACTGATAACGGCCTAATTCTTCTTTTGCACTGGTAAAAGTATCGAGTGCGAAGTGTCATCGAAATTTCGCGGGCGCTGGAGAAAGATAGTATCTAGTGCAAGCTCCGGATTACCGCTCTAGTTAGATTAGCTTCTGCATTGTTTTGTAATACGATTTTAATTTTTTAAATACCAAATTTACTTGATAAGAATTGTTTTGAAAAAGTTCTGTGTTCAATCTAATTTTTACTAAATATATGTACAAATTAATGCAATGAAACGGCTCTTTAAAAAAAGTTACCAGAATTCCAAAATCGTTTCGCTGAAAACGAAATTAGAGAACTTAGTTTTTGAACTATTCGAAACATGTCGAAAAATAGCACTGTAAACACAAGTAGGTACTTTAGTTCGAAACTAAAGGTACCCGAATAATTAGTTTTGCTTGGAAACCGAAGGTTCAGTTCTCCTCCCGGGCAATTTTTTTTCCCCCCAAGTTATAACTTGAGGTCGAATTTCCAGTCAACTCAGCCGTAACGTGAGTACACCTGACCTACATCCACTGAGAAAATTAAAGAGCCAGTTCGAAAGCGATGTAAATACGTAGACAAGGTAAACTTACCCCTGCAGATGTTGATTAATTTGCAAAATTACGCACGCTCGTCGGCGGCGTAACTTCGATACACCCCTCCAAGCGGACTACTCGATTTATGAATTTCGAAAATATATACTTAGTAAAGTTTTTACAAAACGAGACCGCGAGCAGCTTCCTAACGATTATTTCTCGATCTCCCGCATTCCTAGAAAACCGCGTCCCGTTACGTTAATCCCCAGAAAATTACAAAGATACTCGACAATACAGTTACTCAGCCGCCGACGAAAAAACGCGCGCGTGCAATCAAATAAATAAGAAGCATTTGCGCGGCCACGCGAGAGCCATCAGCGACGGCTTGTAATTTTCACGGCTCGCGCGAATAAACGCACTTCCTAACCCGTTCCGTGCTCCGCGCGGAGCAACAAGTCACCGAGGCTCCGCGCTCTAATAAAATTACGGAGTCATCGCGGAGAGTAATGATTCCGTGCGTTTTTCGCGGAAAGAAGGGACGAGGGCCTCGTAATCGATTTCCGCGAGCGGTCGATCTGCATAATTAAACGCGTGCATGAATGGTCGCGCGTAATAACAGAAAGTGCGCGACCGGGACGAATTGCGAGGGGGACCGAGAGAGGACTGAGAGAAGTACACTTTGATGATGGGCGCGTCAATGGGGCCATTTGTAATTACAAAAATTGTCTTCGCTGAAAAAAAGTGAGTGGATTCTGGGGACGGCTGATTGGAAAAGTTAGGGCTCGGTTCGCTTGCGGTTAAATATGGAATTGAAGTACGATGTTTTAAAAAAAATTAAAAAATTTCTTATAATAATTAAGTTAAAACTGGATTTTATAACTTGAAAGAGTCAAATTATGACTGTAAATGCGAGTCAAAACGCCATAAACAATGCTCTTTACATAAAACTTTTCGAGCTTATATAACATATCACCAAAATCTTGCCACAAAATAATCCCTCTGCAACCCGAAGCCCTCCCGAAAGCGACAAATTCGATTATCCAACTCGACAACTGTCCGACACAGAAATCGCTTTGACCATAGAAGCCAAGGCTCGCAAGAGTGTCGCGTCGAACGATTGTCTTGGACGGACGGTAATAGGTAGTGCGCGAGTGCTCGCGTCCATTGTCGGAAAGCGGATATCCATTTAGGCCGCGCGGCGCGCATCGGCTTTATGGGCCTCGACAAGAAGCGGCGGCGGTAGCCGCGTCGGCGACAATGCAACGTACGTTCACCTGTCGTTATGTACCCGCCGCTCCTTTCGCATTCGATCTGCGCTCGAGCCCTGACTTTCCAATGCGAATCGGGACGGGGGCTGGATTTTAGGGCTAAATTCGATTGATTTCGAGAGGAAACTTTGAGAAGGGAGTTCGCTTGCTTCCGTGGAATTGTAAGCTGTGCTTTAAGGTATGCGATAAGCGGTGGGTTAAGGGCTTTCTGTAATTCCAATTTTTATTGGAAAATTAAGTATAGATATATAAGGCGAAGAAAATAAAATGAGCAAATTTGGCTCCAAAAAGAAAGTTTGGATCGCGTGCATCAGGCGCATCGACATTATTTTACCAGAATTAGATTTTCATTTTGTATAAGACCGACTTCGCGAGAATTAAAAGGCCATTTTTGATATTAAACTTTAACCCAGTATTGTGAAAGTTCGTTTATAATAGATCATAAATGCAGCTAAAAATCGCTTAAAGGTGAAATGAATCAATTTTAAAACATGGAAAAATTCATGAAAATTCATTCTGCGAAGGTTAAATTTAAAAAAAAAACAAACATTTTATTTAAAATTAATCGTAAAACAAGAATCCGCGAATCGGTCGAATCCGAAGGCGAAGAAATTGCGCGGAGAGCAAAAATCGATCAAAAAAAAAAGGAAATCCGCGCGCAATCGTAATCCGCGCAAGGCATAACATAACCGCGCGCATAACGAAAGAGGCGCTGCATCAAGCTCGCAGCACCGGAGATAAGGCAAACGAGCGCGTAAACGCGTCCGACAGGCGCACCTGCGCACGTGCGAGCGGACAGGTGAGCAACAAGCCATGATGCTCGGGCGACGCGCGTGAGCCACACCGGGCCCGGCTATATGACCGCGCCTCGATGGCGAAGGGAAAACGCAAGTGTCAGCCGGGGGATTTATCGCTCGGCTATATCTGCCGCGGCGCTCGAGAGATCAGGAGTCTCGTTGCGTATTTGTGGGGCATTTAGCGCTGGCTCGGTAATACGAGTTTCTTAGTGAACAATTGGAATTGATTCAAGGATTTTTAGGAGCGGTGAAAATTAATTGGCCGTTACTGAAAATTTTGAGAACAGTTGCGATTCAAGGTCGAGAGCATTTTCTTCGATAATTAGTTTTTTGGGAGAATTCTGTGGTTATTTCTTTCGCAAAAAGTTACAATGGTAAATTTTAATAAGCTCTACTGCTTCGATGTATATGTAGTTTTTTAGTTTATTAGTTCGGAAATGTTTGAGGAAAATATCATTCAAAAGAATCAGAATATTTAATAATAATATGATTGCAAATGAGACTACTTCAAATAAGAATATTCTTTAAAGAAATTCCATACATACTTTTAAATTTGTTTACTAATTTGTCTTTAAAGTGTACTTATAAAATTTTCTTAAATTGCCAAAAAAGTACAAATTTGATATTTATGAAAGCAACCATTAAGTTAGTAATCTTGAATAAGATCAAATTTATTAACTAGTAATCTTGTTAAAACTAAATTACACCCTTCTCGCCAGACCTCTTTAAATTATCAAAAAAGCTAAACGAAGTTTCTATGTGCAGAGCAAATTGCACTGGCAATAAGTCTTTCTCGCCGAAACAGGATTCCATCTTTCGGTATTCACAGGTGCTAGAATCATAATTGCCCGAGCAATATTATCATTCATTAGGCGTACGATCAAGAACACGTTCCGTACATATACATATATATTTGCCCGCACTTGTACAGGTATATACAGATGGATTAATACGTATACGCGAGTTGAGAATATCCTGTGTTTACCAGATTGACACTTAATGTGCCGCGGATAACCTGAGATTACTGTGTCTGCGTCTTTTGATCCAGATTAATCTTCGCGTCTTATAATGAGCTTAAATGTTTGTTTTATTTGATTTCAGATTATTTTCTTGCTAAGAATTATCTCAATTTTATGAGCGATTTATGCATCGTTTATAGAAAGTTTAATTACTGTGGAACAGTGATTTGATTTGAATCGCGAGTAAAGCTGTATCGAATTCAAATTTAATAAGCAGCTTTATCTAATGGCATATCTATTATTATTTGAAAATATTCAAATACTGAATCGGTCTTGCAAAGACTAGATGTGGTTTCATTAAGTGTTAATTCAATGTTCTATCAAAATGATATCTAAATTCAATTACAATCTTGTTATTAGTTTCACTGCTGCGAGATTAAATAATTTAAAGTCGATTATAAATAATGATAGCAAGACAATTTTGTCCCTGATTCGATATATTATCTCTAGAGATTGATCGTTGAGCAAAACAGTTTTACTTTAAAAATGTTTGTAAGTTTACGACAGCTTTGACAGTCCCTGAATCGTGATTTTTAAATATATTTTTTTTTCATTTCTAATAAAAGCAACTACCAACAACTTCAATATTTTTTTGCAAATTTTTATTTATACAACTCCACTTTCAAACCTAAATTACGAAAATCCATTAAAAACTTCCTTCACTCCGTTTAACTATTCCAATACCCTCCGCGCCTCCCGAAAGAAACGTTTTTCCAACCCATCACGTCTGTTTCCGCATTTAACGCGCCCTAATAAAGATTGACGCATTGTTACAAGAAGGCGAGAGCACGGCCGGCCTCTTGGAACAGTAATGGAGGAAAAGTATTTTCTTCGCTCCCTTCTCTTGTTGTTCTTTAACAATGAAGCCTACAAGAGCGACGTTGCTTAATTTATCGCGATAAGGGCTTGTCGTTGGACTGTCGTGTTTTATAACGTTTAGCGGCGCCGCGACAGAACGAGACCAATTTCCACGCTGCGCCTTCTTCTGTCAGTTCCGGAGCACGTTGAACTGTTGGTAATTTGAGGATAACAAAATTCGTCACCGCTTCTCTGCAGTTTTTAATTGACCGATTGAACATTTCGTGGGGAGATTCAAGTGTTTTTATATTATCGGGAAGTCGCGATTTGACAGTTTGCATTTGAGTTGAAGTTTCAGTAAAATTTGACAAAACATTCGATACCGACACTTCCTCTTTAAAATGCTCTTTCTTTAAAGGCACAATCAGTTTTCGGATATATCCCGGTAGCCCAGTTTCCCTCATCACCCGAAAACAAAGCGAAAATATCCAAAATCGATCTCTCCCTTCGGCAAACGCAAAAACTCCCTTCAAACCCAATTCAGACAGAGGCCTGGCCCTCGGCAGCCAGCCAGCACGACATGCGGACTTTTGCCCGCAGCAAGCGCGCGCGGACGCGGGAGTAAAATCGAATCAGCCCGCTTTCGCAAAACCTCGCAGCGCGTCACGTCGGCCGCGCGCCGCGCTCGCGGGAACAACAACGGCCGCGCGGCGGTACTCTCGAAAGTAAAGAGACGCAACCGCCGAGCGACGCAACCGCCGACGCACACTTGCATGCAGCCGGGACCGCGGGGACTCGGCGACGATAGACAAAAGAGCGCGCGCGCGCGCGTCGCTGCAAAATTCGAGCCACTTTGACATGAGCTAGGACGCGCGCGGAGTAACGATCTCGTCCATTACGCCCGGCGGGAATTCCGAATCCTCGCGGTCTTTATATGCAGGTACGCGCGGATCTCTCGACTCGTCCCGGAGATATGCGTAATTTTCGCGCGACGATATCCGCGGCGGCGGCGGCTGCTGTCGCTGCTGCTGCAGAGCGGAGAATCGAGGTCGCGCGCTTATGAATATTTCGGGTCGCTCTCTTTTCGTGAGTGCGGCTAATAACCAGGCCGAGTTTGACAAAAGGCGAAAGGCCACGTTTTTCCGCGCTGGGAGAGGGGGAGCTTCGGGATAACCGAGTTTTTTCATTTATTACTCGGGGTGCGTTCGAGTTAATTTCGATATTTTAATGGAAAGTTTAATCTGCCTTCGGTTGAATTTCTAATATAACAGCTGGAGAGAATTCGATGCGAAATGCGAGGTGGACTGGAATATAGTTTTAAATGTTTAAAGGCGAGTATTTTAAAATAACTGAATATTATTTTTGCCAACTTATCCGAATTCTATAAATGGATTTATTATTTAAAGCGATAAGCGAAAGTGAAATATCAGGTAAATTCATCTCGCTTAATAGAGTTTTTAAAGTGTATTATGAATTGAACAATTTTATTTTCATTTCCCAATATTTACCTTTCCAGATCTACAATAAATTAAAGTGCAATTTAAAGCAAAACCTATTCCTAGCTCGGTTTTTACCCGATTGGCATTCAAATCGATAAACTTTCTCAGAAATACAAATACTTACAAAAATTGCAAAAAATTGCAAAAAATGAATCAAAAAATCCCCACAAATCCATCCCAATAACAGCCCGACTGGAGCTTTATCCATTAGCCAATTTACAGTCTAAAAAATTTCGCGACTCCGTAAAAAATGCAGAGCCCTTAAAAAGAAAGTTCGGGGGCGGGAAAGCTCGCGGTCTGATTTAATCAACCGCAGAGTATATTTAGCCCGCGTCCCTGCTCGTCGCGGCCGTAAAAGGGATGGGGTGCTGCTGCACACGTCAACGTGACGAATGAAGAATTCATCGCGCGGACAGCGAGGCGCACACGTCGATAAACTGCAAATATCATTATCCGTATGATCAATTATTCGAAAAGCGCGAGCGAGGCGCTTGCGAATGCAGAGCCGCGCATGCGGACGAGGCGAAAAATCCGCTCTCGCCTCGTCGGACATGGCTGTCTGTGCGAGCGATTGATAAAAAGAAAACAGAGGAAGGAAGCTATACGGCCGAGAGAGAGAGAGAGAGAGAGAGAGAGAGAGGAAGCGAATGAAAGATTCAGCCGATGCGTCAAGCGAATGGGGGGCTTTGGCGCTGATGGAAAGCCTGAAATTTTCAAATGAATATTTTCATGCGCTGATCAACGAAATTTGGGACTTTCGTTGTTGTATACTTCCTTTGTATTTTGGATAATAATTTCAGTAGCGAATAAAGGGACAATTGTGATTAGATTATGATAAAGGATGGATTTTAGATGCACCATGTACACGAGAAGAGAATCCTCAAATTAGTATATATACGCCTTATATCGTGTTCTAATTTACCTTAATAATTTAGAGATAAAACACGTGGTTTCGAACTTACTCAAATTTCATCGTATGCATTGTAACCGTATTTTAGAGGAATTCTCTACCCTGATACTTAAAGTAAAGAAAAAGTACTACTATATTTTGCGACCTTCCGCGAATCATAAAAAACTATAAAATGAATCAAATCGTCGTTTATCACCTACTACTTATTATTTATTATTAACATAAAAGTAAACTCCAATGAAATTCCCCGCGGCACGCGGAGGCCGCGATTCCACCGGAACGCCTCCCTCGTAAGCTTCGCGCATGCAGAATCAAGTTCGGAAAATGCACGTTGCTCAAGAATAGAAAACGTCATAAGGGTTGGCTGACGTCTCCTGTTTAGACGGGACCATCGATAGCTTCCGCTCGTCAAGCATCGCGGTCGCGTCTCTCTCTCTCTCTCTCTCTCTCTCTCGCGGATAAGCCGGAAGGGGGTTTATTCTAAATTCAAGCGCCGCGCGTGACCTTATTCGGAGCTCAGACGTCTTCCCTACGTGCGCGCCTAATCTTCCTTCCTGACTCGGCGCCGATATCCCCGACGTTTTATCTTGCGCGCGCGCGCGATGCCGAAGAGGTGACGGGAATTGAATGTGTAGTGAAAATTCCGAGACGTTTTATTGCTGCCCGGGGAGCTGTCTCTGACGAGCCACTGCCTGTTATCTTTCTTCACGGGGAAGGTGAAGGACAGGCGGATGAGATGATTTCGCGGCTTTCGGGGATAGTGGGATGGAAGTTGTCGACGGGGTTTTATTTCGAACTAATTATTGGTGGTTTTTTTTAATGGCTCAATCGTTGGTTTGGAAGTTATTTTTAAATGAAGAATTTCGACGGACTTTTACTCTAAACATTTAACACAAACTCTCTGTAATGATTTTTAATTTTAGAATTTTTTAGGCAAGTAAAATTTTGAAACAAAGACTTTTAAGGGACATATAATATTGAATAAACGTGAATCATACAACAAACATCTGTTCTTCCGAATTTCATAAAGATACTGAAGCAGCACTCAATTACATTCCAAGTTGGAATTTATTTTAGATAAATGAAAAGGCAAAACTTTACTGCGTTTGAAATTTCACTTTAATATTATGTAATGTAAACTGCTAATAAAGATTTGAGTATCTACGCGCAGAGAGGGATTTACTTTGATGTTACATTCGCTTAGATATATGTCATGCTTTTAGAACTGTACGCAAATAGTTGTTGATATTATTTGAACTCGATAAGAATAAAAAAAAATATTATAAAATCCTATCTTATGTAGCTTTTTATTTTATATTAAAAAAAATATATTTTCAAATCAGTATTGGCACAGGCTTTTCTATATTTAAAAATTCCTTGTGACAGCTTTTACTTCTGCAAACATTACTCAAAACCCGAAATCCGCACAAAGGAGACTTCCAGCTCATTCAAAATCCATGCCCCAAATTCCGAGCCTCCGCAAAACTTACAGCCATCAAACTTACAACTCGGCCTCGACTCTCTCCTCCGAGCCAACAAAAGTCAAAAGTCCCTTTTTGCAGAAACATTTGCCCAGCCAAGATGTGACCCTCAGCGCGAAGCCCTCGTGCCAACAATAAATTCCCCCGGCGAATATAATATAAGAAAAGCATAAAACCGGTCGCGAGCAGGCGCAAAAAAAGTAGGCGGCGGAAGGAAACACGCGTAGTTTATCGTTCGCTCTCGTAACTATACACACCCACTAAAGAAGCGCGCGGGGAGAGAGAGAGAGAGAGAACTCCCGGCGGAGAAAAGGAGAAATCGCGGGAGAACATTTGTCCTGCTCGCTCGGTGTGCAGCAAAGGATGAAAGTGAGGAAACACACCTTTTCTCCGACGTAGGGAGACGGAAAATGTTCGCTCGCAAAATACACTCGGCCGGCACGCTCTTTATCTCCATTCCTTCTCGCTCTCTCTCTCTCTTGCTCTCTCTCTCTCATCCGTGGCCTTTCACCCAGCCGTGGGTTTAACCCAAGCAGGCTCTGCTTTTCTTCGGTTCTGCTGCGTTTAGAAAGGAGGAATTGCATGCAGACGTACCGCCGCAGGGGTAGCGTATACGAGTGACCGTAATGGTTGCGCGACGGCTGTGTGTCACTGTCGTCGTTTATGCGGATGTATCGTTATGCAAGAAGATGTGGGTGCGCGTCCGTTTAAAATCATATGTACAACGATCCTGAAGACTACCCGCAAATGGATTATAATTCTGCGAGAGGTGAGTTATACGGTATTGTGCGGTGTAAGATGTACAAGACCTGCTTCGCTAAATGAAACCAATTTTAACTACCGTATATAATTTTTTATTTTTTTAATTGAAATTATTTATATACTTTTGGTTGTTCATTAATTAAAAGTCTTGGAAATGCGTAACTTTTTCGTTTATTTATCCATTTCATATATCATCTTGTTACGACAGGGTAATTCACGATACTAAGATAACTTAATACTATTCATACATATCATTATAGCATCTTGTTACCAATTTTCTTCGGTTCATATCTCAACATATTTTTAGAAATTCTTGGCCTGACACAACAACATTTTCAATTGCCTATTATTTTGTCTCACAAGTTTGAATTATGTATCACTTAATATACGATTGCGTTACAATTGCGTAATAAGTAGCAGTTAAATGACTTCCTGATTTTTCCTTCGTTATTTTTTATCAGATTCTTTTTTAACTTTGACGAAACAAGTAGTTTTGGGATTTCTAAAGTTTCTTTAATTTGTCATTAATTTGTCAATTAATATTTGTCATGTAACTTACGTTAAAAGTGAAACGTTACCTTTTATAATAAAGCATAGAATTAGCCTTTTTTATAACTTATTGTATAATACTTTCATTAAAAATACTGATTTTCTAAAGTGCCCAATATCCAAGTAATAGCATAAAAAGTTGTCGCAATGATCAAATTTATACTACTATTAATGTGCACCGCAGCAGCTTTCCGTGAAAACAGTGCCTACAGAATACTAGGAATCTTTCCACTGAATTCCCGCAGCCACGAAATGATGTTTGAGGCATTGATGGTAGGATTAGCGAAGCGTGGTCATCAGGTTGATGTCGTAACCAATTTCCCCGTAAAGAAACCGCCTCCAAATTATAATGTTGTCGTTAATCTCTCTGGAACTATGGAGACACTTATCAACAGCTTTACTATAGACTTTGTCTTGGGAATGGCAGACAACGTAGGACATCACGTTGCGACAACATACGGCAATAGATTATGTGATTTTATGGGGCTGGAGAAAATGCAAAACCTTATTAAAAATCCACCGAAGGATCCACCATACGATGTTCTAATCACCGAGGTTATTAATTAAATATAAATCCAGTTAGATACGTAATATTATATTACTTGATAGTATCGTACACGATCTAAAATGAAAGCTTTAAAGATAATTTATTCACCACTTTATAATAATTATGATGATAATCATTAACAAATCTAAATAATTAATTGTAGGCTTTCGGAGCTAATTGCTTCATGGGTATCGGTCACCATCTCAACATACCGGTAGTCGCAGCGTCTTCAGCGGTAGAATATCCTTGGGTAAGCTACTTCACGGGGAATAACGACAATCCAGCTGTTGTTCCAAATGCCTTGTTTATGGCTTTTGGACAAATGAATTTTTGGCAAAGGCTAAAAAATACTCTAATCTATCACAACGAAGTACGAAAGTTCCACGCAAACACAGAAGAATATCAAACGCAAGCAATGAGGAAATACATAAATCCGAACATACCGAACATCAGAGAAGTGGAGAGGAGCGTGGCATTAACCTTAGTGAACAGTCACCCAGTTCTTTTTGGTGTAAAACCTGTGTTGCCTACGCTCGTACAAGTAGGTGGTTTGCACGTGGAAGAAAGTACGTCAAAGTTATCAACGGTAAATATCAATTTTTTCACTGGTTTACTTTTTATTAACGAAAATTTTATTTACGTTAATGATAGCTATTGCTCGTGCATGTCGTTAACACGTTTTGAATAAAAAAAATTTTAATGTGCGACTGTCAATAATGCAATTTACTTAATTGCCTGCAATATTTCTTTTTAGGTATTATAACGACTCTAATTAATTAGCGTTCGTGCAGCAATAGTAGTTTTCGATACTAATGTCCAAGTCACGTTTTGACGTAATTACTGTAATTTATTAATACTTTTAGAATCTGAAAAAGTGGATGGATGAAAGTGTAGATGGAGTTGTCTATTTTACACTGGGTTCAATGGTAATAGTGGAATCACTGCCTGAAAAGACTTTAAAAGTGCTTTACGCTTCATTTTCGAAAATATCACCAGTTCGCGTGTTAATTAAAATTGCGGATATGAATAAATTGTTACCTGGCTTACCGGACAATGTAATAACCGTTCCTTGGATTCCTCAACAAGCCGTTTTAGGTATAAAGGTTTTTTATTTAACAAATTATTCGCATTTTTAACTATTAGTTCGTGGTTTTCAAATTTTTACAATTCAGTTCATAATTTAAGTAAATTTTAAAATATTTATCATTCAATGTTTTTGCAGCACACAACAATACAAAAGCATTTATGACTCACGGAGGATTGATGGGAAGCCTGGAAGCTCTTTATTACGGAGTTCCAATGATTGGCATTCCTTTATTTGCAGATCAGCCACGCAATGTGGAAGCTTTCGTTGCAAAAAATATTTCAATCAAGCTTTGTTTGAACGATCTAACTGAGGAAAAATTAGACGAAGCTTTGAACGCCATTCTTCGCGATTCGAATTACAGGTAATGCTACTCAAATTGAATCAACGAACTGAATCTAAAATTAATTAAATTTCCTTTCAGAAAAAATGCGAAACACTATTCGAAACTATTTCGAGATCGACCATTAAGTGCAATGGACACTGCTACATTTTGGATCGAATACATAGTGCGGAATGGGCCGAATACATTACGGCCGACTGCTTTAAATTTCGCTTGGTGGCAACTGGCTTTACTCGACGTCTATGGATTCATTATTATAGTCTTCATTTCGACGAAATTTGTGGTATTTTACGTTTTCAAACTCATCATGCAAAAGCTGGGAGTTGTATCAACAATAAGTCATTTGCATAATGAAAAGAAAATTAAATAACCATGAATATGTTATCTTTATGAAAAAAGTTTCGAATTTCAACGATAAACAACGTTTAACAAAGTTATAATTTTATTCTTTGTTAATGAATTGTTCATTTAACGTTTTAATTGTTTTGTGGAAACAATTAAGAAATATAATATATAAATAAATTTGTTTAGATTAATAAAATTATTTATTTACTAATTATTAAAGGACTTTCTAATACTGTAAAAAATGCACAAAGGAAATAAAATTAATTTGATATTTAGATATTAATATTTCAAATAATTAATGAAATTATTTTCATCAACCTTCAAAGTGATTTTCTACATCAAAGTAAAGTTAAATATTATAAACATTTTCATTATTAAATATTCTGAATATATTCACTTGTTTAATGAAGCATTGTAGAAAATTAATAATCATCTGACAATTTAAATATTTTCTAAGCACCTTCTTAATAAAGAAATCTGAAGTACCTTTTTCCAAAAAGTGATGCTAAAATCTCGAAAAAGAAGGATCTTAAGAACATTTCACTTAGTCCATGTCAAACAGAATTTCTTTAAAGCCCACCTTAAAACTCGGAACTAAAATAAAACGCGAAAGAAAATATAATGATGGATTTTAAAATTTACGAGGCGAATAAAATGTAAAGCAGGTGGCCTTTTTACCTCTTACGGCAAAAAATTATGGCTAAAACTCCGGCTCATTTTATTGCCGCCCCACTAAATGGAATTGTAACTATGGTTACATAACCCTCGAACTAAGAATAAAGTAAGCGGAACGTTAAAAAAAAAACAATGCTTGAATTCGTGTCCGACTCCTAAACGTTAAGATGCCGTCTGCACTCGTTAATGGCCATCTAATATCCTTTCGCTCGTAAAAAACATTTCTCAAATAAACTTTGAAGCAATAAAAACATTCAAAGCTTCATTTGTTTTGCACGACGAGAGCAATATGAAACGTTTTTACGCAGAATATTATATTTAAGTGGAAAATTCACTTTTACTTTTGAAGAGCCCCTCTGCTGATAAGCGAATTTTATTATTCAGATGAATAAACAATGTTTCAGGGAATGCTGGAGAGTAATTAGTAAAATAAATAGTGTAAAAACTCTGCTAAACGCGCGTGGTTTAAATTTATTTGCATTTTATGCATATTTATGCGATTAAGTAAACATTCCCGTAGTCAAAATAGAGGTAAATAAACTTAATTTAATAGCAGCTGTATAATACTAATACTGCTTTTCTCCCATATAGCAATGAATTCCACTTTTGTGTAGACTTAAAAACTAAAATAAAGCGAAGTAATCAAATAAACTGAATGCACCTTTGTTTGATTTAAACAAAATTCGGTTCTCTTTTCAGTGCTCAATTGAAATATATTTCTAGAATTAACAAAGAAAAAGTATATCTTGAATGCCTTTCAACGAAATTCTATGGCTGCTAGTTATTCAGCTCTATTAATGATTCTCTTCCACATAGGAGTCGCACTGATAACAGAGAAACAGGGACAACCGAAAAGAACAATAACTCGTTTCCCGGATTTCTGCTAAATGACCTACTAAATTCAGCGAAGAAAAAAAAGACAAACATCAAAAATCACCGCCATCCAATCCCTCGCGCTTGCCTACGCACCACACCTTCGGCCACCGCAAAGTATCACCATATAAAAGTGATTTATCATAAACACGCACTTTTTATTCAAATAACTCGGCGAAGTATTCGGGTCCATAATGGCAAATAACAGCGCTCGACGCTCGCTAATTGCCCCGCTGTGCACCTTTCGCCGGGGAAAAAGGGACACGCGTTTATCATTTTCCTGAATGGCCGCGGCGCGCTGCACGCGTCAGCGTGATTATTATTTTTGCGCGCCAGTCTGTATCCAGGCCGATCGACCGCAGATACGAGAGCTATCCACCTTGAAAGGCGCGCCGCGTACGTGTGCGCGCGTGTACGAGTCCATAAATCGTATTTGCGCTCGGGGAGAGAATGAGTCTCACGGTTCCGTATCGCGGAAAAAGCGTAATGAGAATGACTGGGCAAGGACAAAAAGTGCATAATTTTGAGCGCGTGTCGACTCTCGGATTAAGCGGGCGGAAAAATCGAGGGCCGATTGATTGTTAATCAATTGCATTAGCGGGCGGATTCGAATTTTTCGCGAGCCCGGATTAATTGTTGCAGGGACTGCCGCTGCTTTTTGTCGCGAGTTTCTTTGCTGACGCGTACGAATCGTTGATGTCTTAATAACGGCGTGCTTGAAATAATGCACTCTACTTTGAGGCATAATTAAATCTGTACGTTTAAATTCAGTTGTTAAAATTTTATTTTCATCGAAGAAATGTTCATTTTTTTACAATTCTGGAGAATAATATAGATTGCTTGTGATAAATGCATAATCATGAATTAGACCTAGTATAATTTCGGAATTGATTATTATATGTACTACGATTGATTTAATTATAAGGTTCACTGCTTGTTCAAGAATGATTAGGCGGATTTTACTAGTTTTTAATTGGTGAACGCGCTCTACATTCACTCAAATACATGCATTATTGCTCTAATTGAAGGAAATCTATTAATTTGATCATTTTTTTTTGGTCTTTGTTTGTTTCACAACTACGAAATTTAAAATTATACCTCAAGAAAATCTTTGATCTTTAGCTAGTTTTTCCATTTTATTTACGTTAAGACCATCACGAATGATATTGATGACGTTAAAGAAGTATATTCAGCAATTTACAACTTTTCTATCAATACCACGGAATGTCTTGATTATAAAATAAAAACTATGTAAAATTGTTTATGAACATTTGTTATTTTGTTAAACATTTTTCACGTGAAATATTACATTCGGATTAATTAAATTAATTGAAATAATACTGTTGCATTCATCAGCAACTCATTTATCACAGATTGTAATTAATTATTAAAATTTGCACATTTCAGCTTACTTGTCATTAATCAATAAAATGGTAATGATTCATTATTCCAAACTAAATATACAATCCATTACCTGTTGGTAAAGTCTATGTTTTTACAAGCTTTTTGTTAATCAAATTCATAAATCCAGTTTCTTTTTTCGTACATAAAACTAATTTTTATTTTTACCACGTACGAGAAGTAAGCTTCTTGTTACTTTTATTACCTATTCTCACTGCAGTATTTTTTCTCAAAGTTATTGTAAGAAATCGAGAAGAAACTTTTCACAGTTAAGTGTTGTGACAACAAACAATAACAATAAATCAGCCGGAGCTCTTCATCAATTTTACGAACAGCCATCAATGACGCAACCCCCTTTATTTCTTGTTTACAGATCAGCAAAACTTCTCGCAGTCACAATTTTCTTTCACGCGCGAGAAGAAGCATTCACGGCGTGCCAGTTTTTCATACACGCCAGAACGAAACGTTAACCCGTAGATTAATCTTCGCTAACTGCGCAACGAAAAAAGGCTTTTGACGGCCGCACGGCGCCAAAAATCAGCTATGGGTGCTAAAGCTTCAAAAAGATAATCTCCCGCTTTCTTTGACGGACCTTTTTAATATATAAACAAGCGAAAAAGAAGAGAGACCGGACGATCGTTATCTCTTGAATTCCCTCCCGGCTTTCCGCGCAGTATTTACCATTGACATTCCGCGAGCTTCAAATGAAGAGGCGCCGTTGATATCCGCGTGTGAGCAGTTTGGCAAACACACCGAGCGAGATTTTTTGGCAAGAGGAAAGAGTACGTTTGCATGCAGAGGCTCTTAGGCTTGCTCTTTATCAACTCTGTCCTTTTTATTCCGAAATAAAATTAGCGTTACATTTTTTTAGGGATTGCTACACTGAGAAAAATGTCATATGAAACTTTAATACCTATTTAAGAAAAATTACTATATGTTGTAGTAACGCGGGGA
>JAWWEM010000027.1:9380468-9391031 GCA_035582935.1 Ormyrus thymus
CCACGCATTACTATATAATATAGTAATTTTTATTACATGATGTATTAAATTTTCTTACGACATTTTTCTCAGTGTAATCTTCCAAATCGTAGAAAAAGTTATTTGACTGATCGATCATACAATTAAATATTGAGTATTTTATAGCTATCCGGACTGATTTCTGAATGAGCTGTCATAATCATAATACTAAGAATTAAGATAAAGAAAGGCTTATTTAAGTATTAAAATGCTTATTATAAGTCGAATGTATACGGTTCGATTCGCTATAGTAATTAGTTAAGATCAATAGCAAATTCTCCTTTGTTCTATACTGTAAGTACCCATTTGTCCCAACAAAGGCCTTCGGTGGGAAAGTAAATGACCCAGTAAAAAAAGTTTACAGCCGATCTAATTACAATTACAGCTCCGGTAGTCATTAGTTTTTTTGCAGCGCACTGCGATTTTTCAGCCCGCAATCTTTTCCTCGTACATGAAAATAATTTCTCGACTCCAGTGTACTTGAAGAGATTCGGCTATTCCATTTCAACCCCGAACCAGCGGGATTAAAAAACGAATCAAACATTTCCCATCGACCAAAGCAGCAATCTTTCAACTCCAAAGAATACCCAAACGTCCAGCTCTTTATCCAGCTGCCCGCGAGCCCTAAATTACCACTAAACTACACGCTAAACAACCCCCGCCAAAAGCCACAATTAATCCATCAGACGTAGCCTGAGCATCGAGTAACAAAAAGCCAAAGCCAGCCGCATCAATCCCTCTAAATAATCGAAAGGACGCATTCCTCGAGTCGGGCGGCAGCGTATAATACGCGCTGATTAATCTAATGAACTTGAAGCAACGAGCAAAAAGGCCCTGCCACCCCCTCCCCCTCCCTCTGCCGATGGAGGGGGATTAACGCGAACGCGATAAATAACGGCGAGCGCTGACGTAATTATACGCGCGTCCACAGGCGCTTATGCATATGCACGCGGCAGTGATCTGCATTTTACGCGTGACCAATCGCCGCTTCCCCCGACGACGCCGTTCCGGCTCCGTCAAGTTTTTTGCGACGGGAGAGGAGAGAACTTAATGGATGACGGTTCCAGGCGCTGATTTTCTTCGCTCTGGGGGCGCGAGCGAGGACGATTTTTTTTATAGGCGTCGTCCTTTGGCTTTTGCTGCTTTCAGAGGTATTGATTATATGGGTTTTCTTGATTCAGGTGAAAGTAGTTTAAATACTGTTCTAAGAAATAAGTGATTGTTTATAAACATAGGGAATTTCGCTGTAATGTCATCCGGCCGATGTATGACTAATGAATTATTATGTTTTATGCCTTTTCGAACTAATATGAATTGTGTATTTCGACTTATTTAACATTCGTAAAATCACGAATAAATCCAAAACAAAATGACGCTATGTAAACGAATTAATATATCAGCTGCATTACGAGCAATAAAATAAAGTACCCGCTAATAAACAGCGGAAAAACGTCGGATCAAACTAAAAGAATTTAACTAAACATCTCGCGATCCAGTTACAGATAAAGTGATTAAATTTAATAACCTCGTTACAGCTGCGCACAATCAATTTTCTCATCACCGAAGCTAATTAAAAGTTAATCAGCAGCAGCTAATAGAAAACCCTCGTCCGCCCCGATCCCGTTATCCTGTTAGGCAACGAACAATCGAAAAAAGGCCATTTAAAAACCCCCTAAGAATCCGCGACCAGCTGCAACTCTTGCAACATCGATTGCCCCGCCTTGGGTCCTCTCGCGTCCCTCTTTTACTCGGCACGGGGTATTTCGCCCGCTGCTCGACGTTAATTGTTGCTCGCATTAGAGCCATCCGTCTTGGGGTGCATTTGCGCTTAGCCGCGTGTCCGCAGAGGTCCGTTTTCTCCTAACGCACTTACTCGGTATATTGCGCGGCGCGGGGCTCTATTGCCTTGAACGCACCAGGTGTATGTATTATCGCCCGGTTAAGGCGCCGCCTCTCCGACCCTTGCCGTATTCTATATTGCAGGGAAGGCGCTGAATTTACTTGGAATTCTAGAGAGAGAGAGGAGAGAGAGACCGCTCGCCTCCTTGGCCGGGCTTTTGAATTAGCTGCTGGCTCGGGGGCCTTTGGGAGCGGGCTTTTTGCCTTTCCACGTGTAATCGATAGTACTTAATAGCGAGTTTCGCGGAGAATGTGGATGGTGAGGAAATTTATGAATCGGGCCTTTTTGGTAGGAGTAAGTTTGGACTGTAACTAATAATAAGAGGTTTTTAATATAGAAATAAAGGAAAATCTACAATCTACAGTTGTACTAATTTTTGATGATCGATAGTGTTCTTTTCTACCTACAAACAAAGTAGATTAAGATAAATTCTATACGAAAACACTGATCGGATTATAGATAAAATAATAACTAAGATATTTTTAGTTGAAAATCCTCTTACAAAAGAATAAAATGCTTAAAAATAGACTTCTCGTCTAAGCTTTTCTGAGAGAAAAGAGTAATAATTTAAATTAAAAAGAGATTATTTTCTACTATCAAGAATATTCAATCCCACAAATATTGACGTTTTCAACACGAAAAAGATTCTCTTTCTAAACCGTCAGCAGCAGCAACGTCCATCCAGTCGGCATCGCACGTGCAACGATTAAACGTTAGATCGCTCACAATGAATTTTCGTCGTTTACGAGGAATTTATTTATAGGCGAGTAATACACGCGCGTAATGCCACCATCGACGCCGGAAAAAAGCGAACTTTTATACGTCCCGGGGCATCGAGAAATAAACAAAATTCATATAATCACGAAATAAAAGTTCGAATCCTCCCCCGGCCCTCAAATTGAATCATAAAACACCAATTCCAGCCACATAAAGAAAATCTCCGGAAACGCGCAAGTTTCTATGCAAGAGTCGTTTCGATTCGATCGCCGAGGGTAGGAATATAACCAGGGGAGTCCGCAGCCAAGGCGCATAAACATGAAATACGCGCGCTTTTTCCGCGCTTTTATTATTGTCTCTCTTGCTGCGACTCGATTTGATTTTTCCTTTTTTTTAAATTGATACCATTCGATTAATATTATATGTTGTAACTACACGATTACAAAGAGGTGCTCGGTTTAGGTTTATGAATTATTTTTAATCGTGGGCTTTGAATACGTGTCTTTTTAGTTTCAAAATACAAATTTTAAATCAAACAGCGTGAACTTTGCGAAAATTAAATTTAAGAATGATTGTGATGTCTGAATTACGTAAAAGTTAATAGAATGATGCAATAATAAACATCAATATAAATTAAGAGACTATGCTTATATATAGAATCAAGATAAACTCGAATTTTTCCACTGTCGGAAGTGATTTACATTTTAAACCAGTTATAGCTTATTATCAAAATCTTGATAAGGAATATCGATAAGACGGACACAGATACTTCAAGCAACTTCGTAAGTGAAGACATTAGTTACATTAGAAAACTCTACTGAATTGAAACTAAAGATTCAGATGAAGATAAGATAATAGTTTCACTTCAAACTATTCTTTCGAAGTCAAGACTCCTCCATTCTCAAGAAAAGTAACGAAAAAGTTAAGAAAAAAAGTGTAGCAGACTAATAATGCCCAACTACAACCACACATAAAATGAACTACTGAAAATGATGAACTCAACAGACGATTCATAACAAACCCCATCCCCCCGTCCCAGTCTCGCTAAACGGCTCACTCAGCAGCCCGTCACGGCAATCCCCGCCGACGGCCGAACGAGTCATCGGCATTCGCACGCAATTACCAGAGTTTTTACGCGGCTGCGACGCGGATTATCGCGGCGGAAGGATTTAACGTTGCAGAAAATGCCATTAACGAGGGGAGGGAAACGAGGAGGAGCAAGCGAGCGTTATACGAGCCTTTCTGACCCGCTCCGGAGGAGGCAAAAAGTCCCGGGGAAAATCGGCACTTTCGGCCCGAGCTTTAATATCCGTGATTTACGCGCTCGTTCTTCCGCGATTCCGCGAAATTTCCCGGCGCCGCCGCCGCGCTTCTGACCGCGCGATTGCTTTTTTACTTTCGCTCCTTTTTCCGAGGCGGCGGGAGGGTAGTAGTTTCGCGAGATGATTTTCGCTGCTGCTCGGGCGTAAGTCATTTTGCCTTCGACAGAAAAGGGTATTTAGGATGATAAATCTGGTGATGTTTGATGATCTTTGGAACGACTAATCTCTAATTTAGGTTTGTTCGTTTTATTGAGTACAGGAATCGAATGAGAATTTTTATGATTAGGGAAGATTTACAATTAAGCATTAAGAATTTTAGTACGTTATATCTGTATGCTGTTAAGGATAAAGTTGCTGGAAAAAGAGGCATGACTTCACTCAACCAAGAATTGAACACGCGACCTTTTATTTTCGCGACGAGCGTTTTTCCCTGCACTGCTTGTAATCAGACGTGACTTGATACACACCCGACACGTGACCATGTAATGAAAAGAACATAAAATGAAAGATTTACGTATAAAAGAGAAAATTAGTTACACTCACACAACAACAAAAACAACATTGCAATAAACACCGTTTAATACAATAGAAGTAATAGTAGAGAAAACTAGTTATGTCTGGATGGATTGTAAACAAAGTTTAAGCAGAAAATGTATGAATGCTTTTTTGTATTTCCTAAACGAGATCTTGCCACAACCGAAGCTCATCTACTTATCACAGTGAGCTTACTTTTTCCGGAAAATCTCCTAAGTAAGTTCACAAACGTACGTCCTTTTAATTTCAATAAAAATCTAAACAAAAAACGACACGGCGTAAAAAATGAGAATTTATTGCATCAGTTACTCCCCATGCGAGCGAGGTACGAAAAAAATTCTGAAAAAAAAAACGGGCATGAAAGTCAACGATGTAAAACATACCCCGTTTCATCTTCCATAAAAACGCTCTTCATTTTCCGTTCCGCGCAGAGGCCCACTGCCATAAAACCGGAAAATCCTCGTAAAGCTCAAAAAATGGAAGCTTCAAAAATTCATCGCGTCTTAATATTCCCTTAATTAATGGCTCCGTTTCGCGCGGCGTTGCGTTCGTAGAGGATAAAAAGAAATAAAAAAAGGGAGAGGGGGGGTCGAAAAAAGGAAGCAGGGATCGATGCCGACCTTTTCAGAATTACGAGGGGCGTTTCGCCAAGTCCTCCAAGGCGCAATTCGCCGAGTAAACTATTACCTTCGTTATGACGGCGACAAAACCCCCCGGCGGAAATGACGCTAACAATCGAGCGAGTGCTTTTTCGTGCCGACGACGTTTTTAATGAGAATGATCAATCTACTTGATTAATGAGCAATCGCGCGGAGAGTAATGGGCAAAAAAGAGCGCACTTGATGGAACACATTTTAAGCTATACGAGCCGCGAGTTTTTGCCCCTGTTTTCGAATCGCGCCGAGTGTTTGGCTTTTAAATTAGAGTGCCGCTACTTGGGGAGTCTCTTTTTGCGCGCAGATTATGGCGAATGCTGTTTTGATAAAGGGGACAGCGATTGATAATTAACTATGATAATTGCTAATTGTATACGTATATAATGTATACGTGGCGAGAACTGAAGTTCCGATTTTAGAATGGTTGCTTTAGCGAGCTATTATTGGATCTGCCATTTTTCAAGCTGAGGATTTGACGAGCACCGCAGGCGAAGTTAATTTCGTTGCGGTTTGAATGAACATAATGCTCGGGGAAAAAAGACAAATTCAAATACAAAAGTAATGAGTTGCGACCTACTTAAGAGCAAAGTACCTTAAATAGCGTACATTTCAAGTTTGTACTGTCAGTTCTTGTTTTCTATTTTTTAAATTATCGATTAAAGTCTTGAAAATCACTCTATTATATTTGGAATAAATAGGAAAACATTTTAAAGAACAAATTCACAAAAAATAAATCTGTTATTAAAATGAGAAAATGATCACGAATTTTTCCATCGCCTTCCCTCGTTAACTTGAAGAAATACCACCTCTCCCATTATACCCCGAACAAGCACCCCATCGCGTAGCCACGTCCATCCGTCCAGCTAGAGTAATCCTTTCGGAGCAGGTCGTGTCGCGAAACGTGCATATTTCGCAGCGAAAACGGGCCAAATGTTTATGGTTTCGTATCGTCGGCAGCCGTCACGCGTCGCTCAACCGCGAGGGACGCGGCATCGCTCCATACGTCAGTTACATTGTCCCCGAAATTACGTCGGTCGCGAATACAGACAGCCCAGCCTCTAGGCTTCGCGTAAAACTTACTTATGACGAAATTGACTGCCAGTCTCGCGAGGGAGATACGGCTGCGTGCCGGAGGTGGCGGGAAACTTGATGGAAGTTCGGGGGAGGGCAATTACTGCTTTATTAAGGCTGATCACCCGCCGATGGATCGGCAACGTTTTTTTTTACGAAGGTTTTTGCATTAAGCTGATGCGGTATTAAGTGAAACCAGGGTTTTAAATAGTTCATCAAAGTAGCTAACTAATTGCTAAATAATTAATCTCTAAACATTTAATAATAGCTAGATTCAAATTTAATTAATAACTGAATTTAATTCTTGCATTCTAATTATACGAAAATACGTTAATTAATTATATTAGGTTAATTGTATTATTAGGTTTTATCGAATATTGGCTATTCAATCGAATCATGCAGATCAATTGATGGCTGTTCTGGTTCTCTTATAACATCCAATCAAGTGCAAAGCTTAAACGAACCAAAAAAAGCTATTAGGTTCAGCAATTGGCACGAAGCATTAGGTACACTGTTAAAAAAAACTTCAAAAACTATTATTAAATTAAATTTAATTTGTACTTTTTAATTTCAATTTAATGTAAATGTATATTAAATTTAATGAAAATTTTGAACTTTAATAACAAATTCGTAAATTTAATATACGGTTTTGTAAGAAAACTTCATAACATTCTTAAATTGTTCTGAAAATTAATGGCATTTCTAACAGTGTAAACCAAAATCCACCAAGTTCTAATAAGTGTAAACAAGCTTTCAACAAGTCACCGCCCACTGAAACTCCGGGAACTCTCGAAAGAAGAACATTCGCAACCACTACGGTCCCATTTCATTTATCCTTCTCGTTAGCCTTTCCCTTCCTTCCTCGTCCAGGCTAACGATCGATTCCACGAGCAGCCCCGCGCCAGGAATCGGGGAAATTATTACTGCTAATTCTCCGGTTTCCGATGTCGGGGCTGCGACCTCCTACGCATAAAGCCTTCTCCTCGTCGTTCGCGATTTTGACTTTCCATCAAGGTTTTACGTTACGGCCGTCTGCCGGCTCGCGCGGAAACGTAACACGCGCGACCGGGAATTTCACGGCTCGCTCGAACTGCAGTCGCCGCTAGTTGTGTGCGTATATAGCACTGCACGCGCCGTAAAGAGATGTAGCCCGACGGGATAAATGACTGGCGGGGAAGCGAGCTTCGTGCTTTTATACCTTGTCTTAAAGCATTTTTATGGCAGGGATAAATACTTGAGGCGAGTTGAATCCTGATTGAAGGGGCTGCTTGTTCAAAAAACGCTGCAACTTCCATTTTATTTCCTCGATTCGATTCATTGTGAATTAAAAACTCTATTAAAACGTAGTCATTTTTCGAATTAGGTTTGGTAATGAAGAATAGTTTATCGTATTTATTTCAAACAATATTTTTGTTGACAAGAGAACAACTTTCTATTGAAGATATGCGTCCTTCATTTAATGTGCGGGAGGATTATGCTTCGAATTTTTATTTCTGACGTGAATCCTGCCAAAATAATTTAATCTACTGCTTTCTAAACGGAAGCCTGGAAGTAGATTCAATTCAAAATTTAATCCCACTTTCAGTACAGAGCATAAATTAATCGTTTTAAACTTATATACTTTCATTTCCCAGGCCACCCTCAATGAAAGCTTTTACGATACCGCCAGCTCTGTACACAAGCACCACCGTAACGCGCGTAAGCGGAAACGTAGCCGAGTGCTCAGGCAAATAACCTGAAACCTAAAAGCTCCGGCAAAAATCTACCTTTTGCAATGGGCGTGGTGATGCAGAGGACGAGTCCGAGCTGCACGACGAGGCTGATTCCGGCGCCGGGCTTCATCATCCTCGTGATCGTCGCGCCTTGGAGCGTCTTCATCAACTCCTCGAACGCACCGTAACGCACATTTAACGCAGAGCCCACCTCTCGCCTGCTGCCCCTCTGCTCACTCGTACAACTCTACTATCCCCGCAGGCGAAGCGAACCCTCGACGCACACTTCTGTTTCTCCTACGCGGCACTGGCTCGAAACTAAAGGGAAAGCGCGCATATAAATCCGCGTAATCAGGGGGAAATAGTTACCCCGCGCACATGCACACCGCACCACCGGCCACCTACCGGTCACCTCTAAACGGTAGAGCAGCTTAAAGTGCCGAGCGCGTTGACCTCTTCAGAGCAGCAGCAGCAGCATTGACTCGACTCGAGCTCCGGGGCCATGCCTTCGCAAGGAAAAACCGCCACTCTCTCTCTCTCTGTCTCTCCGGGAGTTTGTTTTGCTCGGCGGCTTCGCCGAAAATCGCCGGCGCGCGGTTTTCACGTGGGGAGGCGCCTGCTCCCCTCGCGCAACAATTAGTCCTCGCGCTGCGGCAGAGAAGAGAAAGCAAGGGAGAGAAAGAGGGCACACGCGCGCGACACAGAGTGCTGCGGAGGAGCGGCGAGCAGCTCTCGCGACGGCTGCTGACTCGGTAGTGAACCCGAGCTGGCCTCTGTGTATGTGTGTATGCGCGAGGAGGAGGCGAGAGAGAGAGAGAGTCACCCGGTGCGAGAGTGCGCGGACGGGGCGCGCAAAAAAGGCCGCGCGCATCGAGGAGAGGAAGCGCCGGCGCTGCCGCCGGGGCGCGTAGTTGCGGCCGCGGCAATTTTTGCCGAACGATGCCCTATTGATACCACCCCCCCGAATCGAGGGGCGCCGAGGCCGATCTGACACCCCGGCCGATGGATGTAAATGAGACGAGCGATGGAAGGCCCGACGAGAAGAGCTGAGAAAAGGGAGATCGACGGGGAAGGGGTGGGAAGCGAGGGAACGCGAGGAGAAAGAACGGGGTGGAGTTAGGGCTGCGACACGCGGCTGCTGGCGCGCCAGGAGTGCATCGGAATTACTCGGCGCTGTGCAATTGATTTTTAAGGAAGTATGCGTTTTCGTTTTGTAGTCTACTTTTTTTAAGTTTTATTTCATTAATTATAATTTAAAAACTTTAATAATTTGGATTTATTTTGGTTAAATATTGAGCTTATTACGGTTAGCGTTGCACTTCGCTTCTACGATTGCTGTTAAGAAATTCTGCGCTGACTTTACTAAGTTTCTCATAGTAATGCATTATTTTGAGATTAGTTTAAGTTTAGAACTTTCGCTTGTTTAAGATAAAGTTAATTTTACATATCCGCTTCTACGATTTACCTAATGTAATGTTTTATCAATATTAAATTCATGTTTCAAAGGCAGCTATTTTAACAGCTTCTTATGTTGGATGGAAAATTAATTTAAAGCTCGGAATAACTTTTCAAAACGTGTTTTAAAAATAATTAGCAACTATTTTAAAACAAAATGATATTTCTACCAGTTAAAATATCAGGTTAAAAATGTATAAAAACTCTTTTTACACCACAAGAACTACTGGTTGACTTACAAAATGCAAACCAACTATTTAACATCCAGCAGTCTACCCCCAATCATCTCCGTACTGATCTCGGTTTTTTCGATCAGCCAAAAGCAAATCTGCAGCCTTCCGCTCGCAGTGTCGCGACCCTAAAGATCCTTCGCCCCCGCAAAGTTCGGCGGAGGCAGCCGAGGCTCACCGAGGTTCAGCGAGTGACGGCGGCGGTGCAACGGGGCACGGCCGGGCACACGCAGAGAGCGGAGCGCCAGTAGCATCCCGCGCCGCGCGACGGAGATGCTCGCCCTCCCACCCACCCCCTGGCCGCCGCCGCTGCAGCGAGTCGCACGTCGGGGGGCGGGGGTGGCGAACTCTGGACCGCGCTGGTAAATACCTCGAGGCGCAATGCCAGGGTGGCTGACCTCTCGCGGAGCGAGGTGTTTTGAGAAGGAGCCCGGGATTATTATGTATTATATTCTTTGATGAATGCAGAGTGGAATTTTACATGATGGTCTAATAATTTAGATACACGGAGAAAAATACCTTATTAAAAATTAATATAGTTTATCGTAATCGAAGGACAAACTTGCACTGTCCTAAAAAATTACTATAATTTGTACTGAAATTGAATAGAACTATATTAATTTTTATTAGACTTCTATCAAATTTTAGTACATATTATAGTAATTTTTCAGGATAGTGCAAGTTTGTCCTTCGATTACGATAGACTGTACTAATTTTTATTAAGGTATTTTTCTCAGTGTAAGAAAGTGTGATCTCGTGAAAATAGAGAGCAAGAATTAATAGATTCGTCAGTAAAAGCAATCGTGCTTATATTATACCCGGAGAGAAATTACCTATTAAAAATTACTAGAGTCTATTGTAATCTACTGATAGACTGCCCAAAGTGGACTTTTTACAAGATTTTTAACAAATTTTACTAGGTACTATAGTAATTTTTCGCATGTAAAT
>JAWWEM010000027.1:9391131-9424053 GCA_035582935.1 Ormyrus thymus
AGATATATTGGGCCATGCTAAATTGTGTACAATGTTTACGTGTACGATTCTTATGTGTATAAAACGCACCTTACCCTTTTAATTATTAAACGTTTAAAAACTCGATTTTTTAATTTTATGGCCTCAATTCAACAATCAATCACATTGAGTTTTAAAATGCTTCACTACTTCCGGTCATCCCTTTAAAAGAGGAGGATAATAAATATAAATAGATACTGTATATAAACTTTATTAAACTTTTCTTTTATTATTTGTTTCTTGTTTTGTTCTGTATCTCTATGTGGTGTGTTTATTATACTGTATTTTTATGTATTGTTTTTATTATTCTGTATTTCTCTATATCTTATTTAATTGCATTTACTTTTATTGTTTTATATATGTTACTATCAATCATTAGACACAAACTTAAGCTACCAAATATATTTAACTTAAATTTATTATCCTATGTTCGTATTTAAAAAACGACTCCTTCGAGAAATATCGATTATTTTTCATAATACAATCTCTGGACATTCAGCTTATTTCTATCATTAATTATTTTATATCAAATCAAATTCTATATAAATTTATTTTATCTGTTACAGAAGAGTACCTTGTCCAAAAGGCAAGTTGTGTCCAGATGAAACATTACCTTGGAATGTAATAAGTGGAAATCAATTTACATATATGATTGAGGATTTGCGGCAGCCCCGTTTCTGGTATATTAGTTTAGTGGCTTGCTATAGAAATAATGAAACTTGTAAATGGGAGCATTATGATAAACAAGATGAACTAGAATATGATATTTGGCTTGTCAATGGAAATCCAAATAGTAGTGGCTTTAATAGTTTAACTTATCAGTTCTCATATGACAGACAAAACACAATTGAACTCTATTTATTGTTCTTTGTGTGTTATATTATATTGGTACCACTGCAATTATATGCCGTGAGATTACAAAAACATCCTGTCACTAGACTCTTCACAGCTAGCCTTCTTTTAGAATTTGCGGCATTGAGCCTGATTCTTATACATGTTTTAAAATTCGCCCTTGATGGAATTGGCTATGAGCAGCTAGAAGTTGCTGGTGATATACTAGATATTTTATCAAGGGTAAGGTTATTTAAATGTTATACTGTAGATTCACAATATTGATCTGAAATTAAAATTATTACAAACGTCATTTTTAATATTGCAGACATCTTTCATGCTGTTGTTACTTTTACTGGCTAAAGGCTGGGCAGTAACTAGACAAGAATTGACGTGGAAACCATTGGTGTTTGCTATATGGCTTTGTTATGGCATTGTCCACATCATGTTATATATTTGGAATATGGTAAGTGCTTATTTGTTTTACTTAAAAAATATTGAGTATAAATATTTTGATTATACTTATATTTACTTGTTGTTATTCAAATTTTAAACCAATTACTTTCAATCAAAAATATAAAAACATTTATCTAAGAACTTTAAATTAATAGATGTTTCACATTTATAGACAGAAGTAGACATTATCGAAGATATTGACGAGTATCAAACGTGGCCAGGTTGGTTCATACTCTTCTTCCGCAGTATGATAATGGTCTGGTTTTTGTATGAACTGCGCAACACTATGACATACGAGCACAATACTCAAAAATTAAATTTCCTTCTTCACTTTGGTGCATCTTCATTAGTGTGGTTCATTTATCTTCCTATAATTGCTCTTATTGCTCTTCAAGTTAATGCACTGTGGAGGTTTAAACTTTTGTTGGGTAAGCAATTATATAACTTCATATAATTTAAATAATTGTAATAAATTGACATTAAAAGATTTAAATCAAACTAGCTAAAATACTCATTAAAAGATATTTCTCAGCAGTTGAAGTCAATTATTTTCATATCAACGTCTTCTATACATATCATCGTATCTTCGCGAACCTATGTAAAAAAATCGTATCTTACAAACATTTCAACAAAATCGTATTTATTTATTTATTTATTGAAATAAACGGACTTAAAAGTCCTCTTACAAAATTAATAATACAAAGGTAGGTTTGCGCTGGCGTTGCGCACGCTTTCATGACAAAATAAAATAGAATTATCAAAAACAAAATTAAATTTCAAGAAATAACAAGTTGTAAATTGCCAAATAACACAATGGCTATATTTAAATAATTACAAATACAACCGCACTTTATTACAACTGCCACTAATTATACCTCAAAAGACTGGGAACTAGACGTCATTACGGATCATCTCACGTATTGCACCCTTAAATTCGCCTATCTGGTCAAGCTCAGTTAACCTGGGACTTAGGTGATTCCAACGCCTTTTCAATCTGCTCACCGGTGCATTAAACGCGTATGACGTTTTGTAAGAGCGCTCTATGAGAGAGCTGCAGTTTCGTATGTCAAATATATTTCGAGAAAATCGTATCATCGCACCGCGTTCAACATAATCGTAACTTAAATGTTGATTTAACAAAATCGTATTTCTGTGGAAACTTTTACATGATCGTAACTCGAGCGATCGAGCAACAAGATCGTATCTTCAAAGAGGAAAATACTTTTTATAGGTAAATATCTTATTTATATAAGTAACTTCTAATTGAAATGGTAAATTTAATTTTTTGGATAAATAAAACGTTACAACACAATATAAACGTTGCCATACAATTTTTTTAAAAAAAACTTGACATACAAATATACAAAAATAATACTATTTCTTTTTAGATTCGATAAATAAATTCGTTACGTTGTTCATGTTAGTTGTTATAAGTGCACGTATTAATCTTATTCAAAATAGTTAACAAAAACAAACAATATTATTTATACAATAGTTATAAGTAACCATCGCAAAAGTCATAAAGAATTGCGTATATAATTTGCTAATAATATTATTAAATAATATTATTGTTGTATTTTGCATGTCAAATAAAAAGTTGTTTCTACAATAAGCGTATTGCAACGTTTATATTCTATTATAAAGTTTTATTTATCCTAAAATATTAAATTTACTATTTTAATTAGAAGTTTCTTATATATAAATAAAATATTTACCTATAAATATATTGTTCTTTTCGATACGATCATACAGAAGTTTCGACAGAAATACGATTGTGTTAAACCAACATTTAAGTTACGATTATGTTCGACGCGGTGCGATGATAAGATTTTCTCGAAATATCCTTGACATACGATTTTGTTGAAATGTTTGTAAAATACGATTTTTTTACACAGGTTCGCGAAGATACGATATTTATAGAAGGCGTCGATATTTATTTTATAAAAATGAACTCACTGCAGAATAAAACAAAAATATCTATTTTGATTGAAGATTCCTGGAAAAATTGTTTTATTAAAAATTAATTTATTCTTGAATTTGTAGGTATCACATATTCAGTTGATTGTTTCGCATACTGCGTAATGGCTCATCTTCTCTGGCCGACACGTAGCGAACAGTACTTTTTGCTTGCCCAGGGCGCCGATAACGGCGACGAACTCGACGAGTTCAATGAAGCACCGCACGTATTAAATAATTATGTCGAGCCCCCAGAGCTCAGAAAAGTGATAGCTTAGATTCTTTAGGTCAAACCTTTAAGAAATAGATATATATATATTATATATATTCATGAAAGTCATTTATTATTGACTGAGTTAATTTGCAAAAAAAAATTTCTCTTGTAGTTACATCAATTTTTTAATTACAAACTTAATTTTCTTAAAAATTCTTTTATGAACATTTTTTTTATACAATTGTTGCCCTTTTGTAATTATATTTAAATATTTCGAATTTAAAATAATTTTAAACTTGTTATTTCTTCTTTAAAATAACATTAAAATAACTTTTAAGCTATTATTTCGAATCTATTATTTTACAAGATTACTTGTAATACATAAGGAAGAAAGAGTCAATATTTTGCAATATCACTCAGTCAATAACAAGTATATCGACGTTCACTTAGTATACTTAGGTCATTAACAAATAATGAAAATGAATGGCGTATCGTATTGTTGATACTCTTTTAAAAAAGAATGAGAGATAAAAAAGAAGACAGTCGATCGTAATGCAGGATAAACGTAAAGTGGGGTAATACAATGCAACGATGATGTGATGTATATTTGCCAAAAGGGTGAAAATTTTCGGGTACTGCGAATGACATATTTTGTGCTTCTTGAGACTGATGTAATTTGTACTCCTTTGATATCGATTTCTATTAAAAAAGTTTACGACAATTCTGATGAAACGATTTCGCGAAAAGTTCGTTGATACTCTTTAAGCTAGAAATCGTAATACAAATCAAACGAAAAATAATTCTATACAATGAATAAGTAATTATTTTCTTTATTTTCGTAACGCGATAATAAAAAGATTTTTAAAGTTTTCATCAGATATGTTATACTGCTGCACACTAATTTACAATACACTTACTATATCATTGAACTGCAATATCAGTATTATAATTTTAATTCAAGTTTAAATTACTTTCTCATAAAACATTAAAATATTTTATTTGCAAAATCTGATTTTGCAGTTTATTTTAGTCATTGGTCAACAGAAATATATTTTTCTTATAAATTTCTTACAAGTACGCAATTGTTATTGGCACAAAATTTTAATTTTTTTCCTCGATTTGAATTTTATATTTTATTTTTATAAATGAAAATCTAAAAGAAAGTAAATAAATATAAAATATTTGTGTAATTTATATTGGAATCGAACGTTGTTTAATGTTTGAAACTTGTGACAATTTTTTAAATTTAAAACACAAATTTCTTTGATAATCCAAGTAGCTATTAATTTGCAAAATCATGTATTACGTTCCAATTTTAATTATGTATGTTAAAAACGTACCATTCCAATAGAAAGTAAATTTGTAATTTAACTTGATATTAACTATTTTGTACATAATTTAAGAGCTAATTTGCATCACTGTCTACATAATGTTTCATAACATTCTCGTCCCAAGTGGAATTTAAAGCCAAGTAGCAATCCTTGATTATGCAGAAAAGGAATTTGTAATTAAAGAAAACATTTTCCTATACTGTTGATGCTCAAATTAAGTAGAAACTAATGTAATTTGAAGTAAGATAGTTTTTAAGTAATGCGTTACCTGTCTTAGAAAAACTTTAGATGCAACAAATCGAACATCGCTGATCTGTTTTTATATAGAACGATTATTAATCAAAGTCTCAGAAAAAAATTTTAATCTTTTTAGAATCGAAACAATTTTTCACATTTTCCAGTAAAAATCATTTTACATTGCATAAATATAGTTCCATTTTTCAAATAAATATAGCATAGTTTCAAAAAATCTTTACTTTGTATACTGTAGAAGGTAGTGTAGAATTGCAATACTTGTAATTTTCAAAGAAAAATATGTAATCTTTAAATTGTTATACTTTTAGTAAGGACATAGTTGCATTACAAGTTCATGTTTGCATTACTTTCTTGACACACTGCATAATTGATTTTCAGAAATTTCAGCGATGCAAACCAATAATATACAATGTCTTTGTGGTCTGCAATTTTATTCATTTAAGTCTCACGATTTTAAGGACATTATTTTTTAAATTTTAATAAATGGTACATTTTAAAATGAAAAAATTGATAAAAAAAATATACTCTGTGATTAGATTTTTAGATAGTGTTCTTTTATTTCTTATGTACATAACTTTCAGAGATACAAAGCTTTTGATTTAATTCCCCTGTGCACTATGTCGAGACGTATTTTCATAAAATTCTTCTATATATTGTGGCTCTCAAGTGCATAGGAAAATTAATAAAATATTTTTCATGATTCCATTTTTATGATTTGTAAAATTAATGAAATCACAGTTCAAGCTATTTCGGGGCATATAAGGTACATATTTTTAATAGTTTTTAAAGATGACATTTAATAACGATATGTAAAAGCTGTTTATCTCTGATCATAAAATTTCCTCTTTGTGTCATAATAATTTAAGATGAGATGTTATTTTATCAATTCTATCTACTGCAGCTGGACCAATTCCCAAAACCGTGATTGTACCAGGCTTCAATTCAGTTTTGCCAGCATCTCTGATAGCAGCTGTAATAAGTCCAGCTTTTTGAGCTTCATCACTTAAACGATTAAACTCTTTTTCAGTTTGAACTTTTAAAACAATTTTTGGTTGTCCCATTAAAAGCCATGCTTTGGTACTAAAATAATTAAAAAAACTTCTAGTTCCTTTTAAATAACATTCTAATGCAGCATGAGCACACTGAGCTGCTATTTTTCCTTGGCTCATGCCAATATCCATTCGAACAATCAATACTAGCTTTTGCATATCTTACAGATAAACTTTATTTTTTACAAATTACTGTAAATATTTTTCTTCTAGTTTTTTGCGATATATGTCCATACAGTCTTTAAAACTTTTTACTTGGGATTGGCACAGCCTCCAATCTTGATGCTCAGCAAAACATTCCTGAAATCAATCATTAAACATTTGTATTCAATTATTTATTGTTATTATTTTTATAAAAACTAAAGTATTGTATTATAGGAACATCGTTTTGTAAAATACAAAAATAAAGTAATGACTTCTTCACAACACAATTGCTGCAAAGTAGAGTTTCAGTCTTGTCTTTGTACAATCAGTTTGGTTGCAAAAGTGAAATAATCAAATTCAAATAAAGAATGAATTTTTAATTTTCTAATTTCTGAAACAAAAACTATTTTTTAAGGACGTTCATGTTTCATTTGAAAAAAATAAAATTAGTTAATGAGTACCTACCTATAAAATAAAAAATGAACGATTTATAACATTACGTTAAAATTTATTTACGTACAGCATCTTATAATTCACATATATAAACACATTTTTAACTAATGTAATCTGAACAAAGTTTACGGGACCTTACTTTAAAAAAAAAACGAATGTAGAAAAAGTACACTTGTTCGTGTAGAGTATTTCATTGTTTTAACAAAAACGCTTTAATTAACTTATGAAAAATGTTTGAAAAGGTAAGAATATAAGCACAAAAATACTTTCACTAACTGAAATTCAGTTTACTAAATATGATTTTACATTTATTCAAGGTATTCAAAAATTTATATTCTGGTAATAAATAAATATAATAAACAAATAAAAATAAAATAAGAATAATTTGACATACTTGTAATTGATAATGTAAATCAATGCAACCAGTTTTTTTCAACATACGTTCCAGTGGATCTTCAATTTCTTCCTCCTTTGTCATAGTACTAGAACTCATATTATACAAAAATAAAACGTAACTGTATGATAAATTGCAAATGTTAGAAGATTTAACGCAGTATTTCTACGAAATTTTTGAGTTATAAAATTCCATATCTGCAACCGACGTTCTGAGAAAAACGGTTAGTTGGTTCACTTAGCACTGTTGCCAATCGCAGGGCCAAACATACTTGTTGCGCGAATTTTGAATACACATTATTATAATAATCACTCAATAGTAATTAATTATTGTCATTATTAACTTATTTATCACTATTGTAATCTTAAAAATATATTTGTTATTTATAATGGCGGAATATTATACATTTTAAACAGTTTTATACAAAAATAAAAGATACTTGTACGATAGATTGAAAATGTTAGGAGCTTTGATGCTGTACTTCTACAAAATATTTGAGTTATAAAACCTACATCACGTGCACCCGAAATTCCGAGAAAATCAGTTAGTCGCTTGATCGCTTCCCTTAACACTGCTGCCAATTGTAATTGAAACATACATGATGGGCGAATTATAAATACACTTTATTAATTATCTTTCAATACTAATTATTGTCATTATTATCTTATTTATCAATATTGTAATTTTAAAAATATATTTTCGTTATTTGTAATGGCGTAATATTACATTTTAAACAGTTTGGGAAAAATCCGTACTTTTACGAACATAAAGTTGGCGCAACGTACGTCGCACGATTTCGCAGATTCCTTCAAGTCACACGTTTTGTGTGTAATACATGCGTGAGTCGGAAAATTCGACCTTTGTAAAAATCAATTTATATTCCTCATTATGCTTTCGTAAATATTTATTCTTGTCAGAGTCATTATTTATCATTGTGCGTTGACTTTCATTAAACTTATGTAATCTTCAAAAAATTAAGCTCGTTGTTTTAGTGATACAAAGCAGTGCAACATCGTAAAAGCGTATATGTGTGAATAATTACCGTGACGCACGTGCGTTTTCGTAACAAAATCCGGCGCTATTTTTTTCGCGAATTATTAAGTAGAATGTAATATGTGTTTTCTACCATTCGTTAAATCATGTCTCCTTTTAAAAATTGTGTAATAGTGGATATAAATGGTTTGGTACAAGTCTTTGTGTCAAAATTAAACATTGGTAGAAGAAAAAGAAGTTTCGACTAAGAGGTTAGTTTCATAGTGAATTTTTTATAATTTTATTATACGAAATCATGTTTATTCATAATTTAAAAGTTAAAAACACGAATATTCAACCATTATTAAAAGTAATAGAATAATTAACCTAATGAAATAGTATGTTAGTGAAAGCTCATTTTGTATGAGTGTACTTTGCATTATATTTTTATTGTAGTGTCCTTTAATTACTTGAATGCTATTTTATTCTTTTATTTTGTAAGAAAGTAACGTAATTATATATCATTTTTCCATTTAATTTTTATTAATTAATTTCAACAATGTTCTTTGCACAAGAATTTACAAATTTATTAAAAATATTTTATTTACGAAATGAGCAAAATAATTTATACATACAAAGTTTACAATACTTTACATGCTTAATGGTTATGCTAGATATCTGTTGATAACTAGTTAGCAGACGACGTAAAATATATTCCCGCGTATTCTAAAAATGCAAAAAATGCTTAATATTTTTTAAAATTTTTATTTTATATTATTTTTTTAATTTTTTTTTAAAAACTTTTATTTAAATATTTGAGCTAAATATCAACATTATTCTTTGTTTAATTTACATTCACAAAAAACTCATTTTTGACTTCTCCTGTTAGGACAATAAACAGAAAATTAGCATTTTTTATTCATTTGTTTATAGACTATTGTTAGAATCTTGTAAATTGATTCTAAAACATTTTAAGTCTAAAAATTGAAAGTAAATTTGTACAAATAATTGAAGTGTACAAAATGCTAACTTTTTAAATAAAAAATGTGCTCCTAACCAGATTTTGAATTGATCACTTTTTTTTTACAATAAAAGTCATTAAAAATTATCAAAAAATAATTTAGGCAGCGCGGGTTAAACCTTCCAAGTATCGACCGCGACTGCGCCTTCTCACTCCTACTTTCGGAGGGGATGTTTTTTACTTCTGCTTGTGCCTGCTACTTTTCACCGCTGAGTTCCAACTTACACGCGTCCTCGAAAATATTTCACGAGGTATTGCACTTCAAAAGGATCTTACTGTCACTTTTCAACTGTAAGTGCTTTTACAATAAATTGTCAAATTTGAATGTCTGGTGACTGAAAGTTGGGTTACGTACCCACATGTTTTGCGGAAAATGGGTCAGCAGTGTCAACTATATAGGCGTTTTCCTGGAAGGTTTGTTTATAGTCTTTTTATTCGATTATTTTGATTTGATTAGAGGGATTTTTAAACAACTTTAACGTAACTATGACGAAACATATTAAGACGTATTAAACATATTAAACATATTAAAATCTTTAGACGTTTTTAAAATACATATCAATAAATTTCATTCATAAACAAAGTTTTCACGCGAAATAATCGCACAGCAATTCTACTCTACTGCATCTTTCTTTAATCAAGCAATCATGTCTGCATAATATCGATAACTGAGCTGAAATAACAAGACCGCGGGATTTTTTTCTACAGCTTGGCGCGTCTTATAATTACAAAACTAGTACATGTAATTATTTATGGAATTTTAGTTTATCATGACTACATACAATATAAATTACTTAATAAAAAGTGAATTATATAAAAGTATTAAAAAATATGCGTAGTAATTGAACCAATTTAAAGACATTTGTGTATAATTCCAAGAAATCTTAATAAAGTTTGTATCCTCTTATTATTTACGCAGAAATATGCAATAAGTTTCCTTGTTAACATAAGGAAATCTTACATTATTAGCGCAGAAACATACAATAAGTTTCCTTGTTAAAAAAAGGTTTCAGAAGAATTTTTATTCACTTAATTCTTTTAGATATTGAAATCAAATAGATTTTTTCAATTACTAACCATTCAAGGATTCATTTATATTTAAATATTCTGAAAAAGATTATGTAAAATGGAAGCAAAAAATTTTTAAATTTATTAGATAAATATTAAAAAATTTAGTACAATAATTTTATAAAGGCATACATTGAGATACTATTTATATCATAACTTTTAGATAAAACTATAATGTGTCAATCACCCTCGTTTAAGTATATTATCTTAAATTCTAAAGCATTATTTAAGCCACTTTAAACTACTGACGAGCTTCCGCATGTATATATGTGTAGCTATAAAGTTCAAGGCTGCCTCTACGGCGCCGGTGCAGGAAATAGTTACCTCGGTGAACCGCTAGATGGATACCAGTTTTATGATCATCTGCACCGAGAAATCTTTTGCAACATCGGAGACTCTTAAAAAAATATATAATTCGTTAAAAAAAATTTAATTTCCTGTCCAAATTCACCAAAAATCGTTTAAAAACTATTCTGTAAAAGTACGGGCAATTTAAGTTCACTAATAGGCCTTTAAAAGATAAGATAATGCAAATCAGTTTGAAACTCGCGGCTACAACTGGAGCTTCTCGCAAGTGGCTGGAAATAGCTTCGAGCAGTATATAAGCCCAAGGCGAATGTATCTTAGCATGGTAGTCCGATACTTCCCGGGTAACCAACGCATTATGAACGCGGCCTGCATACTAGACCACTTCATGTGCAGTACACACGTACATACACCAAAACCGTCATCTTCGATTTCGATTTACTTTAAAACAGACCGCGGAGGTGACTTTGACTATCATTTTTGTCTGTTGTAATTTCAATTTTATTTCTCCTCCAATTATTAAAAAAAAATATATTAAATATATTTAAATTTGTAGAAATAAAATCCTCTTACATGTAGAATCCATTTAAAAATAAATGTGAGATTCACAAAAAAAAAATATTTTCGTTAACTAAGTTTTATTATGCGAACTTTTTCCTGTCTTATAGAACTTATACCCGTAGTAAGGACGGATTTTAAAACAATTTAGGTGATAAAATTAAACAATTTGATAAAAATAATTTTGATTTCTCTTTTCACTGTAATGTTAAATTTTGATAACGTAGAATAAGTGAGAAATATACTTTGCAGATGAGAAAAAATGAATATTGTTTTCTTTAGTTAGTTGTTTTAAAAAATTGAATATTTTATCGAGATTGGCAATCTGTGTTGACGTCAGTACTATATTAATCACGCAAACTAAAATCACCCAAATATTTACTCTCTGTTCTTATAGTACACCGAAAACACAAGCATATTCATGTGCCTTTTTTATTATATTACGAATTTACAATAGTTATTGAGTGGGGTAATATAAAACAACGATGACAACATGACTAAATTTTTTTTTGTATTTCTTGTTCTCTAAAGCAAATTCTTTTTATGACGTTGTATCGCAGTCCAAAGTCCCCCCAAGCTCGTATAATGATTCATAACATCTGTCGTGAGTACTGAAACTCCGATAATAAAAGACAAGCCCACCTTTTTAAAACATTATTTGCTCAAACATGTCAAAAATGCACACTCCGTTTCCGACATTATCAGATAATGTTATACTTCAATTAGAATTAAATATAATGCCTCTGATTGTAAATAATTATTTGTGAACCCTGGCAGAGGCGCAACGATAACATCGCTAAAATCTTTGTACATTTTGATCATAACATAGCGATATTATTGTTACGCTTTTACCAGGGAATAATAAAGATTATTATAACTAATTAGTATTAGTTTTTTTTTTTTTTTTTTCAAAAATATCATAATTAATGAAAAGTATTTACTCTTTTTACTATACCGTCTTTATAAATGTTTTGGAATATTTTGAATGAACGGAAACGCAAATTAATTGCTGCTTTCCGACTATATCTATCATTCTAAAATTAATATATTTTTTAATAATAATCTTGCACAAGTAAACTATATAAATATTTATGAATTCAATTTTTAATAAATTGGATGCTTTATGTTGAACTAAAATAAATTAACTAGTCTTTTTGACGTAACAAGCAATATTAATTTATTTAGACTTGAATAGTGTCATCTCTAATTCATTTGACGCTTTTACGCCAAGTAATGAAACTTAACGCCTGCGTGTGAACAAGCCACATAAAAAACTTACAAATATATATGTATGTTCGAATCCAGTTTCAAGGTTGATAATCTCTGAGGTAATGATAATCCTAAAGTCACAAACGTTCATTATCGCCATATTTCAATATTCTTCGCATCAACTCAATTATGATAAAGACTTTCAAGATTATTTTTTTTTCAGGTGTTATGATAAGTTCTCACACATGATAAGATCTCTCGTACATTGATTACTTCTAATAGATGTTAAAAAAAATAATTTTTTTTTTCACATAATTAACAGCACTTTAATTCAACAACACAATATAAAAATGGAAGTTTACGAAATTTTTTAAGCTAAAATTTTTCTGAGTACGTGACTAAAAACTTATTTACCTAAACATTATATTGAACTTTGAACAATCAAAGTGCTACCTCCAAATAATGACATCAAATTAAAAAAGATCGGAGTCCCAAACATCGAAATTCAAAAGCACGCTAATGAACTCTTTTACCACTCGACGTCGATGTGTACATATCTAAGCTACATTGCATACTGCACCTGCTGCCTCACGTGCGCGCGTATGATTCAAAGGAGCCAGTGCCAATCGTGCGGGCAGCCCAAAAAACGCCTAACTTTAGTCTTGGCCGCGCTGCCGCTCCGAGAACCACTTAATTGTCCGTCGAGTTTTTTTCTCTTCCTGCTTGTCTTATCTCGTCAGTAGTTAATTTAGAATAATTGCAAGATACCGAGTTTCGGAAGAATTCCTATTTAGTGAGAAATGAATGTGAGAAATGTTTAAACTCGTGTGCCTACATGCATGTTCGAGGCGAAGTTGATCGACATGAAGGATAAAACAGACAACAATTTTTGCTGAGGTTAATAACTTTTTTTGTTGATAACAGCAACATTTACTGACTAATAAGAATTTTATATGATTATATTATTTTATATTATTAAAATGACCTGTTGTATTAGCAATGCAGAATGTACATAAGTCTCATTGAGAACGAATGTATACTTTGTTGATCTAAATGTAGCTTTTACGTATAACTATAACTACTTTTCATAATCTTCATTGTCATTTCATTTTAACAAAAAGGACGCGATAAAAATTGAGATTTACAAATGTACCTTTCGCTGAGGAACGACTATCACACAGCATTCTCTTGGGTGCGATCCGTTCTGCTATTTGAGAATGTTTATTTTTTTACCACAAAAACGAGTTTTCGAATTTTTCTATATAAAAACAGGTTTCGCTCTTGGCAAGTAGAAAATTATATAATGAAGCGCGATCCACATGCCGTATCACTAAAATTTTTTTGGGCCACATTTGAATTTCAAATGATCCAAAACCGTTGCCGATGTTGCCATTGTGATTGATTTTTTCAGTTGCAGATTTCGACTGTAGCTTTAAAAAATCACTAATATTCTGTTCGGAGTTTTAAAGCAATAAATACTTTGAATTACTATTTTTATATCTACAATCTTGTAATGCACGGTTAGTAATTGTTTTATAGATTTAATTGGTTTAATAGAATTCATAATCCTATTGTTTACATATGCATTAGTTTTGAAGTCTCGTGAAATTACGCGAATTATTTCATCATCTAAACGAAGTTGAATTAAAAATACTATTTATTTATACCCAAAAATATACGACAAAAATTGTTAAGGAAAGAAAAATTTAATTAAACATTATAAGATTAAAATGTTTAAGTTTCAATCTATAGTTGGCTCTAATAAAATTGATAATGTACGTAACACTTAAGTGAGAACGAATATCATTTACCAACTTACTTCTTTACTATTCATACCAATGAGAAATAATTAATTTTGTAGTGATATATGAACCTGTTTAAGTAATTAACCATTAAACCAACACTTTTAAAAAAGACATCTTCAATTTTTGTTAAAAACAAATAGTGTTCTTAAAGCAGGTTCTCCAAGTTGCTGTGCCGCTTAGCTTCGTAGGAGAACAAAACTATCGCTGGCATTGATTGGATTATCGGAGTGGGAGCATGGCGACGAAGAATGAATACAAAAAAAATGCACAAAATGAAGAAAAAGTTAATGCTTCCAATTGCACCGACGAAACGAAAGGTTAGTATTCTTAATCTTTCTAATAATTTGTAGACGATTTTGATTTAAACATTATTTAAGATTCGACTGTCAAACTGTTTTTGAGTTGAGCTCCAAAATGTAAATTAATATTTCTCAACAATTTTCATGTCTCATTTTTTTAAATTTTTTACTTTTTTCAATTGACAAAATTAAAAAAAAGTTGAAAATTCCATTTAGAAGACTGAAATTCTTTTTCATTTTCTTTTTTCATCTAAATAACTTGATAAGCTACATTATCGAATTTCGTGCAATCTTCAGTGGAATTTTTTACTTTTTATGGATAAAACGATTTTAACAAGGTAATGAATTGTTAATATTCACAGCACAAAATATTAATGTAGAAATTTATATGTCATTTAATTATTCAATCAATGTAATTAACTTGCAAAGTAACGTTGATCTTTATCAGCATGATAATTGTAAATCCTTTATTTCGTATATACATTTACATGCAATTTTCTTCTTAAGCAATTTTCTTATTAAATAATATAAATGAATTGAGCAATATTACTTTACTGATTAGATACATTGATTAATTTCATATCTTAATTGAATTTCAAAATTCTGATGCAAACATTGTTATTAAAAATTATTTTTCAATTTTAATCAAGAATTTATATGCGCATATGACATAAACGCGCTGTTCCATTATCCATTGCCAATAGGCAAATTCTCAATGAACTACCGATATTACAAACGATTAAGTCCGTCCGTATCCCGCCGACAAGCCTCCACAAAAATGATCTGCCCATCCGCGCCAATCTATAAACAGTCTCCCAAAGACCTTACCCGCCAGCAATAAAACAAACATATATGTCATTGCCGACGTAATGACGGGGGAGGGGGAGGGGTGACGCAAGAGAGCAAAGAAAAAAACAGCCGCGCCGGCGACGAAGAAGCCGCCGAGAGTCGTCGACTCTGTGGACGCACGTGCGACTCTCTCAATTGGTAGGTGGAGATAAAAAAACGAACGACTCATTCCTCGTCCGACGGGCTCTAAAAATATACACGAGTGGACTTCTTTTTCGCGGAAAGTCCGCCGCTGTAGTTGATTGCCAACCGTGACTTCGCTGCTTTCGACGGCTGCAGCAATGCGCATTGTTTTGTCGCCGTGCTTTTCATTGTCGAGGCTTCGCTTGCGCGGCTCTTTCTCATCCTCGGCGCGGTCGATTTTGCGAGTGGGGCTTCTTGCTGGAACGATGCTTCTTTAGATTATTGATGCCTCGGCGATTGATTTCTTGGAACTGCCGGAGGAGCTATTTGTTCGGGATTGAGTTGTGCTGGGCAGTTTTGACTGAGTTGAGCAAACTGGTCAAAAGGGGCGGTTGAATTACCGCCAGGTAAATGTTAGAGATTAATCGACGACTTAAGTGATTATTTCGTTCGGAAATTTTAGGAACTTTCATCGATATGTCCTTCTATTGGCAGTTCTTTCTAGTATTATATCATTGCGCAGAACTTTTTAATTAAAAGAATTTTAGTACTAAATTGTGTGAAAAGATTTCTATTAAATTTTAAATTAAGAAACAGAATTGGCATTATTTTCTTGAATTAAATTGACGATAAAGACAAACAAGTACAATGAACTAATCACAAATCTTAAAAAACGGATAAGCTAAAGTTCAACGGAGGAAGCAAAATTGCTGCCAATTATGAGATTTGTCTGTAAACAAGACTGTGTATCATTCAATAGTCGTAATAACAAAACGAAAATGTATATTGCAGTTTATTAAAATTAAATTCACATGAAAATTACCACAAGACTATTTATTTGATAATTTTTTTTGTAATTCATTCCTTCGAATTTCAAACAATGAGGACGCAAAAAATTTTCTCGCGCACCAAAAAGTATTTCTAAAGAATCAAAGCATTTGATAGTCGACTCCTAAAAAGTTCCATTCCATGTTAGGTGAAAACTAACGCAATCAGTCTAGCACTTATCTTAATTTGAAAAATGCTCAACTTATCGCAAAAGCTCCTACACACCGTCCATATAAATTTTTATCACCGTCTCAAGATCATTGACGCATTCGTTCGACCCTTGCGTATCTGCGAAAATTCCCCGCCGCGTTGTGCACGTGACTTAAATGAGCGCCGCATTCATGTAAACAATTTCTAAGGAAAATCATCGCGAAACTCCTCAAAATTAAACGACACGTACTTTGGCCGATTATCTATTCTGCGACCCAATTCCAACTATAAACATTCATAAGCGAATCGTCTGGGTATACCGTTCAATAGCAATATCGACGCCGCTGTTGCGCCCACACTTGTTACGGAGCCGGTCTCCCAGTGGCGATTATCGCTTCCTCGTGGCTCCACTCTCGACTCTCCTTTTTTTATTTCATCGCCGTTCGTCGGCGGGCGACCGAGCCTTCCGCCTTCGACCAATGAGGAGGGTCGAGACTGCCCCCTCCATCCCCCACCCACCGGCGGTGACGTACGATACTTTCACAAAGGACCGACTACTCTGCCCCGCGAGTCTCGAGGCTTTATATTTTCAGTGCAGACGCGCTTCGGAGGTGTGTTTCGTCGCCGGAATTCGCGCGCAAGCTTGTGCGACTGCCAGTCTCTCGCTCTCGACCGCCAGTCGCGCGATATTAGTAGACGGCCTTTTTTTGGAGGCTTGGCGCTCTTTTTTTAACGGTGCTTCCTGCCTCGATTTTCGGAACTTTTTTACATTGTTCGATAAGGTATTTGTGATACTTCTCGGTGAATTTTTCCATTTTTTTTTTTATTTTTGATGACTCAGCGTTTGGTTTGAGATTGAGTTTGAAAGATTTTTTAAGAGTGTTGAGGGAGTGGAAGGGAGTTAATGTGAAGGTTATAAAATGAATGTGGAAAGCAGTTTTATTTAAATAGTGTAATCAAATATGTAGATTGTATTGACATATGCAAAAGCAGACAGAATGATAACAAGTATTGAAATTGTATATGCATCCCAGCAGTCTTTTAAGGACGTTTACGCGATAATTCAATTTCTTCGAATATACTTGAAATTTGTACTATATGTCAATTTAAGTATGCTTTGTAAGTGGTAAAAATTATAACCCTCCTTCCGCTATTTAAATTTGAGAAATTCAATGTTGAACTTGAGCTTCTTAACACGGAGTTCCTATCGTAAGCCTCTCTAGGCAGCATATTTTTACAGACAGCAAAAGTAGTTATCTTCGAATTGTTGTAAAAAAATACTTTATGATTTTATGTAATATATAGAATTATATGCGACCATTTTTGTAATAGCTTCCGCTACTAATTTTGAAGATATAGCTGTTCGAAAGATAACTCCTATGTTATTTGTATATCTATATAGTGTTAGCGCGCGTGCATGTTTATTTTGAAACATTGTTTTAATATTGTTGTTTTTATAATAACATTTTTTAACTATTTTATTCGTATTACATACTAATTATAAAAGGCTATCATTATAAATTATCGTATTAAATTACAATTTTCAAAATTCCGATAAAGTTGACCACCGATACTGCGCATAAACGTCCTTAAACTCAATAGGATTCTTTTCACACTTCTGTCGAGCCTTCTTCTACCTTACTAGGGGATTTAAGAAGAGGACCAATTTAGCAAGACGCGCAGATAACAAAAAGAAGAAGACTAGAGTACCGGTTTAGAGATAGTTTAAGCTTTTACTTTTAATTAAGTTAAAATAAGGAAAATTGTGAGAGAATCTCTGTAGTTCAAAGCTGAATTTCAAAGATTAAATAAAATAAAATATAAGTTAATTTTAACAAATTAATAAATTAATAAATTAATAAATAACTACACTGAGAGAAATTATTGGTCAAAAATTACTACAGAAATTATCTACATAACTAAGTTTATTTGGGAAAGGCCAAGAAGAGCGTCTCTGAGGATCGAGATATCGTAAACGCCATGACCATGCCGGCGCAGAAGACCGACGCCCAAACTATAGAAGATAGACGGAAATTTCCGTTAAACACGTGGTCGATTCATTATAAACAATAATGTAAAAATATTATAATTTTAAAGTAAATCACTAAATTTACAAAAAAACCATTTTTAGCATTTTAATAATTCAATAGCACGATTACAACTGCAAATTATTCTTTGAACTTTTAGTGAACTTTAGTTAACAAGATTAATGTAAAATTAATCTTGTTAACTTTAAAAAAATACATATATCTAATAAAATTATATAAAATTATATAATAATTAAAATTTGCTTATTACGTAACTTAAAAATATTGTAAGAGAGAGGACAAGATATAGAAGGACAAAAGACAAGGGACTTTCCCGCTCTTGTGCTCCCTTAAAGAGGGGCGACAAGCTGGCACGTAGTTATTGATGAGAAAATCTCACCCCCTAGTTTACCAGTTTTCCGCTTTGGGCACCCTTTAAATATAGGCCCCCGAACTCTTTTCAGTCACTCTAGCTAGAACCTTCAGACACTTTCGCTGGCATTCTCGTTTGAAATCCCAGCCACTCTGATTTAACTTTTCCAATTTCCAATTTTTATCTACATCTGAAAATTCAATCCCAACCTTTACTAAAACCGGATAATTGGTACATAACTTAGTTAGTCTTCGTTTTTGAAGTTCCGCTTTAGTCGGTATAACAATATTTTTTTTTTATATATAATCACTTTAGTTGAATCTAACAACCGTCTTTGTGACGGTTATATACCATATTAAGGGTGATTCGGCTGCGTCGAGAACCTTTAGGCTAACTAAAAATTCCGAGCGACGGCTGTTAGCCCACGTCGAATATTTGCGAGACCGCCCGCGAAGTAGCTAACCGAGCTACTGAATATACTCATATTACAATAGGCCGCTGAGCCTGAGTCGCGTAAACAATCGTTTCATTGAAAATTCTTTATCTTTCTCGTGAAATCACTCCGCATCCCCTGCCACAGTGCAAAAGCATAGGCACAAAAAGAAGAAGGCTAATAAGTGATTGTAATACAAAAATTACGTCACAACGGCTTGATGTTTTTTTATATATAAAAACATTTCAAAGTAATTCAACAAATAATAGTTTTTTTGAAAGAAATAAGATTCTTGAGGTACCAAAATTGAAAAGAATATATTCAAACAATTTTTAATGTATTCTTTTATATTTTTATTTAAACTAATTCTATTTAAACTTTAAAAAATAATTGTGAAAATTACGTAAATCCATTTACTTAAACATTCGCTCATTTTTAAAGACTTTTAAAAGCTAAACTGGCCTTTCATAAATTGACTTGGAAGCTTTGAAATACTTATCTTTCACACTTTAACGCTAAAAAATTATCGTCTCTCTCTCTCTTTTTTGCAGAAATGCCTGCTTTACCAAGTAAACCTGGTCCATTTATTGGAGTAATAGATGTCGGCACAAGGACTGTTCGATTTGTTGTAAGTATTTACGTGATGAGAAGATATAAATTTAATATACACAAGCTTGCACAATACTACATAACTTTCATACGTATCATTTTAATTTGATGAAATGCAAATAAATCTGCCATTTCAATGTATCTACAGAAATATTACAAGAATTACAGCTTTATTGATTATTAAGATTTTTTCAGTAGCAATAATTTATGAAATGAATAATAAACCTATTTTTAAACTGATCGTAAAACATAATTTGATTCTCTCACTTTCTAATTAATTACATAGCTATCGCTTATACATTTTATTTTATTCTATCAAGACCACAATGCAATTCAAAGAGTAACGTTGTTAATGTCACTGACGAGATAAGTAATCTCAAAATGCTAAACGATAAATTCTATCCTGACAACTTTGGAGTTACTTTGTAATTACATATTATTAGTATATATTATAAATACACTTTAGACTTTACCTTCATTTTTAATATTTAACTTATTCTAAATCTCTTATATTATTTATCAATTATGGTAAGTTTTGAAAAAAAATGCAGAATCTTTTAACATTTTGATGAATGGAATGAGAATATTCTTCAGATATGAACGTAATATTGTGACGAAAGTGGTTTAATTAACATAAAGCAATATTTATCATTCGAGTAGTATTTTTCCTCTGCGCGGCTGACTCAAGTTGTTACTTCGGGGAACCACTGCGATGTTTTCACCCTTCAGTGAAATAAACTAAGAAACTGCGTATTAGAAATTTCAATCACAAGTGACTCAAAGATGTGATATATCTAAGAAAAAATCTAAATGCGCATTTAATAATTGGTTATTTCGCAAGGCATCTTCATTATTAATAAGATGAGTTCTTAGTAAAACTGATTTCATAAAAAAAAAAGCTATACTTGATTCAAAATAAAACGTTCTGCATTTACACAAACGATTTATTATCCGCATACTTTTTACTGTTCCTTTTACTCTTCCTTTCAATCCTTCGACCGATAATCGTTATTTTCTAAATCTTACGATTCCCTCCCTTAGCTCTTCAACGCGAAGCACGTAACGGAGGTGGAATCGCATCAAATCGACATCGAGCAGCTGACGCCGCAGGAAGGATGGGTCGAGCAGGACCCGAAGGAAATTCTGTGCGCTGTGACCGATTGCATCCTCCAGGTGTTGAAGAAGATGAAGGAAAAGTGTTTGGACGCGAGCAGCATCGTCACCATCGGCATCTGCAATGCCAGGGAGACGACGCTCGCCTGGGATTGCAAGACTGGCGAATCTCTCTACAACGCTATTTGTAAGCTTAGCTTAAAATATATTTACGGAAAACACGTTCATTTCTTGACGAGGTGTCTCGTCATAGTTGCACAAGGGGATTGAAGCACATTATTTTTCAATATTTAAAATTCGTGCATAACTTCAGAAGTAAACTGTGGGGGAAGGATGATGTAAGAAAAAGGATTCTATCGTCAGAGTTTAAAAACTGGTTATTTTATAAGAGGTTCTTTAATTAGAAATTTTACTGTCGGCGATTTTCATAAATATCCTCTACCAGCAATGAACTAAAACCCGAAAACAGTCAAAGCTGCATCGTGAAAGCTTGCATTTTCTTTCAACATCGATTTAAGGAAACATTTCCTCTTACTACTTTTAACTTGTAAATCTTTTTAAAGTGTGGTCGGACATTCGGACGAACAAAATGGCTGACCAGATAACCGCAAGGCTGCCGGAGAACGACAAGAACTACCTACGACCCCTTTGCGGCCTTCCCGTTAGCTCGTATTTTTCCGCCCTGAAGATCCGCTGGCTAATGGATAACGTTCGATGCGTCAAAAAGGCTATACGCGAGCAGCGCTGCAAGTTCGGTACCCTTGATACATGGCTAGTCTGGGTGAGTGTTATGACATTATTAGAGTACAGAGTGCGAGGTGATTACCATCGCGCGTAAACGTTATCGTTCAAGAAGCTGATACAGAAGCGAATTTCAATTCGATTGCTTTAAGTACAAATACAAGTCACTCGTCTGCTTGGACTTTTGCCTTTTCCTTGAAAAGAAATATAAAAGAATATTTAGATATTAATATTTTGTTTTTGAAGTAGCGACGTCTATTTCTTGCAACTTAATTGCTTCTTTTTTAAATTTTTATTCCTCACCTTTCCTTAAATTACAGAAGTAAATACATTATGCAAATGAGTACTTCAAAGTCCAATCGTTATTCACCAAATCAAATAAAAGTTCAAGTCCTTAATTTATTACAGTCATTGTCGCTGTAAATCTCATTTTGTAAAAAGCCCCGTTTAACTGCGTAAAACATGCTCAGAGCAGAACATTTATGACACAATGATTCACGTTTACGCAGCACTTGACCGGAGGACCGAACGGCGGTCTGTACATAACCGACGTAACAAACGCCTCGAGGACGATGCTCATGAACATCGAGACGATGAATTGGGATACGACGATCTGCCGGTACTTAAACATTCCCTCTCATATACTTCCTGAGATAAAGAGCAGCTCGGAGATTTATGGGAAGATCAAAGTTGGGCCGCTCGCTGGAATCCCGATATCAGGAGTAAGTTCATTAAACTACAGTGACTTTAAGAATGTTAACTCTATATAAATACAAGTAGTTGTTTTTTTTAAATCATAACAATGTTGTTGGAAATTAAGCAAAATCCAATATCATTTAAGTAATTTCCTCTACTTCGCTAGAAATCAAGTAACGCATGTTTTTTTAATTTTTTTAGATATTGGGAAATCAACAGGCAGCTTTAGTGGGTCAAAACTGTTTACGTCAAGGTCAAGCAAAAAATACGTACAGAAGCGGGTGCTTCTTACTTTACAACACTGGCACAACGGTAAGAAATGATTAATTATACTATTAAACGCCAAATCTTTATCGATCCTCATTAAGAATCGTATTTTAAAATAACAATTGTATGATTTTTCCTTGCAGCGTGTATTTTCCTCTCACGGATTAGTCACCACTGTTGCATACCAGTTGGGACCGAACAGTCCGGTGGTCTACGCGCTCGAAGGCTCGATAGCGGTAGCCGGACTAGCGATAAAGTGGCTGCGAGACAACATGAAGATGATGAAAGACGTTCACGAGTCCGAGAATCTCGCCCAGAACGTCTTTAATACTGGTGATGTATATTTTGTACCTGCATTCTCCGGGCTTTACGCGCCTTACTGGAGAAAAGATGCTCGAGGGTGAGTTGTGTTATTTGTTTTTTAATGAAAAATTTTTTATTTAGTTGAAAAAAGTAGGTAAGGATAAGGGTTTAACAATTAATTTTGTTTTGTAGGGTCATTTGTGGAATGACGGCATATTCTACGAAAGATCACATTATAAGAGCATCGTTGGAGGCTGTATGTTTTCAGACTAGAGATATTTTAGAATCAATGCACAAGGATTGCGGTTTTCCATTGACGAAATTATATACGGACGGAAAAATGTCGACCAATAGTCTTCTTATGCAGCTGCAGGCTGACATTTCCGGTGTGCCAGTCTGTTAGTAGTGTTTTACTTACTTTAAGAAAATAAAAATATAAGTTTAAATAACTTTCTCAAAAGAAATTGATCTGTTAAGTACTAATTTTGTTACATTTTTAGATAGGTCTAGGGTATCAGATATAACGGCACTGGGTGCAGCTAAAGCTGCTGGTAATGCTGCTGGAATAGGGCTTTGGGAATTGGATACCACAGGTGCTGGCGCAGAAACTGTTATGACCGACACATTCTTACCTAAAACGACACCAGAAGGTAGACTATTAATTAACACAATAATGGATCTATTTATTAAAAAACAGCAGAATCATTCATTAAAAAATCGCCAATGTATTGAACTTTATCGTCTGTCGATTGCCTAGTTTACCTTAGGCCTTAGAAATATTTTAACTTATTAATAAAATATTAAGTTCTTCGAATGTTTAAATTTAACATAATAGAATTTTCCATTAAACATTTAAATGTGTACTAAATAATACATATAAAAATTTTAAAAAATTGTAATTCTAAATTTGTATATATTAATTTCCAGAAAGAGACAAAAGGTACAAAAAGTGGAAGATGGCTGTGCAAAGAAGCCTTGGCTGGGCATCGGAAAAGATGTCCTCGCAGATGACAGGTAAAGATAAACATGCTGGTTCGAAGACTGATCACGTGGAAACCATAAAGGATTCACTAGTAGACTGTTCTATAAATTCGCGCACATCTTAACTAGTCAACTTTTTTTACTATGTGTGAAAAAACGTTCCGCCTCTCTCATTTCCTATTTTAGGAGCTAGATTTTATTGCGATTGTTTTCTTCGCATGACAAAAACTCAGTAGATAGAATCTTTGGATGCATTTTAATTCCAACCTAAACTGTTGTAGCTGTATATTAGCTGTTTTTATACAAATATTTATATTTATGTTATGTTATGCTATTGTTATACATGTGCATTTAGTAGTATTACTAAGTACTTATATTTTTTGTTATTAAAGTAACTGTAAACAGTTTTTTTAAATAATATTTTACTAAAAATTTTATTTAAAATATATTTTCCTTGATCCTTCTCCTGATGTGTGTTTTTTCTTTTCTTCTTCTGTATCTGTATGTGTGATGCTTTTGTATTTTATTTTTTATGGACAAATTTTGTAGTAAATTTATGATTATGAACGAAAATTGATAGTCATTTGTTCTAATATTGATAATAAGTTGTAAAATTGTAACAGGTAAGTATAAATATGTCAATATTACGTTATCAATTTTCAGTGCATAGTCGAAAATTTCACTGTTAAATTTATCCAAAAACTTATAATTTCCTAGAATCCTGTTTAGTCAGAAAAGAAATAAATTGTGCATATATTCATTTTCCTTTTACAGATGAAAGGTATCGTATACTGGCGTCGATACCAGCGAGCTGGTTCTTAATAACCAGTTTTATATTGCTAAGGATAAGTGAAAACTTCCACAATCGGTGACACCTTTCTGTCTGCGATACAAGAGAAAAATTCGTAACAGCTGCCTGTTAGCTTCTTGAATCCGATAAAAATAAGATCGATGAAATCTAGACAAAATTTTATCTAATTTTTTTCCAATAATTATTCTTCTCGATGCATTTGTTAACAGCGAGCACAATATTTGCAAGACTTATCTGATAGTAGAAACTAACAATAATACCAATGTCTCCAACAACTCTGCACATATTTAGAAAATAATACAGCAAGTTTTTGTTATTAAACGAAATCAGTATGACGAAATTTATCAACTTTTAGACTTTATTTTGCTTGAATTTAAATCGTACGAACGTATATTTATAATTAGAAAAAAGTGAGCAATTTTAAAAGATGTCATTATTTTTATTATTCTTTATGAAAATAAAATAAAAAATAAATAGAAAGAAATAATTTTGTCATCGTTTTGCAAAATCGTAACCGCTACAAACCAAATTTTTTCACATGTAGGTATTTGATTCCATGAAAAGATTTCTCATTTTCAAATAATTAATTTTCTCACGGAATCATTTATGCACACAGCATAGACATTTTTAGAATTCGTAGAATTCTTGTAACTAATGAAATATTGAAAAAATTAGAAAAATTTTGAAGTTTATTATTTGGATTACAATTACAAAGCAATAAAAGCCTAAATGAAATTTAATATTGTAAAGAAAACGTATTTAGGAATCGATATTTTTTTACAGAAAAGTATCTATATAAAATATTCAAAATACTTTTTCTTTACATGAAAAAAAAGTAAATAGTAAATAAACTATTTTCTAAAAGAATTAGTTCTTTAAAAATGACAGAATTATGAAAAAATAGTTAAAAAATATATTTGAAAAGTATTTTTTTAATAATTCATCATGGTGCTCAAAATATTTAATCAATATATCTAGTTAAAACTGTTCTTTCGTCGCCAAATTATAAGAAAATCTTGCGAGAATTATTAAAGGAAAAGCAAAATTGCCAAAACTAGAAAAAAAATTGCTAACAATTGTGAAACATTTGTAGTATCTGCGATTTATTCACTTGTCAGTTCTTGTGTGCATACAATTATACATATGTTGCGAAGAATGTAAATCGAAGCTTATTTATTTTTATAACTACAAATAAATCGGAACCACATTTTTGTTCCTTGCTTATATTGTAAAATATTGTTTTATCTTTTTATTGATGAATGTAATAGATGAAATGTAAATTGTTACTGAAAATAAATTGTTAAAAAAAATGACCAATTACGAACATTTTAATATTTCCCTTAACCTTCTATATTATTAAATAATAAGGATTATTTTGTTCTCGAACAAAACTAACAAAAAAGGCCGTTTTACATTATTCAATAAATTTGAAATTTTGCGCCCTTACTAACACCGCCTCCAATCGCTCAGTACTGAAAGCTTCATATCCGATTCCTTTCGAAATCTCCCGACAGCAACCGACCTCACCGACACACCTACACAACTTGTACGTCACCAAGTCACCACCCACACATCCGTGAGTTGATGCGTGATGTCACCGCCAGGCGTCGCGTCGGCAGCAAGCAGCATACAGAGAGCGATCGTGGATCAACTCCTCTCGACTCCAAAAGATACTTCGTTCGGGCAGCAGCTTGCAGTAGCCGTCCGAGTGCGCGATCATCATCTACCGTAACTGCGGCTTCGCTACTGTAGCGTCGAGTCGAAGCAGCACACGGACAACTCTCCAAACTACATAGAACACGTTTGAAACCATGCGTCGGATCCGGACAGCGTCGACGACGCGGTGCATAGCGATCACCAGCAAGTACACCGGCTGATCGCGGAGAGTCTGCTGTGTACGAGGAAGCCGCTGTACGCGTCCATTGAGGAGAGCAGTGTCCATCTCTCTCTCTCTCTCTCCCTCGCACTCGTACACGTAGATCCGCGTGAGTGTTCCGTTCGTCGAGTGCGAAGCGCAGTGGTGATTCTTGGTTCACTCGGATTTAAATTTGTGCGGTGCGAACGTATAAAGCCTCCAGTGCCGAGGATTACGTTCCTTTTTCTCGACGAGGAGAGAGAGAGGGAGCACAGCGCGGCTGGCAGAGCCTTCTTTCTCTCTCCCGCTCGCGGGCCGTCCGTCTCTGTCTCGCTCTCAGGCGGTCTGTCCCTATGTTTTTTTACTCCGCCGTGCTCCTCTCCTGGACGAGGAGGAAGAAGCCCCGCGAACTTCCTGTCCACTGAGAAGGAGAAGGAGGCACACGATCTCTTTCGGAGTCTACAGAATGCAAGATCTACTGCTCTCCGCTGGCGAATAAGCAGAAGGAGAGGAGCAAGAGGAGAGAACTCGGGAATTGAGGATCGCCGAGAGGAACTGTTGCGCACCTAGTGCTCACTGAAAAGGAGTAAATATATTTCGGTAATGAGCGTTATAGGGATTATACTGCGATAGACATCAAAGAGTTGTCTCACGGTTTAACCTATAATCTAAAGTCTGAAGATTTTTTTTATTTTTATTGACAAGTTTATTTTTTATTGTAAGATCACTGGAAATTTGTTAAGCAAGGATTAACATCGTTTTTATATCTTTGAAAGATCATCTGACATACAGAATAATATGAATGTATAAAGAGTTACTTATCTTTGGAAATAAATATAAACATTACAAATTAATTATTTTAAATACTAATAGTAAACAACTAGATATACAGTCAATGCATTTTGAGACAACTCTGTTTTACTCAATTGTAGAAAAATATTTTTTAAATTTCTATCAAAGGAAATTAATGTTATAGATTTTTATGATCAAAGAGTAGATTTAAAAAATATTTTAGAGGATCTATTTGTACTATATTTTCATTTTTTTTTTTATTGATGTAAAAGTTGAAATAAGATATTTTTTTAATAAATCTCACTGCAAAATATGAACACAATAATATTTTTTTAGAATCAAGATGTCCTCGGGTCACAGCAGCAGGAGTCGAGCAGTGCACATAAGCTCAATTTTCCAAAAGCTGCAAGGACGCTTTGCTGATGCAATGACACCACCAAAGCTTTCCACAGACAAGCGAATGCTTGATAAAACGTGGAAATTGATGGACAAAGTTGTAAAACTCTGTCAGCATCAGCGTATGAACCTCAAAAATTCTCCACCTTTCATTCTGGACATTTTGCCAGATACATATCAGCGGCTCAGGCTCATCTACAGCAAATATGAAGATCGTATGCACGTGCTTCACAACAATGAGCATTTTTGTGTATTTATAAACAATTTAATGAGAAAGTGCAAACAGGCCATTAAACTGTTTAAAGAAGGCAAGGAAAAGATGTTTGACGAAACATCTCACTACAGAAGAAACTTGACAAAACTTAGTTTGGTGTTTAGTCATATGCTTTCAGAGCTGAAGGCTATCTTTCCAAATGGAGTATTTGCCGGTGATCAGTTTCGCATCACTAAATCAGATGCTGCTGAATTCTGGAAGGAACGCTTTGGCAACAGGTATGAATGTGTCATTAATAATTTATCATAAACTGAAGCAAGAAGACCAATTGATTAATAATTTAGTATTTTCATTTATTATGTATTCATGAATTCTATTTTTGAATCTTTTTGTGTCAGAACGATTTTCCCAATCAATAAGCTTTTAATGATCAGTATACTATACCCTTAATAGAAAGGCATGATTAAAATTTAGCTTAAAATTTTTAAATACTAATAATACAAATAGTAAGTGCAAGAGATTTATCAAAATTTGGTTGATTGTATCAATGACATGTTCAAGTAGCCATAATGATACTTGATTCAATTGATGAGATCACTTTCAAATGACTTACACAATTTCTGATCTCATCAATTTGAGATTACCTTTTGTACATACAAATTGAAATTTTGCATAATTTGTTTTTATAATTATGAGCAGCTAAATTAAAATCAAAAACACCTTTCTATTCCATTCATGAAAAAATGTGTTCTGCCAATAATTTAAAAATTATGCTCTTATCAATAATTAATTAACGAAGTATGAATCATATTATTAGAATACACAAAGGTAAGAGTACAAGCGTACTTATAATCTTAATTAAACAGCTCGACTCTTATCAAAACAGAGCAGACATTTTTCCCCCCAAAAAGCACTCGACTCTGGAAAATTATTCCGCTCGACTCGTCAAAATCATCAAGCCCACCCCGTCGTTTACACAAGCGCCTACACCGCCTTGCTCGCTCCGCCGATCGAATTATCCCGTCTTCCATCAGCCTGCTGCCGCGCTCATTCGAACAACAAACAATGTGTGTACATCCAGCCCCGACTAACTACCTCCGCGGCAATGAAAATTCTCCCCCGCGAGCTTCAAAAATCCCTTGCAGATCGCGTCCCGGATAAGAATACAATTTATATTCTGGCACGGAAACGGGAACGTCGACACGTCCCAAGAAAGCGGCGAGCGTCATTGTTGATTGCGAGCGCCTTTTTATAGCCAAGGATCGTCGGCCACGGCTACGTCGGCAATTCGTTCATGAAAACGAAACGACCCACTTTAATCAGCTGTGCCGCGCGAAGGACGTGTCGCAGCTACTATAATGCTGTACTCGCCTCTTTCTCCCTCTCTCTCTCTCTCTCTCTCTCGGCTGATGATGCAACTTGCGCGAGCGAGTAATTCGTGTGTAGTACGGATGTGGCATCGCGCCCACTGGAACTACTCGAGGGCCGAACGAAGCTTCCGCTGGATTTTCGACCGGCAAAGGCTCCGGCTTGTTTGGCGACACGAAGTTTTCGGGCTCAAACGGAATTCTCGATAATTCTTCGAACTTGCGAAGGAAATGGGCTTCGTTTGACAAAAGCACAAAGCTTGCTGTCCCGCTTCCAAAGATACACCCACTTCGTTTGCACCTGAGTGACACACTTCTTCAAGTAGGATTGGGCAAATATTGCACTGTTCCTTTCTCGGAAGAAGATTTATCTTTAAAGTAGAGTCATTTTCCGCGAAGGGCTCAGCTTTTCAGCAATTCTTTCGACGACTGCGTCGGTGCACGGTGTCGGATTTCCTGAATGCCGGGTACAGGTTGAAGTACTCATTGTGCTACTGACTGCCGGAAACATTACGCGACTAGTGAATTGTCGGTCTAGCGAAAGCGAGATGCGCTCTGATTCAAATTTGTTCCATGGTTACGGAAAAAAAATGACGATTGATGGCTATGTAACACGATTCGTATTATTACGCGCGGACAATGACTCATTCGAGCTCGGAGAAGCGAGTTTGTAGAACTTATTAAATTTACTGCAAACACAGGTGGAGAATCGATAGAAAATAGCATGCTCACGTGCTACTTCGAATAAAACGACTCTCTAAAATTATTCTCCAAGAGCAAACGTGTCTAATGACAGATGCGATCAGCTGCTTGCGATATTCTCCAAAATTCAAATCGAAAAGTCCGCAGCGCCTTTAAGTAGATCGTAAAAATGCTTACTCCGAGCACCCCGGCAATTCACAGAGTTTCACAATTAAAATGCCTTGGCTTAAATATCCTCGCTCATAATTGTGCGAAGCGAAAACCCGCTTGGCTAAGATCAACAAAGATTTCTCACGCGTTAAGCCTTCACCCGGACTCGCGGGATTATTAACCAGAAACTCGGACGTTTTCGTGCGCTGCGCCTCTCGCCTTTTCAGCACTTTTCCCCCGGCTCGGAAAAGGCATCGAAATTTCGGACCGCCTAACGCCGTCGTAATAGACACCGAGCAATTCCCCGCTCCGATCGTCCGAGGATTCATTGGCCAGTAAAAACTGCGCCGCGCGCGGGCCGTGTAAAACCTCCCGAGACGTGCAATACGCCCGCGATAAATGCCGAGCGTAAAGATAAAAGCGAAGTGTCTCGTAAAAGGCTTGCGTAACACCGCGCAAACTTCTTACTTGCTCGCCTGACGGGCCCTAAGAATAATAAGGCGCACGCGCGAGTGTAATCGGTAAATTAATGAATGAACGAACGCTACCTCCCCTTCCCCCCCGTCCTCAGCAGAAGCGACGAGACGTGTTTCGTGCGCTAATATCGCGTGGGTGGCAGCTCGACGCTGCGCCCCCCCTCGACCCACTGCCAGAAGTGTAATGAGAAAATAAAAACTTGCTCGGAGCGTGCTTCCGCCGCAACGATTTCGTTAGTTCCTTAAATCCCCTTTCTTTGGGGATCGCTTTTTTTTTATTTTATTTTATTATTTTCAAATGAACGTAACGCAATTGCGTAAATGCACACGTTTTTATTGGGCACGATTCGGCGTAGCCCAAAACGTGTACGTACAAATTTTGCCAATGTCGAAGCGTGCGCAATGTTTAAGCGCGGATCCGCTGCGAGCTTCGAGATTTATTTACTAATTGTTCGAAGAATATTTAGGCTTTAGGCGTACGAAGCGAGAGACGCTCTGAATGCAAGATTGTTTTTTAGGTACGTTCACTAAAATGTAAGCACTCTTTAATTAAGGAAAGGAGCTGTTACGCAGTGATGAATGAAAGAAGCTATGTATTTAATTCTTTGAAAATGAAACTCGTTACTGGCGATTCCGTCTTTTTATACCTCTCACTTAGGGACTCGTTCGTTCACAGTGGCACCTTCACATGCACAAGTATAATATTTCACGTTCGCTTTTTGCCCCGAGAGCTTTTTTGCAGGGGACGACATTTGAATTTTTATTAATTAATTGCAGAATTTTAGCGAACAGAAATTCCAAATTCGAAACATAATAGTCGCGGTAACAAAGACATCGAGGAATTTTCAAAGTTCCTCAAATTCATTCAAGTTAACTCAGGAATTCAGCCTCGGCTTAGATAACTATTCAAACACTTTGAAGCATCATTGAACGCGTCCTAAAATAACGTTCTTATTCAGCCCGAGATAACAAACCAAACATTGATCGAGGATTTAAGCACCATCATTCTCTTGTATGCTTCGTCCGTTCGCTACATTCTTGTAACGTTTTAACTCGGCCCCTTAAGCGGCGTTCGAAAAGACAGCCCATTAAAAAATCGGCCGGAAAAGGAGGCGGAAAGGCGATACGAATTCTTCCTTGTGCGGGAACGTCGGCGATAAGGGAACGTCGCTAAACGACTTGGACTCACCGGGGCAAAAGAAACTCGCGCGCGTCGAGAGATAAGGACGGCGCGGCGGCAGAAAATTGAAAAGTGCGAGTACTCGTTTCTCCCATTTGCATCGGACGACCGCCTCTTTTATCTTCGCACGCGGCTGGATTTTTTTTCTTCTTCCAACGCCCCGACTTATGTCACGCGTTGGCGAGCAAAACCTTTTCTTTCTGTCCCTTTTTCCCTCTCTCTCTCTGTCTGCGTCTGTCATTGCGTCAGTAACTCGTTTACTCGCGCCTATCCTGCCTTTTTTTGCGCGTCCACAGTCGCGAGCAGCAGCGTTCTCTGTGCGAAAATCCGTTTTCCGTTGGCGTCTGGATTTTTGTTACGTTCGTTCGATTTCGCTGATTCACAGCTTTTTTCGAACCTTTGTATAGGCCGGACAATGCCGCCTCGAATATGGCCAGACTGTTTTAATTGATCCACTTATCTGGTATATATTCTACGTTTGAAAAATCTTTCAATTAACGGGACTCTCTATTCAAGTTAGATATTGTTGGCAATTAGATATTTAATAATATTTGCATTTTGTGATACAAAGAGAAAAGCACTTAAAAGAAAATTGCAAAGTAAAAGTATTATGAAACGATTAATAAACTCTTTACGAATCGAGGCAAAATTATAAATGTTAGTAAACCCGTACCAAAACTCCTAATAGATCAACGTTTAACGAAACATTTTTCTGCCGCGTCTACGCGAAAGGCGCAGCGTATCGTCGATGCGTCTTGTAAATTATCAAAAACAAAGCTTATCCTTCATTACGCAGACTCGAGCTCTTCAATTAAAAGCGCACTACACCACCATAATTCATCCCACCCGGCGTGATCCATCTGCTTTTCGAATACGAAAACGAGCCTCGCCGCGAAAGTACGGCGAGAGATAGGCGCCACCGCCAATTGCGAGACGGATGCGCGCGAAGCGCACTGGTTTTTATTCGTCAAAATTTAATTGGCCGCGCCGAAGGTTCAAGTGCGCGCGTTTAACACTTATTGTTTTTAAAAACGCGCCTGGATTTTAATTGCGGCGCGAGCTTGCCGCGCCGCACAGTGTAGAATAATGGACAAAAGTCCAGCCACGACATAAATTTCAACCGATTTCAATAAAACAAATTTGAAAA
>JAWWEM010000027.1:9424153-9445755 GCA_035582935.1 Ormyrus thymus
ATTTTGGTTGGGTGTTGGGAATAAAGAAACAAAATTGTAGCAGTCACATGTGATAGCAGGCACCCTGCCGAGTATTTCCAAATTTGTTTTATTTAAATCGGTTGAAATTTATGTCGTGGCTGAACTTTTGTCCATTATTCTACACTGTGCGCCGCGGGGGCAGTCGGTGTGAGAATTTAATTGGATCCACGATTAGACCCACGAGTAAGTTTCTCTCCCTCGGCGTGCTAATTTGTAGTTAATAGATCGCCGCTTTTGCCTGTTAAGATCGTAAACTTTGTCAGCGGCTGCTTTTAGCTTAGTCGTCTTGCTCTGTGATGAGGCGGGCGTGGGCGTAAATAGTAGATATTTTTCTCGCTCGTCGTAATTGCTGCTGCTGGATGCGAATTTCCGGTATTGAACTTTGAATCAATAATTAATTAATGGAGGATAGAGGAACAGATTTTCTCTTGGTCGAATTATTCTTTGTATTGGTTACTTCTTTTCTACGCGCTGTTTGATTAATTACTGATTGATATACTTAAAACTTATACCATTTCTTCTTAGAATTTTTAATATTCATTAAATGAAGAAGAATCTGAAAAGAAAATCATAAAACTTGAGTTATATAATTTTAAATTGAGCAATTCCTTCCAGATCTGAAAGTAAATTTAACAGTTAAATATTTGCGCTTATACAGATAAAAGTAAGGAAAAAAATTTTACTTCCTCCAAAAGACAAAAGACCGCTTCTGGGTACTTAAAATTTTTCTACTCGAATGCATGTAAATTATCGCAATAATAATTTCTGGCTTCCTTCTATTTACCGACGAAAGAAGGAGAAATATTTAATCGGTTAGCAGAACTATCCGAAAACAAGACAATAGAGGTCTTCAATATCGATACCGCGATATCGCGCTTATAACAGCGGCGCACGAGTTCGCAAACTTTATTATTTACTTACGGAAGCGGGAAATTGCAATAAAACTTTAAACAACGGAACGGATCTCGCTGAATGAATTAGAAAAGTCCCGGCGGCACTTCGGAATGACGTCAGAAGGAAAAGGTCTCCGAGAAGCACGCAAAACATTTTCCCCGCGCCTTTATCGACTTCTCTCCGTGTCCTTTATTTTTAAAAGCCAATTCCGCTCAATGCAAACGCGTCGTCAACTCTATTTCAGCATTCCGTTTCGGAAGGAAGAGCCAAACTGAAAGCGCCTGCTTTTTTACCGCGAGAATGGAAAAAAAAAAGAAAAAACAGCAGCAGCAGGCGAAGCGTCCGCTAAAAGCCCGTAATAAACGAAGTTTCTCCCCGGCCCCGGCGATAAATAGCCAGGTGCGCGCGTATCGAAGCCGGTGGCGGGAAAATTCAAAAAATTGCGAGAGAGAGAGAGAGAGAGAGAGAGCGCCGGCCACAGGCACGTAATTGCCGCGTGTGCGAACGCGCCGCTCTATAATTCGATTATCGGCCTTAATACGGGCGAGCGGACCGAAAGTTGAACGAACCTTTATAAAACCGACGGGGCCGCCGGGGTCTCTGACTCCTCTCCTCGTTGCTCTCCTCTCTACGTACACTTTAACCGGTGTGTATATATTTCGTCGAATGGATTCTTTTCGGCGCGGCGGCGGCCGCCTCTCTCTTTTCCGTCTGGACGCCGGGCGCCAAGCGGTCACGCTCCTTCGAGCGTGTGCCTGCGAGGCTCGAGGCTAAAAAAAATCGAGCTGCCCTTGTGTGTTGTTGCTGCCGGTGCGCCGTGGCCCCCGCAGTGTTTTGCATCTCCGGCCGGGAGAAGCTGACGCTGGATCGGTTTATTGGCGGCGAATTTTCACGTGGGAGAGAGAGAGAGAGACCCGCACCTTTTTTTCTCTTCTCCGGGGGAGACGCGGAGGTTCTCGTAGGGGAGAGTGATTACGACATGGCCAAGTGGTTTATGGGCCACTCGACGGGATTGCTTTCTCCCATTGACGTGGGTAGTGTTTTAATTAAAAGTCCGGTGTGTTCGTTAGAGTTGGAGCGGGATTTTCGGCAAGTGACAAAGTGATCGGAGAGATTTTCCCGAGCGCCGCGGCGGAAATAGGTTCCCGTTCAGATTAGTGCGTTCTTTATGATGCGCATTTGCGTCTTCGGGCTCATTGATACGCTCTATTTTAAAACGCTATAATTTACAATAAGCTGTAAAAACAGCAGCTGCAGCTTCTTAACTCACGGCTTTCGGCGTGCACCTCAAACTAATTTTATCCTCGGAAATCTCGCTCGCCGTCCACCGCGGAGCGGCCGAGAAAGAATCTTCGGGGATTAGGCGCTAAACTTACGAGCGGCCGCGGCACTAAAAGCTTCAAAAGAGAGGTGCGACTCTCAACTCTTTCTCCACCTTCTTCCTTCTTTTTCAATCGAAGCTCCAACTCGCTTACGGAAGAACTCGACCTCGGAGGATTTGGCGACGGGCTGTGTGCGCCGTCTTTTGCAAATGAACAGCGTTCGCGGGGGCTGAATTTGCACGGCAGTTTCCGCGCGCGCAGATCCGATTAGACCGTCGAGACCCTCTGCTGCCGGAATTGTCGATTTCCGCGCCGGTGGCGATGCCTCGCGATCGACGCCGGGCTCGTATTCCCGATTGAGCAGCGGCGAACGACCCGTTCGTCCGCGATATCGCGACATTGTGCTTTATGCCGCTGCGAGAGAGGAATGCTCCGTTCGACGGGAGCTTTCGTCAAGGATCTCTCGAGCTTTCGGGAATGAATTTTAATCCTTGCGATGTCTAAGAGGGAATGTTTGAGTATGCGGGATTGAGTATTAAGTGATTGCGATCGTTGATTCGTTTTGTATTATATATTAACGAATTTATTTTTTAGAATTGCACAATCAAAATATTAGTCACTCTTTTATACTGTATATCTATACTCTCTACGTTTTCGGACCGCAACTAAATTCAGCTTACAGATGCAGTTTACTGCATATTTCGCAAAATTCTTCGCCCATTCAATTTGTGCCAAGAAATTACCAGGCTACTTCTTTCGATAGCCTTGCATTCCACTCCAGCTTTTTAACGGTCTTAGCAGACTCTAAGAGTATTACCTACTTTTGCGCAGACCGCACGATTTACTCTTTTAATCTTCCTATTACAGCCTACATTCAGATGGACTTTAACCAGAATTATAGAGGAATCGCTGAGCATATCGACAGAAAGTCGGGCTACTTGAAAGTCCACCTACTCCGAAAACGGTTTCCCTTCCGGCAGATCGAGGAGCCGCGCCAGCCAAGGCGAGGATATATAAGCGTTCCCCTTCGATTTCAAAATTGCATTGCCCACACGGGCACTTCCTATGCTCGTATCCGTGACGCCAATAAACTTCCGCTATGTGGTGAAACAAAAGGCCGCGACCCACGAGAAAGCCCCCACATATTATGTGCGTCGAAATTGCGCGGACGACGAAGTCGCGATCCAAAAACTATCTACGGAGAAAAAGTCCAGCTGTCCTCGCGCTCTCTCTCTCTCTCTCTCTCCTTAAAGCAACGTCCGACTTCCGCCGCGGCGACGGCTGAATGCCGCCACATCTTCTCTCCTTGAAAAATCTCTATCCTTGATTCCGCTCCCGCGTCCCCGCCTTTGTTTATCAATGTCCGACGTTCGACGCGGGCCCGCCGCGGAAAATCGATATTTCGAAGGTGAATAGCCCACGACTTTTCGTAACCTCCGCCGCCAAGAGCGCATCGAGATATTTATAGCGGCGGTCCGAGTTTTTCTCCCTCGCGAGCTATCCAAGAGCGCGGCGAGCGCGTCGGAAAAAAGCAAGCCTCCACCGACTCTCTCTCTATCTCTCTCTCTCTCTATTTATAAAAGCGGAGCTCGCCAAGCTGCGATATCGCTCGGCGATTCTAATGAAAATGAAATTCCGAATTGGATTACGGCGCGCGGGGCTTTAGCGCCGCGCGGAGCTCTCGGAAGGGGGAGAGATATGCGTGCGTATACGTGCACGCGTCGAAAGGAGGGCAAGAACACGGCTCTCTTTTTATGAATGGCGGCGCGGCAGCTCCCCCGCCTCGCGCGCGCTACGTAGGCGGCCGGGAGTCGTTTCGTAGCACGTGCTGCGCGGAAAATGTAAGTCCGCGTATACTTTGATTCCGCCCCGGGAGTTTGTATACGGATAAATACGTGGCGGGCGCGGCGGCGACGCTTGAATAAAGCGCGATTGATCTGTAATCCCCGGGCTGTGGGGAGCGATGGGATGTGCCTATCGGCTCTCGTTGATCGATCAAATATTTAGGAACGGTACGTAAGGGCGAGTTTTGTAGAAGGCATTGTAGACGGGTGGAATATTTCGGGATCGTCGGGCAACTGTTACGGCTGCACAATCGTAATGTGTTTTTTTTAATTTTTGGTGGATTTTATTTAAAAAGTTATAGTTGTTTCTAGGATTCCAGGATATAGGTGATAAGTAGTTAATTTATTTGCTTACATTTTATTCAAAATTCAGAAAGCTTTCTCCACTGTAATTAATCTAAATAGGTCTAAAAGCATTTTGTACATTTTTATTTCCTAAAAAGTGACATCTCTTATAAGCCCAGCCTTGTCGACGGATAAGCAAAGAGAAAAAAGTCACTTTGCCTTACTTTTATTCGGATATCCATTTCGCGACAAAAAGGAAACCCTAAACACATCGATCTCTCCGGCAAAGTAATTCAAAACTGGAACGTGTCTAACCCATTTAAAAAAAGTTTGCAAATCAAAGTCGACCCTAAGTGGAAAATTTAACTCGTCGACGGAGGCGAGGGGTAAAAAATCACTGGAAGTTTCGCGAAAAGCAGAGAGAGAGAGAGAGAGAGAGAGAGCGAGAGAGAGAAAAGTCTCGAGCGTGGGAGGGTCGCCGACGAGCTCTCGTTTATCGAATGAGCCTTGGAAGTTCATAGGTGGGGATTCCTCTCTCCCGAACGAATCCTTCCAAGTTGGCCCCTGACCCTTTTTTTGCCTCCGTCTTCTCGCTCCCTTTCCTTCGGGGCAGCGCGTGAAGGAAATGCCGAGCGCGAGATAGACGTCAGCCGAGCTCGCCCTAAACCCCTAGGAGGCGTATCGCTTAGGAGTTTAAAGTCTAAAGTTTCGTGCGACGACACCTCGTGTCTTCTCGGCTCTATTTCGTGGGAATTAATAATGCAGCGAACTTTTTTCTTTTTTTTTTTTTTTTTCTTAAACCGTACGTGCCGAAAGTTTACATCTGGGTGGATGGTGAATTTTTCAGCGGGGCTAAGACTTCTACTTTCGCGTTGGATGGAAAGCAGAAAGTGGGAATGTCGGATGTAATCAGGTGGAAGGTACTTTTCAGTAATGAAATGAGACCGAGAGATTCTAAAGAGCTGGAGGATTTTTAATGTTCTAATATATGCAAATGAAATTAATTTACTGTTAAGATCTACCAAATGGGAGAATTTTGCGGAGATAATATGAGATTTTGAGGCAGGACATGGCGCTTATCGCGTTGAAATAAAGCTTTTCATAAAAGTATTACCTTCTCTTTGCTTGTCGTTGATAAAGAATTATTTCGTTCACGATAAGGCAACCTACTTTCACGAATGGGATCGTCGTAGCAACGGATAGTGTACGAAACAAACGAGTACGATATTACATTTTCCTGCAATAAATGCTGTTTTTCACACACAATATTATTACAAAACTTTCGTAGCTGTAACATATTAAGCATTCTATTTTCCCTTGAAATTTGAATTTAAAAGCTTTAAAATTTTACTTTACATTTATTACTAAAATTTTAATGCATGAGTTACTGAATTTGTGAAGTTTTTTTAATGCACGAATAAAACATAGCAGATAGGTTTAATTTAATTATTATTAGAAAATATAACTAAATCATGCAAACTCTTAAAGTTTATATAAATAATTTCAATAAATAAATAAATAAATTTAATTTGATTTAAAACAGCAATAACAATTGTGTATACACAAAATGTTCCTCTACAATACACAGTCCAATAAAAAAAAACAAATAACAAAGATTCCCAACAAGTTTATTCCCTGATCGTTTTCATTCACAAACACAGGCCGACGACAAAAGTCGCAGCCACCGAAGCGTACAAAACAGCGTGCACGAAAGTTTCCGTTCGCGTCCCAGTAAGCCGGTTTCATTGATAAATAAGAAGTCTCGCCAAACTCATTAACGACTGGATCTTTATATGTGCTCGCGTTATCGCGGCGGCTTCTTTGCGACGCCGTATCGATGCGGACGTTCATATCGCCTGTTTGCTTTTTCAGTCTGCCGTCGCGCGCACTCGATTTTCATTGTTAAGAAGCCGAGCGACGGCACGTTCGAATGCGCCGCCAAGATTGTCAATGGCAATCTGTTTGTATAACTGACTTCATTCAGTTTTCAAGAGCTCCCTCTGCAGTCTCCCTTATGCCCCTAGACCAATTATCTCTTTTGTCGAAGAGTAAGCTTTCTAAAATATCCAAGGAAATGCGCTCGATGGTTACTATCGAGGCGTAAGTTTTGATAAAAACTTTCGACAGTTACCATGATAATGCGAGTGTATGAAAATCCCCCGACTTATTCAAAGGCGAGATAGAGTCTTTCAAAAAAAGTTAATCACGGCAAAAGGGAAAAAATTGACGCGCAGCTCCCCTAATACTTCCGAGCACGAGCATACAATGGGATTACACAAAGCGTCCTCCACATTATTCAGCGGACTCTCACATAATCCGAGAAAGCGACGAGAGCGAGAGAGAGAGAGAAAGAGAGAGGACAACGAACGCCGGGAGAAAGAGACGAGACGGCGAGGCGCGTAGGATGTGGCCGATTGTGCGATTATCAGCCAATGCGTGAACCTTCGGTTTCCGGTCAACTGATCCGCGGACATCCGTCTCCTTTGTAGCCAGGCCTTCTCCGTGTATCGCCCGGAAGCCGCCGATTCCGCACTTTTCTCCCAGTTTATTTTCACGCCGCACGTCGCGTGACGCGCGAGAGACTCCCCGATCCGCAGGAGAGCGCCTCGTCAGGTATGACGTGTTGCGTTACTTGCCCGATAGCCTATCGATTTTTTAGCCCCGGACTTGCCGGGTAGCGTCGCGTAGGAGCTCGAGCAGGCTTTGCGTTCGCTTGGAAATCCCAATATTTTCGCTGCGAGTCTGCCGTATATTTCTGTGTCAATGCGCGGCTTTTAAAGTGTCCGCGCGGTGATGCATTTTTTTAAATTCCTACCTCGGAATTGGATGCGCGCAGTTTTTGAGGCAGATTTTTCGCTGTACTCTAATATTATTAAATGGGAAATTGCATTCTTTTTCATCGCACCGTCATTAACTTTCCTGAATTATCATAATTTTCTTTAATCTGTTTCACGGCAAGTTCTTTTGCTATTCGCCGAAAATAAAACTTAAGGCTCTTGAAAAAACTTAAGGTCTAATAATATATTTTCAATGAAATTCTTCACTTGAAAAATAAAATAAAGTTTTACCAGCCGAGGGAAAGAGAATTTCATTCTTACGAGATATAAACTTTCTTCACCAGCCATTAAGACTACATTTTCGGTGGTTTTCTCGAAGAGAAGAAAAAGAAAGGGGCGGAGCGGAACGATGCGATAAACGACCACATCCCGAAAATATGTCGACAGGTAGACGATGCAGGCCTGCCACCTTTTTTTTCCAAGGAAAATACGAGAAAATTGGAAGAGAAAAGAGACTGAGTTTTACCTGTTTTCAAGCATCTCTTTTTTTAACGACTCCCGTTTTTCAGGAACAAAAGTAAAACGTATAATAATTTCGTTTTTTATAATATGGAGGTTTTAATAAAATTATTACAATTTTACGCGTAATACTTTATAGAATACATCTGTTTTAATTAAAGCAGTCGACCTTGACTCGTCCTTGATTGGATGAATGTTTAAAATCGACAGTTTAATATTAATATTTTGCCAACGAGCATAAATCAATTACGCGCAACGGGTTTACACGCTCTAAAATTCTAGTTTGTTGAATTTCCTTGACCCATTTCCTCGGTGTACTCACCTTTTGCCCCGGTACACATGAAAATACTCGGCGAACCTGCACGCTTGAGAAGCGTTTCCCCAAAAAGCAGCCTCCTTATTACCAAAAATAACCTCAGAACCAGATTGGCATTCAAAGCCCGCGCGTCTGAACAAACAGATATCCCCCCCTCTCTCTCTCTCTCCCTCTCGAAAGGTCTCGGATTTCCTTCGCAAGAAAAGCAGCTCGCTGACCGGAAGAACAACAGGGAACGAATTTTTGCGGACGAGCAGTCGGTCATCGGGCTTGTAATGTTTGCCGTGACGAGAGAGAGAGAGAGAGAGAGCGCTGGAGGTCGCCAGCGGCGTGCGCAAATATACGCCTATGTTCGTGGCTGACGGTCGCCGGCATAAAATACACACTTCCCTCCTCCAGAGCTCTATCGAAACGGCGAGTTAAGCTCGCATCCGGACCCGCGAGCCGAAGCGGAAGGAAGGGGACGTGACGTCACGATTGAGGCGAATTAAACGGGTAACACACCGGTATCGCTTTATCTCGCCGCCGCCGCCGCCGCCGCCGCCGCTAACCGTCGAGAGACCCTATCTCTCCGCGTTCGCCGGCCTCCTCGGGTTGCGCGGGCGCGCGTTTTTTTTTTTTTTTTTTTTTTTTTTGTCGTTATGGGAAACAAGTGGGCCGGAATCGGCGTAGGCGAGAATCTCTTACTTTCGGAATTGGGAGATGTAATAGCGGGATTAGGTGTGGTTTTACGCGGCGCCGTTTGTATGGAAATTGGATTGTCGATTCTGTGGGACGTCAAGCGGTTTTTTCCTCTTTTATATTTTTGTTAGACAAGCAGATGCATTCGAGTCAAAGCACTTGATAAAAAAAGTGGAACACGCTCGGTTTTAAATGCGGCGTCGTATATTTTTAGTGACGTTTAACGACTCAAAAGGAATATATCTTAATAATAGACCAAAATCTACATTAATAAAACGTTTCACAGCAAACATCTTTTCAAATGCAGCTTCATAAAAGATTCATACAAATTTTCGTAAAGATTAGAGTGTTAACGTTCTCGAGTGTTTATGTAAAATAATTACATCCATTTTCGTGTGCAAATAAATGTAGCAATTTCTGGATTTTTATTCGCTCCTGCTGGGCGTTGACTTCTAAATCTCGGAAATTATAAAAAGGTGCATTCACGCATAAGAAGGTCATATCATTAATACGCACCCGACTCTATTTATTTTACGCACAAGGCTCAACCTACATTTCGTCGACGAGCATCGAGCGAACGACGGAGTCAATGCCACGTGTCTGGGCGAAAGTTATGAATCACTTCGCCGGTGTCTCTTTGAGCAATTCCCACCCCCAAGCAATTAAACTAAAACGCGAGAATCGCAACGGGTCTCGTTTAAAATTTCATTACGACCGCTCGAGGCCGCAGAAACTCTCCGCCTCGATTTATCCAGCCGATATATTTCTCTCGCGCTTCTTATTGTCGAAAGCTACTCAGCCTCTGAATAAACGGATTCCAGCCCATTGAAGAGGCAGTTTATTATCGATCTCCGCGCGCAACAATATATATACATATATATGCGAACAAACCCGAGCGCGTTAACGTTCTCGTCCCGCGGAGCGATAAGCCGTTCCCGTTACCGAGGCGCGCAAAATGAAAAATAAGAGGCGCGTCGATTCTCCGCGCGAGAGCCGTGAGAAAATTCGACGGCTAAACGAGGCGAAAAGACTGGCTGCGGAATAAAAGCCGGCCGTAAACCGCGAGGTTTAGCTCGCCGCGCGCGCAAAAGTACGCGCCGCGGCAAAAACGCTCGCTCCTCGGATATACACGCGAGAGAGAGAGAAGGGGAGCCCAAGAGAGAAAGGGTTGGAATAAATCGGAGGAAGATACGCGCGCCAAGACACGAAGCCGCTCTTTCGCCAGCTCTCGATATAAACATCGGACTCTCCTTTCTGCCCGGCGCGCGCTTTTCTTCGCTATCGCGTTTATTGCTTTTTCGGATTTACCGGCGAGCCGGCTGTTTAATTGAGCGAGCGGCGAGAGATAAGTAGCTCTTATTGATGGACATTGGTAATTTTCCAAACTTCGAATGCCTTATTGAATGAGACTCGTCTCTTCAAGTTCTTCGCCAAGTGCCAAAAAGAAGTTTTCCGGAAAGTAGTTTCCTATAAAAATGTTGTGCAGCCTAATTACAGATTTCATCTCGCTCTCGACGAGCTGTAAACTGGAGCGAGCAGCGGCAGCAAAATTTAACGACACCCCCCGGCCGGGATACAGAATTCCCTCAAAACTAAAGTTTCGAACCACTAGGAATTCATTAAAGCGCTCGAGGATATAGGGAACAAGCGCATCTTCGGGAAATTAAAAACCGCGCGGGTTCACTTCTGGGGAAACCGTGTTTCTGGGTCAAAAGGATATATCACGCGAGTCTTTCTTATTTTTCGAAACAAAGCTCCTCGCGCTCCGCGGATCAAGAGAAAGATCTTAACGTAATCAAAAGGACGCGTAACGGCCCCCCATCCCCCATATTTCGAAATAAAAATCATTTTTCCTGCGAAAGTGTATGCACGAGAGGCGGCGAAATTTTGCATCCCTCCTCCTCTCGACCCCTTGTTAGTGACGCACTTCGAGTCTCTCTCTCTCGGCATATAGCGAATCTGACCTACTGCGGCGGGGCGGAGGAAATTCGCTCTCGTTCTTTTTCCTTGCTCTCTCTTCTTCTTCGCCGGGCACATGTACACATGCACACAGAGGAGGGAGAACACGACTTGCCGCGATTCTTCTCTCCGACTCCTTCGCTCTCCTTGTGTACGGCGTTTAATCGCGCAGGTCGAGTCCAAGGAAGTCAAATAAAGTTTCTCCGTCTCTCGCTCGGACGATTACACGATTTCGAAGGCGGCGAGCTCTTTCTCTCCCTTCGCTTCTTTCCGCCCGGAGACGAGCTGCCCTTTGCTTAATAATTAATGACGACATCGGGCTCGGTAATTGATTTTCTCATCCCTCCTTTGTCTCGTTTACAGCCGCGCGCACTTGATACTAGTCTACTTTCGAGCGCTATTGCCGCTGCTTTCAGCTCGCTCGGGGGTGGCGGGAGGCCTTAACTTGTTCAATTTTCCGGGATGATCTCGTTAGAAACTGTTTTCCGGGGCGGAGTTCCCAAATTTTTAACGGGATTATAGCTTAATTTTACTTGGGCGCACCGAGCCACCTCTCCGTTAATTGTCGCGAGAAATTGCAGCAGATAAACCACTTTGGAAATCGCGCGGTGCCGCCAGATGACGTCAGACCGCCTGTTCGCCGGGAGAGCAAAGTACGTCGCGAGCTCCGGGACGGAACTTTGAAGCGCTCAAACTTCGTTTCGGAAAAAAGTTCCCGATGGAATTTCGGCATTATTTTCCAAGGTAATTAAGAAGCTCTCCAAAGTGCGCGCCTGCCTCGGGGGGAATATTGAAAAATAAACGCTTCGAGAGTCTGTTTTGTGTTTTTTTTTTCTTTTCAATTGCGCGCTTTATTTTTCTAAGTAGAAAATATGAGTCAAGCAATGGCGAGTGACCTTAATCAGATCGAGTTTCGTAATTCGCACGTTTTTAATTGGAAGCTTTTTACTTTTGCCACACGATACGCAGAGGAAAAAAAAATTATATTTCAGCTGATAGCGTTGCTTATTCATCGATAAAAGCGGTGCGGAAACGATGATAAGATCTCGATAAGAATTCATTCATGCTTTCGCAATGAAGCAATAATTCGTCATTAAGAAATTGCGTTCGCCGAGCGAGCAAAGCCGAGATAAAAGCTTTTTTTATACTTTCGAACTTGAATCCCGCGCAAACGTTTGCGTTACGCTAAAATTGCAGTCGAATTCGAGGAAAAACGACGCACGAAAAAATCGAGAGCAAAATTAACCCACCCGAAGGAAAAATAGCGAGCATCCGGGTAAAAGAGCGGCGAAAATAATGGAAAAACCTGCGAAGTAAAAGGGAGGCATCGTTTTCCGCTGCGAAATTAACGGGCGCGTCATCGAGCAAAGTCGGCCTGCCCGGTGCAGGCACACTGCGTTTCGTCTCCGCTCTTTTCTGCCTCACTTCCGGTCCGATAAATGGTCTTCCGTTCGAACGGTTATTTCGTCGCTTTTACCTTGGCCGCGTCCGTGTTCCGTTAATCAGGCAACAAGTCCAAATATGCCGCGCGCCGCCGACACTTTTTATTGGAGACAAGCAAAGGAGAGAATAATTTAAGACCTTTTCTTGCCACGACTTTCCACTCTGCGAATTCCCCCGAAATAACTACGCTTTGTCCGAAAAGTGCGCGCGAAGCCCGCACATTATCCTCGGAGAGGTCAGTCGAAAAAATTCATTGTCTTCATTTATCGTCAGGCGAAGAAGTGCCTCCTCGCCGCGACTCGGGAAAGCCCTCATATTTTCCCGGATAATCTTTTCGCGATCCTCGGCATAAGGGGCCGACAGAGAAGAGAAGAAGATGCTGGATAATAAAGCCTTCCCCCTTTCCGTTTCTTCCCTCGATAACAAAAAAGAAAGAGAAAAAAAAGGAAAGCCGACTGAGTTATTGGGTTAAACTCGGCCGTCGACTATACGAACGACGTCACGGGAGTGGATGGAGGCGAGGCGGAGGCGCCGTCACGTGCTTAGATTGAGTTCTCCGCGCGTCGAGGTGTGTCTTTCTCTCGCGTATATCTTCTTTTTTTTTTGTCTTTTAATACCTTACCGGCGCGCACAGCTGACTCTCACTGAATTATGTCCCTCGGGCTTTTTATTCAAAGATTGTCGCCTTCCTTCTGATTAAAAGAGGGAATACGCGTATTGCGTTTGGGCGTCTAATTTGAGAGCGGAATAATTGAAGCTCCGCGTTACTTTATATTTAGCTTGGGATGGTATTTTTATTAGTCGAGAAATTGCCCGCGTCGTAATTAAATACATTATTTCGATTTGTTATTTATTAGTGTGATTTTGAATCGTTGAGAAGAGGGTTATGAAGGTTATTATGGTTGCTTAACTGTGCAGGTAATTGAAATGATTTTCTTCGTACGTAATTATTACTTACATTTAATAGATCGTGGAATCACTGCACGATCGCTGAAACAATTACGATATGCGTTGTTCGGTAACGATGGGAAAATTGTAGGTCTTTGTTCGACGTCGTAAAATGCTCGACGATTGTTTAAATTTAACTAGGCCAATAATTGAGTGCTTCGTTCTTTTTAATTTTTTTTTATTGAGATCGCGAGCGATAAATGGGGGAAACATTTCATTCGAAAGAGCGAGCCGTATTTGCGTTTTTCTGTATAAATTCTTGAAACTGTGCCATTTCCTCGAAGTTTGGAACGCGCAAAGCGCGCATAAATTATCGATTTTAACTTTGGATTCGGATTTGCTGACCTCAAAATTGTTGCGAGGGGGTCTCTGATGGAAATACGGGCAGGCTTCGGTTATACGCTAGAATGATTATAAGCGAACAAAAAGTAGTGAATGAATGGCAAATCCAGTTTTACAAATTAAATCAACAAACTACTCACAAAACTCGCTCGGGATAGCAGTAATTCATAAATTTTTGTTTACACTTCTTAAAGCATTATACTTTTGTGCCACATACATTTGTTCAAACATTTGCGCTCTTCCTGTATACAGCTCAATAAAACTTTATCGTACCTGCAGTCAACGTAAACTCAGAAACAAGAATTTCTGCGCGACATAAGCTCTCTCCTTCCCCCTAAATGCCAGTTACCCAACATTCAGACGCCGATTTTGAACCGCCCCCCCGAAGGTTCATCCTACAATCCGCAGCCACAATTAAAAGCACAGACGGCCAGAGGCAGAAGCGTCGCTCGCACGAGCGAGCAACGAGACGGTCTCCTTTTTCGGGCAGTAGACGAGCGCGCTCGCGCCCGGCATTATGCGCGGGGGCATATAAAAATGCAATATAAGAAGCTGCCGGCCCAAAGCCTCCTCTACCTTTTTCTTCCTCTCCGCGCGTCCGGACACGTGCTATATACGTAACGTCTGTGTCCGCTGTGTGCGTGCGCCGTTCGAGGAGAGCAGAAGCCCAGGGCTCGGCGAATTACTTGACCCCGTTTCTCCGCTGCGCCAAGCAACGCTACGGAGAGAGAAAGAGAGAGAGAGAGGGAGGGAGCTTCGGAGTCGAAGAGAGAGAGAGAGAGAGAGAGAGAGAGAGAAGGAGTAATGAAAAGAATGAGGAAAATTTTTCATCTCGCGAATTCGGCCACGATTTTTCAGCGCGAACGGACCTCGCGACGGCTGCTTGTTTGCGAGTTTTCATTATTTTTTTTTTTATTTCTTTTTTTCTTTGCTAATTACTGACGGAGTTTTGAGGATTGCGGTTTCGGAGGTGTTGACAGTCTATAGATGGACGTTTTAAAAATAAGGATTAGGACTGTGGATTAAGGGCTTATTGGACACTAAAAGCGTTTGTGGCCATTAAAAAAGTTGGCTGTTTGTAAATAAACTTGTAAATTATTATTTTTTTTTATTGACAATGCTTGTATTCAAATAAACTTTTTTTATTGAAGCCAGTATTAACTAAAGCATAATGTAAAAGAAAGTTAAATTGACTATTTTGCAACAGAAAGTCAATTAAAAGTTAAATAAAAAATAAAAAAACAAATTATTCCAAGATTCTTTTAATCATTCATCGGCGTCATTTGAATTCTAAGAAACTCAAAGACTGGCACGTCCACTCGCAGAATTGCAAGAAAATCTGCATTCGTTTGCAAAGATTGCAAACTAAACTCCGACTTTCATTCTCTTTGAAGCTTGCGCAACAGCGAAATCAGCGAGCGTTCCCTCTCCGAGTTTACTCCTCGACCCCTTCTACCTGCGCGATTTGCATGATTTCGAATCGGCAACAAATTGAAGACACGACGGCTCCGTGAGAAGAGTCTCTCGGCGGAATTCGAGATTCGCTGCGAAACAATCGAGCGACGAGCTACTTATTGCGCGGAGCATCGGCGCATAAATCATAATGAAACTACGGGCGACCCCCCCGTAATTCGTCCGTCACGTAACGTTACGGATGGGTTTCGCCAGAGCTGCAGAGCCGCACGATATCGCATTGACGGCTGTGGAAGCCTCGGCGCCGTAGTCGATGACTCGGAAGACTTATAATCTTGATATTCTATATCTGTCGCACGGTTTTGTTTCGCCGATTTTATCGGCTCAACCTACATCTCCGCAAAGTATTATCGCTTGCGGTTGTAATCCCCTGGCCTTTTTTGTGACGAAAAATTGCTTTTATTGAATTAATACACGTTTCTGGGCTAAGCTGCTCAGATTTGTCTTAATCGGGGCGTGGATTCTTCTCTTGGCATTTTTTGATGCCGGCTTTTGCGGTGGTTTAGATTAGATGGAATGAAAATCCGTGGTTCGGCTTTGTTTTTTCTACGGTTTCGTTCTAATTCAATTGTCTTGTACTTCATCTCCTTCAGTTATTTTCTTGGGAAACTAAAAATCTTCAAAATTCACCGTCGCATACAATTTTTTGAGAAATTTTATATTCCAAAATTATGCGATAAAAAAAACTTAGTAAACACCTAAATCATCGTTTAAATGAAGATTAACATCTGTCGCACAACAGACGACAAGAGACGCGGCTCGGCCGAACAAAAAACCATTTAAAAATCGCCGGACAAAAAATGCAACGCCGAGAGCAACAGACAGCAGCGCGCCGAGCGAAAAGCGGAAAAAGGGGGCGGACGGGAGAAAAACACAGAAAGCTGCGCCGGAGAGAGTCGTCTCCGCCGCCGTCGTCGGGGCAATGAGCGGCGGCCCTCGCGTCGGTCTGCGAAATTATTAAAGCCTCATTTTTTTCCTTTTTTTTTTCTTTTGTCTCTTTTTTCCGCTGCCTCTCCGCGCGCGGCGTATTGCGTTCCGCGACGGCGGCGCGCGGAACTGAATCGAATGAATTTTTTAAGCCGCGCGACCGTCGAGATTCGCGCTCAAGGTAGCTCTTTTCAGCAGATTTCCGAGACCGGACACCGACTGATCTGCGCTTATGAGCGTTATTAAGAGGCTGGATTTTCGTGAATTATGCATGTTGGTAAATTGCCGCTTTTAGAGATTAAAGCAAAGACTATCGAGGAAGCGGCCACTTCCTGGAATAGTAATTCATTTCTACCACCGAGCGGAAAGAGGATTTTAAACGGTAATTAGGCAATTCGAGGTCATTAGTATAGCCTACTTCATTCGCCTTTACAGTTTTTTTTTTTTTTTTCAAAATCAGAACGCGAAAATGACAGCGTTTCTTTTAATAACAGAGAGCTTCAGTCGCAAAAAGATTCACGATGCTCGCGTCCGATGAATAGAAGTAAAGCGAGATATATCAATTTGAAAGCGGCACGAAATCAGCATTCCCGTAACTGCGAAGTCTGCGCGTCGCCCCGAATGAAAACCGACTCGCCGCCTGGCGACATACTCCTGACCCTATTTCTCCGCGGCTCGACGAAGAAACTCCGTCCCGGCGCCTCCGCCTTCGACTCTCGATCCGCCGCCCGGGAATTTCCTAAACAAGCGCGGCTCGTCGATAATTCGCGAGGGGGATAAGCAAGCAAGCAGGCGCGCGATCTAATCGGTTTAGCGACGAAGCCGGGAAGGAAGCGAACTGGGTCTCTCTCTCTCTCCGGGCGATGAATCATCAGCGGCGAAATGCGCAGTTTCCAGGTGATGAGACTCGTCGCGTGTAGCCGCTCTCTGTCTCTCTGATGACGCGCTCCTCTTTTGCCCTCTGCGCCGGAGCGCGGATGTGTGGGTGCATGTGTCTTTCGCAGAGTCTCCGCCGCCGCCGCCGCCGCTGCTGCTGATGAATAATGAGCGTGGCATTGCCGTTGCCAGGCTGTTGCCGGATGCTACCCGAAATTGCCCGGAGACTAGTTGCCCCGAAAAACTGCTGCTTTTTTCGGGCTTTCGCCGTTTTTGCACTCGTTTCGTGGGTTCTTTCTTGGCGGCGTATTTTGATAATAACGGGGAAATTAATGTTTAGATAATTAGTAAGGTGTTAGAATGATATTGCGCAGCAATCTTAATAAAAAGGTACTAAACAGAATTTAATACATTTGAGTTAAAATGCATTTAACTGGAGTTCTATGTTTATTCAATAGTGAAAACACATTTAGAATTTTTAATTTAGCATTTCCACTAATTATTATTTTCTTTTTGTGTTGCAGGTAAGAGTAAAAACACTTTCGCATCGAGACTTTGTATTCACCGTTACGTGAGTTCACTGCAGAATAATTTTCAAGTATGGTAATTAGAAAGCGTAATGTAACGCTTTGCTGCTGACATTTGCAGGAAAGTGATCGGCATTTTAAATAAATATTTTTCAATTTTCTAACCCATCACGAAGAATATTAAAAGAGTCGCGTTTGACGGCAGCTTTCTTAAGTTGCAAAATTGAAAATCGATAAGCTCATTACAGTAGATCGGTCTTTCGCTCGCTTTTGATGAAAATTTTTCAGACGCCGAGAATCGTATCGATTTCTTGCACTCTAATAAGCACCAATTCTCGCATTTTTCAATAAGACTCCCACGTGCATTTTGGCTGCTCGCGCTGAATCAAACTTCGTCGGAGTCCCACTTGCCCGTAGAACAGCTTATTTTATTTGGAGAGAAACTTTTTTCGCACCTCTTCAAGCGAATAAGTTGATTAAATTTTTCGCCCTAATCGTTCTAATTTTGTTGAATTAAAAATTTTTCATCAGGCTTTATAATAATAAGCGTTACGGGACTCTCTTCTTTAATTAAATTTACTGAAGTATTCAAGAAAATCAAAAATTTTTCTAGTTCAGTTTAAGTATATCCGTAGTTTTATCTTGACTTGAAATTCTTAAATCTTAAAAGTGAATTAATATCAGAAACTAGGTTAGCTTGACCTATTTACATAAGTACTATCGACTAGAGCTCCGTCCTACATATATTCTATCTCGCAATAGACACTTTTAATCACAATTTCGCTGCTTTTAAATTTCCCTTACAATTCGCAAACATATTCAATTTGTTTATAAATATTACAATTAATAACTTATAGTTCTCCGCCAATAACTTTCAACTACCGTTCCATTCCGCGCATCATAAACTGCTCCACCGAAATCAACTTGAGCAAATCTAAACTGCCGCTACTTAAGCCACTTGAGAAAGATACATCGTAAAATCCATATTCACCGTCCACCCGTTCATTCATTCGCGCTCGCACGCTTGAAGGAAAATGTTTTTTTTTCAATGGAAATTCCAGCTACGCGCGGAGTCCCCCGCCGTAGAAAAAAAAGCGGATGCGACGTCCCGCGGCGAAAGGGAAAGAAACGTCAGACGAGAGAGGAAAGAAGAGCGACGATAATCCGCGCCTATCGCGCGAGCCCGACGCGCCGATTCGTCACGCGCCTCCATTATACAAACGTGCCGTGCGGGCATAATCGATTCGGCGAATCGGAATGTCCTACGGGAGCTCCCCGCATACTTCTACGCGCCTATTTTCTTGTTTCGTCGAGGCGGGTGAAAAAAAAGCGAGCGGGCCCATTAATTCGCCTTCGTTAATGTCACTCGGCTAAAAAGTCAATGACCCCCCCCTCCCGAGTCCGCAAACGATGCAGAAATCTTGGGAGATTTGCATGGATCGTTTGTAGCTCTTTTCTGTGAATAATGCTTTTGTTACGTGCGCTGCACTTGTTTCCGAAGATCGACGTTTGCTTCGCGTGCGAGAGGGGAGGAGAAAACCAATAAAGACGTCGGTTCTCTGGCTTGTTTTTGACGGTGAATTATGTCCCTGCCGTGTATATGAAACTTTTAGCTGCCGTAAGTGTAATCTCGGGATAAATTAACTGTTTGGGAATGCATTAATTTAATTAGTGGCCCGCTTTCTTTGTGTTTGATTATTAGGACTATTTTAGAAACATACAATTGAATATTAAAGATTAAAGTCTTTGCGAATTTTGTAAATCTTTTCTCAAGAATATATTATAAAAATTAAGGTGCTCTATTTAAATTATAATACATATTGTAAAGGAGCACATTTTTAGAAAAATGTATTTTTTATATTGATATTTAAGACTTATTCTGCATTTAACGTAAGCAGGAATCAATAATTTATTTTTACACGCTGCGCCCACTACTCAATTAATTAGCAAAGATTAAATTTATAAACATTCAGATTTTCAATAATTTTCTATCGATTATGCTAGACAAGCACACACATAATCTTTTTACTTCTTCGAATTTCTCAATTTGTTCAAAATTATACAAACGTAGCCTCCGCCAAATCTCTTCAAAGCATCGAACAAAGAAAATTATTGACGCTTTCGTACGTTTTTATCTGCTTCACGCTGCGAACTATACAAAGCACCTAAAAATAAGAATTCCCTACCCTCGACCGACGACTACATCTTCATATTTCATGCGCATCGAATCATCATACATCCGCCAAGCGTCGAAGCTCGACATAATTGAAAACCCCCGCACCCGAGTGCGCGACGATGCGATATTTATTTAAACGCCCCGCGCACTTCCGGTCGCGGCCGGAGAGGCTAAAATCGTCGCGCGAAAGGCCGGAAATCGCGGATCCACCTCAATTTCATAAGCTCGCGGCCGCGTAAATATTTACCCGAAGCGGCGCCGCTGGCTCGAGTCCGCGGCCGATAATCGCAAAAAACTGCGCTCGTAGTAGCGACGTAGTAAGCCTCCCGTTCTATGAATGGTGGCGTCATCGGCTAAGAGCAAGGACGACTAATTATAGAACCCCGAGTGGCTCTCCAACGTAGCCGCGCGATATACATGCACATACGTATGTGGACGTACACGCCCTGCTCGCGTCGTAATTTGCGGGGTGGGAGGGGGGTTTTCGCGTAAAAAAGCTCGCGAATTCTCGTTCCCTTCGGGACGATCGCGTGCCGGGAGAGCTGCGCCAGAAAGCTTTACGACGACCGACGCTATTAAAGAATTAGTGTTCCGAAGAAACTTGCTGGAGGTTGCGAGTTGAAGATTTCAATTCGTCTAATGCCTGGAACGTTAATAATTCTAATGGTCGTTAATGAGGGATCGGACTTCTCGGTAATTGCGTCGTACTGCCGGGACGAAGCTTGAGTTTCTCGGGTATTGGGCGATTAAGCGGAGTGTGATATTTGCGGACGCTTGAATTGCGTCGAAAATTTTGGTACAGAAATTTACCGTGGATGACAAACGTATACGATAAGTAAAGAGAGCTCGAACGATTAAATTCCGAATTGTATGACTAACAAGGCAAAGCGCAATGAAATCATCAATTTTTACAATTCCGATTCTCGTTACGAATAGAATTTTTTATAATAGATTATTTTTTCTATACAGTTATTTTTCTTGCGAGCGTGCCTCAAGCGCAATAACAGTTTCTTATTCAGAAGTATTGTCAGCTGTCTAGTCGGCCTGTCCGCGGACATCCGCGTGCAGCGCCGATTCGGCACTCGTGAAGCCAGTTCCGCGCGGAAAGCGTAAACATATAGTTTCACCTCCTACTACCTCACGGGCAAGGTAAGAAGGGCCTTGCCTTTGCCTCAGAGCGGACGTTGCGCTCGGGGTAGCCGAGCCTGAGTCGGTCGGTCGAAGATCTCGGGCCCAGTGGGTCGACTGTCCGTTCGCGTGAGAGAGTGAAGACCGTCGAGTAAAGTGTGGAATCGATCGTTTTGTTTTTTTTTTTTTAACTTGACCGGACACCTCTACGCCAATCCCCCGCGATAAGAGTATTGATTGTAACTAAATATGTATTCATTGTTTAAGAAGCGCGAAACGGTACCGGAAACTTAAAAAATGTTACAAAAATTGCAAGCTAAGATCTAATTTTGTCGGCTATGTAGCAAGCTGCGATAAGCAGACACGAAGAGTAACCATAAATTCTCTCATAGAGAAGCAAGCCGCAAATTCCTCCCAAAGAAAAGCGAGATTACGAATTAGAAACGAAATAGAGCGCAATTCCCACGATAAGACATTGTCGACGCAATTAAAAGGACCTTCGGCAAGTTGGAAGCTCACCGACCGCCTGGATTCCTCGGCCTTTGTGCCGGCGAGTGCACACACGTCCGGTGAAATAAAAAAAAAAAAAGAAGAAGAAAAAACAGCGAGAGACGAGAAGAGTGGCAAAAGAAGAAGCTGACGCACTTTACTTCCTTTCTCGCCCACTTACTTATGCGCGCACACGAACAATGTGCGTTTGAGAGGAGGGAATTTTTTCGAGACGAGCCGGCTTTCTTTTTTCGGACGATTAGCGAGGAGAGGGCGAGTGGATCGATCGGAATGTTAAAAATAGAAGAGAAATAATAGTTGCTCCCGGTACCGCCCTTGGAAATCGTTTCTGACGGAAACGTACATTATTTGTATGCGCCGCTTGTTTGTCGGAATGAATTAATGGGGTTATTTTTCCGATCGAGTTGTAGACTGATAAAATTGAGAAATTTCTACAGAAAAATAAGGTGCTTTATTGCGATTTTAGTGCCTAAAATAGTTTTTGCCTTGTAAACGAGAATTTCTATAATAGTCCAGTCGAAATAGCTTTTTTTGCCACATTTTGACATATAGGCATTTTTTTTTTTTGGAATCGCTTCCTTAGGGTGCCCCCAACATGGGACCAACAACCCGAAGAGTCAACTCTGGTAGCAAG
>JAWWEM010000027.1:9445855-9508652 GCA_035582935.1 Ormyrus thymus
CTATAAGCTAATTTCAAGTAAGCTTGTATAAACTGGTATCGGCCAAATTAATAAGAAACAAGTCATGTTTCTCGGAAAATCCCTTTTACCGTTTCCAAGTAATAATTTCAAACCTAACAATCAAGAAAAAATCCGCAATTAAAATATCCTCCCATTGTTAGCCTCGTTTTTCCGACGCGCAAAATTAACAAGCTCCATTACCTATTCCCGCAACCCGCAGGAACCATTTCCGCTTTCCCGTCCAATAATAATCCAAAAAGCTCCTCGAAATTTTCGAATCGGTGATGCTCTCGCAAATAAACGACCGGCGACCGCATTGTCATTCGCTTATAACCCGACGTCGCAGCTTTGATCGAGCTCCTCGCTGCTGCTATATAACATACACACGGATCCCCGAGCGCAGCGTAACAAATTCGTTTGTATCGCGCCGCGAGCTACGTAAATAACAACATTGCTTCCAGACGTTTGCGTGCGTGCCTGCCGAGCTTAAAACGCCGAAGCGCGCGTATTTAACCCGAAGCGCAGTAAATCAACGAGACGCGCCGGAAAATTCTGCCGCTTTTATACGAGATCGCCGGCTGATCTGCGCGCGACGCGGTAAAAGAATAAATTTGACGTAATGCCATTTCGGTGTTTAATTTCGAAAACCCTCGACCCACACGATCAGCCGCTCGAAATCAAAATTCTCATAAATCACCGTCGAAAGACGCGCGCGTCGCGGCGGCAACCCAAATTTCGCGGGCTAAAAACCTCTCGCTGCGAAAAAATCCCAACAAATTGCACGTCGTGAGTCACGCTCCGGCGACGCGCAATATTCGCGACGCGTTGCGCAAGGCGAGCGGCCGTTATAAAGAAGTAACGGGGAAAAAATCGCGAAGGTCAAGGAAAAAAAAAGTAAATAAAAAGAAGAAGAGGCGACGAGTCGCCGAGCGTCGCGACAATTAAACTTTCATTCATCGCCGGTTTTCGTGAATGACGTCTTGATTGGCCGCTGTGTCGTCGCGTCATCGCTGCCGCCGAGCGCGAGGCGCAATTGGCCGGACTGGAAAAGCCGGAGGCGAGCTAAGGAGGAAGCGCGACTCGCGCGTGGATCCGATCTGCGCCTCGCGTGTGTGAAGCGCCGAGTTCGTGGCTCCTTTTCGGGAATTCATCAATCGCGTTGATTAGGCTGAGGGGCAGTTTTCCCCTTTGCGGGTTCGCTACATTAATTGTGGGCTTTTCCTTATCAATCTTTCCTACATTACTTTTTTATCGGGACGGCTAAAAATATTTTCCTCGGACTCGCGCGGTTAATATTTATAAATCGTTCGCGTTATTCTGTGTTAATTAACCTTACTCTTATCAAAATCGTGACGCGAAAGGCAATTTGAGGTGAAGTAAAAGCCAGTTAATTTCCACAAGTTTGTAAAAATAAATCGAGCGAAAAGGAGTATTTGAAATTTTGAACGATCCCCCTCCGCGACCGAGCCGCAATTTTACGCCCGTCATTAATCACGCAACACTAATTCTCGAAAAGGAGAGAGAGAGAGAGAGAAAGAGGAGGCAATACCTCGGCAATCTCCTAAATGAAAAGCCCCAATATCGGGCAACAATGCGAAGTCAGTCGTCATGCGTAATCATTCCCCGCAGTGGCTCAAAAAGAAAGAAAGAAAGAAAGAAAGAAAGATCATTCTCCGCCTCCTCGTCGCACGTAACGACCGAATTTTCTCCTCGAGCGACAAATCTCCTTTTTTCCAATCTCCTTAACGGCGCGGCTCGTCCGCTTTTGCTCCATTGAGCAGAGAGCAGCAGCTTGGCGTCGGATTTCTCTCTCTCTCTCTCTCTCTCCGAGAGAGAGGGAGAATGCAGCCAGCGGTGGCACACAAAAGCTCGACTGGCACGCGCGGCCAAAAGCCGCGTGTAATGTAGGACTGAAAGCAGCGCGGTTTTAGTTACTGGCCGCCTTCTTTTTTGCCAGGGATCACGTGCAAAACTTTGCCTTCTTTAATTCTTTCGCCTCTTTTTTGCGCTGCCGGCAGCCCTTTTTTTTAAGAGAACACGCCTAGGTGTAACGCGATATTTGCTAATTATTATGTTACCTTTGTTGGAAAAGTTCTTTGTAATTTACTCTTTTGTGTTAGGGGAAACGGTTGATTGATTGGATTTTTTTTTTGTTTTTGAAATATTTTAATATCCGCGCCGATCGAGGTGACGTGCGGCGAAATCAGATTTTGAGTGAATTTGAAGGCGTAAAATTCGCGAAAGTTTTCATTGAATTTCAATTTTGTATGAAGACGGTTTTATTCGCGAAATATATTCAAGACTTCTACGCTAAAGTAAAATATCAAAATGGAAACGTTTTGAAGTGAAATTATTCTCTCCCAGAGATGAAATTCTCTTTTATAAAAAGTTAGGTTCATTTTCTAAAAAAAATCTTATACGCATTTCTTTCAGATTATTTTTCCTTTAAGATATTTCGTAGCATTGCTACTTTCATGTTCCAAAGTAATTATTACCTTTTACCCTAATAGAAAACTGACAAGTTTCACGATCTAAATCGTTTAAGAAACCTAAACTAGCCATTAGTCCGTCTATTCCAACAAATTTTAAAATATCTACCAAAGTAATAGGGCGATTTTCGCTAAGAAGAATAACCACATCCTTAATCCAGCTCTCCCAGTGACGTCCTTTACAATTCTCTTTACCAGCAACATCCCTCCCTCTCTCTCTCCCTCTTTACCAGCGTGCTCCCAAAAAGCTCATCTGTTTCTTGCCGCTAATCAACGGCGTCTTGCCCACAAAGCCTCGACTCAACCCTCGAGACGGGCCGAACAGAAGAATCCGCAATATTCCCGAAGTAATTGAAAATAGGAAGCATGCTACTACTCTTTGTATGCAGCGGCGTCCGCGAACGGAAAACAGAACTTTCCAGCGGCGTCGCTGCATCCATCCCCCGCTCACGCACAGATTATAAGCGCGCACACAGACAAAAGGGGGGGGGCGCTTTAATATCAAAATCGATACGTCACGTGTGCCACCACGGATTCATGTGCCCCCTGCCTGCCCCCTGCCAGCCCCCCGCCTGCGAACGCTCACCCCTGCCTGCGGTGAAGCGCGCTTTTTTGTCAGGGAAAAAAGAGTGATGTGTGTGTGTGTGTGTGTGTGTGTGTGTGCGTCTGTCGGTAGAGTTTTCTCGGTGTTTGCTTACTGATTGGATTGCCCAATTTTACGGAGCGAAATTTTGAAAATTGGAGGAATAGGCTCGGCTGCTGTTGGTAGTTCAATTATTTGCTGGAATTTGATATAATTATTTTTTTTTTTTTCTTTTCTTTTTAAGTAATAAAGTTTTGTTAGGATAGATAAAAGTATTCATGAAATTTCGTTTAACATTGTTTTACTGTAAAAGGAAAATTCCAAATTGTTAATACAATGGAATGATAATAATTTTTAAAAGCTAAGCAATGGAATACTTCGTTATCGCATTTCTAAAATCAAGTGTCATTTATGCTGATATAAAAATAACAACGTATAATATATAACAATTACAATTTAATTTAACGTAATTTCAAACGTGAATATACGTTTATAAACAGGCAAGATAAAAAAATAACTTTATTAAAAAAAAATAAAAGCAATTTGCAAACTTTAAAAAAACTTGTTAACTAATTTATAATAATAAATACACAATACGGCACTGACTTTTGCAAATAACACGTCATTGAAACCGTCTCGAAAGAAAAAAAAAAATCATTTCCTCATTTGTGCACCAATTGACTTGTCGCGGCTGGCGAATGCGCGTACTTAATGCCTCGTACGTGCCTTTTTCGAGCGGCGACAGTAAAAAGTACCGCGAAAGCTGTTACTGCACATTTTACGATCCTCGCCGCTCTCGAAGCCCGTTAATTTCCCGGCGAAAAGCTCCGTCGCCGGCAAACCTCGGCGCTTCTTCGCGAGACGGCGAAGAAGTTCCTTTATTAATTTTAGCGTAAGCGCTGATAAAGTAGCAAGCTTTGCCGGTACGCCGAGAGCAGCCCTTAAAAGCTCGTCGAGATGATACGTGCCGGGAATTCAAAGGGCAGGCGGTTTGTGCTCGACGTATTTTTTTTTTTTTGCCTGTTTTCTTCTGGCCGGGAAAAGCGTCACGTTTCGCCGGTTTATCGCGCGAAAGCCATGAAAATGCTCTCCGCCGTATTCCATTACTTTGCGAGAGCTGAACTTTGTTTATCGACAAAAGCTAAAACATTTCTGTTTATAGAGATCGCGTGCTTTTGCAACCATTGAACTTACGCCCGGGTGCAGAAGCTTTGTTTTTCCATGCCGTTGGTTTTCGACAAATATGCTCGATAAATAAACTGAATATTCACAATGAATGTTTTATTTCACGATAAACGATACGCACAGCGGCAGTATCGACGTAAACTAAAATCATAAAAAACAGATTTAAATTAATAACAGAAGTACATCACAGCTCGCTAACATCAAGGCACTCGAATCATCGCAATAAACATCCTGGCACCCACGCAAATCCGCTCAACGTTCAGCCTTCCTTCTCAAAAGTACTTTTGCAGATTTTTCTTGAGCTTGCTCGGATCCGTGTTGGGTCCGTGTCGCTCGACGACTTTGCCCTCCCTGTCGACGATAAACTTGGTAAAGTTCCACTTGACGAAATCGCCGAGAATGCTGCCTTGCTGTCTCTTCAGGTACTTCCAGAGCGGATGGGCGCCGTCCCCGTTCACGTCGACCTTCTCGAACAGGTCGAATTTTACCTGCAAGACAGAGAGGCAGACTTAGCTGACGCAATCCGGCGGACAAAGGCGAAAAGCGCTCGCAGCTCTCACCTTTACGCGGTCGGCGAAGCTGCAGATTTCGTCAGAGCCGCCGGGCTCTTGGTTGTTAAACTGGTTGCAGGGGAACGCCAGGATTCTCAGACCTGCAAGACAGTGAATTCGTGATTATTGGCTAGATTTGCTTTCTCCTTAGCGGTGAAATGCAAGTGACCTTTGGACTCGGCGAGTTCGTCGTGGAGTTCGTTCATCTCTTTGTAATTCGTCGCGGTGAGGCTGCATTTCGAGGCTACGTTAACGATCAGCAGGACGTGTCCTTTGTATCTGCAAAGTAGAGAGTAAAAGGGCCTCAGTCGCTTGATATTTTCAATAAGTATTGAATTTGCTTCGGAATACTTACGTTTCTAACGGCACATCCTCTCCCTTGATATTTTTAGCCACAAAGTCATACACTGACTTGGCAGATTTGTAATCTTTGTTTCCACTCATGATTTCTGTAAAAGAGCAACAAATTCAATTTATAAACATTCTCTAACATAAAAATTATGTTTCAAAAACATGCTCTTACATTTAATCTTTCAATCTGACAATTTTTAAAGATCAATATCTTATCTGATATATTACACACGGCTTTTGTAAAGATAAGATGTGTGCGTTTTTCAACAGATTACAAAGTTTGACTATATCGTTTAAACGTATAAAATACGTTAAAGGTAACAAGTTTTATTAATTTAATAAACGCGCTACAAGAAGCACAAATCCTCGCAAACAACAAATCAGATTACATAAATCTTCAACAGCCACCCCCGGTCGTTATTTCAAAGCTTTTTAATTAAAAAAGTATCTCGATCCTCACGTAGGCGTCAATGCTCGAATCCCCGTATAATTTCCTCTCGGCAGAAAGCAGTCAGGCACGCGTGGCAGCTTCTAAGCGAATCCCACTGAGAGAGAGAGAGAGAGAGAGAGCTGCACCTTCACTTGGTCACGTCTGCCGGTCGACTGGGAGATATCTGGCGCCGTTCCTTGTTTTAACCGGTACCATTCGTTATATCTCCCCGTCGGTGACTCCGCGGTCGTTGTGATACAGCAGTTTTTTATTTCTTCCCGGGAGAAAATCTCGCCTCGGTCAAAAACGAAGGAATGCCTTGGGAGGGCAAAACAATCGCGTAAGCGTGACTCAACGTGTCGCCGCTGCTGTGATCTTATCGTCGCTGCAAAGTTGCGTGATTCCGCGAGGATGAGCTTCTTCTTGGCTGAATTATTTAGTGCGTTCTGTGGAGATTCTCCTGCCCTTCGGGGTGAAATTAGATCGTTCGTGGTTTTACTGAGTGCTTTGCGTCATTATATTATCCACGTTAGTGAATCATGAATGATGTAAAGTTCTCTTTTATAAGAAATTTGTATGTCGATTTCTTCTGCAGATTTTACATCAATAGAGATTTCTCTCGATTCAAAAGATGGATAGGAATAAATAAATAGTCTCGTACAAACATTTTTTTTCATCGTGCCTTTTATTACACAAATGAAAAAACACCCGATACATTTGAATATATTTGTGCACTAAATAAATATTCTAATTACGAAATGCTTTATTTTTGAAATACATCGTATACTTTTACATTTTATTGAAAATAATGTATTTTTATATAAAAATAATTTGAGATTATCATTCATAAACTTTAAATAATTTAAATTACCTTTGTTTTTTAACCCTGTAACATTAAAATTTTACGAGTATATATTTTACTAATGCATTTATGGTTTAAAGCTTGTTTTATGTCTTTTATTATTTCCTTGTGAAATATAAAAATGTAAGCATTAGAACGCCAGCGTCTACTAAATAGGATTATATGACTATGATGATATAATCAAGCAATTCTCATAAAGTTTAAATATATATCTACCAATATTGTATATTTTAAAAATGGTGTTAAAATATTACTTATGAAAATTATTATGACTGTTAATAACTCCAATCTCTCCGAAACAACTTTGAACAATAAATAATTATTTAATAATTTATTCATTTACTTAAATTTCATAGCAAAATATTTTATTATTAGAATAAATACATTAATAAGTAAATAAATAAGATAGGAAAGTGTGTAAGAGCCTAAAAAATGGAAGATTGTATGAAACTACAAAATGAAACCAAAACCATGACAATAACGCAACAGAGTCACACTTTGACTGAAAATGACACGAAATTTAAGATACGTGTTAGGCGCTAGTGCGTGTGTAAAAACAACTTAACAATCACAATAACTTGTATAAGTATGCATAGTGTATATCACTCGATCAGAACGCCGCTTTTAAAAGTATTTTTCAAGATTCTCCTTGAGCTTGCTAGGATCGACATTGGGTCCGTGGCGCTCGACAACTTTTCCCTCCTTGTCGACGATGAACTTGGTGAAGTTCCACTTGATGAAGTTGCTAAGGGTGCCGCCTTGCTTCTTCTTCAAGTATTTCCAGAGTGGATGAGTCTTATCGCCGTTCACGTCAATTTTCTCGAATAGATCGAACTTCACCTGGAAAATAAGAGAATCGAATCAATCTCCGAGTTGCGTATTATTAAATGCTTTGATGTTACTTTGTCGTTAAAAGCTTTTCTACGTATTTTAAAGCGCAATCCTTCTCGAGAAATGCAATAGCTTAAAACATTATCAGTTCCGTTTTAAATTATTGACCTATTTTGAAATGTCGAAATGCTGGCAAAAATGAACGCTAGAAATAAAGCTTATTTTTAGATGATCATGCAAGCAGTAATTATCCAAACAAAAGCGCATAAAGTAGCTCACAAAAGACAGCGATGTAGGGCAAAAACATTCGTCCCAGATTTTTGCCAGGCCAGGCCGCGCCAAACTTCCCGTCGTATTTTATGTTTATACCTCGTCTTCGATGAATTTTCTCGGATGATACACGGAGGCCGATTAATCTTGCAAAGTTTGCAGGGTAACCCAGTTTCGCTCGCACGTAGTTCAAGAAATCATTGAGCTCTTCCCCATTAGTTCATTGTAACCCCGATTCCCCTCACTTACGCAGACCTTTTAATTTCTACATCGAATCGAACTGGAATTCAAATCTCGAGCGATCGTTGCCGTTAAAGGTATGAATAAAGTATCAACTTGTGGAGAGGAGTGCGACAGTGTCTTTTTTAAATTGAATTGCTCCGCGTTCCAGATATCGAAAAATTCAATTCTTTTTAGTGCGCATTTTATCCCATATTAAAGGTACAGAGATTGCTTATTGGAAAACAATTTGCTTCTTGAAAATATTTCTTTCGATCTATCTTTTCGAATGTAGGACATGTCGATACGAGTTGAAGAAAAACAACTGAAGTAGATTTTTCAGCAAGCGAATAAGAATATTCTTCCATAAGGAATGGATTTTGATTTACCTTATGGCGGTCTGCGAAACTGCATATTTCCTCGGAATCGCCAGGTTCTTGACCGTTGAACTGATTACAGGGGAACGCCAAGATTCTCAAGCCTATAAATTTATAATTAACGTTAATATACGTTTCGATTGTAGGCGCAATTTTTTATTAAATTAAAACAAAAAGCTTAAAACCTTTTGGCTCGGCATATTCTTCATAGAGTTCGTTCAACTCTTTGTAGTTGGTAGCAGTGAGACCACATTTCGAAGCGACATTTACAATCAGCAGAACGTGCCCCTTGTATCTGTAAATGTTTCAGATAACTTTAATTTGTTTTCACATGTAGAACAATTATTTAGCCTAAGTACTAAAAATTGTATGATATAGATAAGATTCTAATTAAAAAAAAAAGGTTTGCTACATCAATTTTTAAAAATTTATTAAAACTCTTACTTTTCCAAAGAAACTTCCTCCCCCTTGATGTTGTTGGCGGTGAAGTCATACACCGACTTTGCGGACTCATAATCTGCGTTTCCGCTCATATCGACAACTGAAACTGTAAACAGTAAAAAAAAGTATTTATGAAAACGCCCGTACTAATCGGTAGCAAGCAAAATACGCGCATCTTTGGCGTTCAAAAAAAAACAGCTGATTACTTGAAACATAGAGGATACCAACGGAAATAACGGCAAAGAGGAGACGTAAAAAACCAATGGCTTTGAGAGAGTCTAAAAAAATTAAAAATTAAAAAAAGTGATAAAAAAAGTGATATCTTAAACCGATGGAAAATTAACAAGTGTCGCAATTAAACTTTGGAAACAAAACGCCTTGACGTAAAGAAAACAATTACCCTTAAACAAGTGGACAAGCTTTCGATAAATTGTTTAAAACAAACTATATGCAGCAATAAATCTTCTAGTTCACATACTAGTTTTCTTTGTGTACAAATGAGTCAACGTGTTATTTTCAATCAAAAGCAATTTAGACGAGTTACCAGATAAAATACAGATCGTCAAAAGGACGGAATATGCTTCATGCCTCTAATTTGAATAAGAACGCTCAGGGTTATGTGCATTTGCGCGGCAAAGGTCTAATTGCAACCGCTAATGTCTTTACTTGTGTGTACGTGCCTGAGAAACTTCGCACTATGTGCTGCAGTCCGACTGGCAACAGCTTCAAACTTAAAAAACGCATTCCCCGTATGATTTTTTTTTTTCTTAGTGCAAGATGACAATCCTGAAATGGTCGGTGCAATTTAGACTTTTTTTTTTAGACAAATATAGACGCACATTGCATCGGATACAAACTAAATGCTCCAAATAGTACCGGAACTTTCGTTGTACATTCTTAGATGTAACATTTCAAAGGCAACAGTAAAATTAAAGTCAAGATAATGCAATTCATTTTCTGACTTTGTAGTTTCGCCAGAATTTGAAATTTATCGGTACTTTTTTAAAGTTCAGAAACCACTGGAACGTTTAGCTTCCAGAACGCGGAAAAATTGATTACAAGGAAGAATGTTAGAAATTTAAATGCCCATTCCTACTAGACCGACTAAGAATCCATCTGAAATTCAAAACCACTGAGAACGAAAGCGCTTGAAAAAAGTGCAGCGAATCAAAATTTCAAATTCGCCCCATAAAAACCGCCTCACGACTTGATAAAACAAAATTTATACAAAAGAAGTTAAATATTTATCAGCTCCGAAGCAATCCCCGTTCTATCAAAAAAAAAAAAACTCCCGCATCAAGTCTTGAATTGCATCACTTTGAATGACCCCTCGCGAACCAGTTCCACGCAGCATCATAATCGCGCAAGGTGCGCAACAAAGCTCAGTCGCTCCCGCCATCTGACGCCCCTCGCTCGAACCTCCGCTCTCATCTCTCTCGCGTCCGCCATTGCCTGCCAGGCGATCTCGCGCGAATTCGCCGGCTTCGAGAAGCCACGAAAAACGGCGCACCGCGCGTCAACGTCCTCGCGGCTCTACCCACCTGGTGTCCGGTCGCTCCTCGGTGTCTCGAGCCCGGTGGCCGCGAAGAGCAGAGGCTGCTGCTGCTGCGATGTGTGCGGGAGGTGCGGTTTTTGCGCGGAGTACTTCCTCGCAACGTCGCGTCTAGTCGCCGACTGCGGCGAGCGCCGGCTGGCGTTGCCAGCCGGCCGCCGGGCGTTGCCAGCCGGCCGCCGGGCGCGGGAGAAAAGCGTCGTGTAATAGCGTGACTCGACGCATTACTGTTATGATTGTCGGGGGCGACGGTGGCCGGCCGGTGGTTCTGTAAGTGGATTACGTATGGTGTAATGGGGAATTAATTGCCGCTTTATCGGGCCTTTTGTTTTTGTTTTGCGCTGCTTCTTTGTTGTTGAGTCTGCGGTCGATATAGGCATCGTGGATGATGTGACAGGTTGTAAACGTTAAATTTAGGATCAAGATTTTTTTAACTGATGGATGCATTCATATTATTTGATCCAATTTAACGTTATGCAAAATTTTTAAAAACATTGAATTGAATATCCTTTAACCTTTAGAGGACGGGGAAATTTTGGTTCAAATCGATTTTTTGTTTTAGACCCAAAATTTATTCATATTATGAATAAATAACTCATTGTACGTCCCCGACCTGACAGGTGGTCGAAATATCGACCACCCCCATCCTCTAAAACTTAAATGTAAAATATTTAAAGCTCAAAAAGGTTTCTATATGCTATCTAAATCAAAAATGCAAAAAAAATCAATGAACGAATAAACCATTTAATTTTAATATTCACTAATTCAAAGAAACATCTATTTTAAAAATACTATATAGTACGAAGAAAACTGTCTTATTTCTAAATACCTTTTACCAGCTTCTATAAGAATGATATCGAACAAGGCTACAAATCAGCAAAAATTGTACTTCTCTGCAATTAATAAAGAGCTAAACATTATAACAAGAGTCGGCAAAAGACCAGCCAAGGACGTGCACATACGTAGATCCGTTCAATGTACAAATTACCAGCTTTCACCTCGGCGGCAAATAGAAAATTAGAAAATAACAAGGTACGACAGACGGCAATCGATTCGTCATCAAACGCAAGGCATAGACCAGTACACCGCCTGCCTGCAGCCTTAATATTCTTCCGAGTGGCAAAGTTCGCGCCTTCAAACCGGGACGCGAGCGTTCGCACGTATACGCCGGCTCGTAGCTGCGCGCGTCCGTTTCGCGAAACGAGCGTGAAATATTGAAGAAGATAAATCGTCGTCGGGTTACGTCGCTGAAAGTTGCGCGTCAATTATTCCTTCGTTTTCTCAAGTAGACGAGGGGTTGCCCCGAGCGAGAAATTACTCGACAAAGTTTTATTCGACGACGGGGCCGAAGGGATGCTCTCGTAAAAATTATTGATTAATTCTGCGTTTGCTATGTATAATTATAATTGATAAATACACAAGGATGCCATTTTTTTCTGAATATTAATATTTAGCAAGTTTCATGAAACTTCGCAAATTAATAATTAAGAATCAGAATAATTTTCTATCAAGCATAATACAATAGTGTTTAATTCTTAAACGCCCTCTCCTGTTTCAGCACATTGGTACCGTGGAAAGTATTCAGGCATGAACTCAATCAGGTTCATCCAATCAGCTCGGGATTACAGGCGATGGCGTTAAAGTCAACGATAGACCTCACGTGCAACGGTTACATATCGAATTTCGAATTCGACGTCTTCACAAGGTAAAGCAGTCATTTTATTTTTATAAAACGAGGACACGCGTCAATAATAGTCGTTCGTCGCACGGAGAAAGCCATTGAAATGCATTAGATTACATTGGCTTTGAAATGGAAAAATCCTCCTCCGTAAATTCGATCTCGCGCGTTCGAACCGTTAAAATTCTAACAAATCCTCCGCCCCGACCCACCGCTAAACCTCCCGCCCCCCCCCTTCCGACCGCAAACGCCAAGCGACGCGCTACACACATCGGCGCGCAGTAATAAACCCCGCCTTGGCGGGTCGCATCAACAGGTTGTTCCAGCCCTGGTCGACGCTGCTGCGCAACTGGAAGATCCTGGCGGTGACGCATCCGGGCTACGTGGCCTTCCTCACCTACGACGAGGTCAAGGCCCGGCTGCAGAAGTACTGCATCACCAAGCCCGGCAGCTACGTCTTCCGGCTCAGCTGCACCAGGCTCGGCCAGTGGGCCATCGGATACGTCACCTCCGACGGCGACATCCTGCAGACGATTCCGCACAACAAGAGCCTCTGCCAGGCGCTGCTCGACGGCTATCGGGAAGGATTGTGAGTGCTGGACTTTGTTTCACTTCGCGACGGTCGCCGTTACATCTTTGTATAGTTGCTTTTTGCGTAATTAAATGATGATATCTGTTAGTGTTATTACTGCGATTAAAATTATTGATTGCCAAAAGTCTCGCGTCAAGAAGAGCATCGCTTATTGTTCAAAAGCTCCCGCAATACATCAAAAGCTCGAACAAAATCCCCGTAAAAAAAAAAATGTCCCGATCCTCGTAATGACGCTTCGGCTGTTCTGATCCACAGCTACCTGTATCCGGACGGACGGAACGCAAATCCGGACCTGACGTGGGCAGTCCAGCCGACGCCGGAGGAGCACATAAAGGTCACCGCCGAGCAGTACGAGCTTTACTGCGAGATGGGCAGCACCTTCCAGCTCTGCAAAATCTGCGCCGAGCACGACAAGGACGTCAGAATAGAGCCGTGCGGACACTTGCTCTGCACGCCCTGTCTCACCGCTTGGCAGGTAGCAGTGCATTTTCTAAATCGCCCCGTTTCAGTCTGGCATTGAGTGTTCGGGCACTTTGAAAGGACAAAAAATGTTTAAGGGACAGAGAAACTAGGCGAACAGAGCTTTGGGGATTCGAATGAAGGCTAAATTAATTTTTAATTAACAGTTTGTCCATGGAGATTACATATTTATATACCTTGGAATAAAAAAGAAGACTAATTAATATTGATTTTAACAAACTTCTAGAACAGTCGTCTCATTTTCGAGGCAATCAAATGTAGTCAATTTCAGTTAAACGCTATGTACACTAAAAGTAATGAGAACTATCAAATTAAATACTTCTTAGTATATATTTTCACTCGATTCGATTATTTACAATTTACTTCTACAGTCTTTTATTAATTACTCTATTGATAAAAACATTTTGTTCGATCAAGCAAAAATCGATTAAAAATCGATTAAAATTCATGAAATTTTTCCTTTAGTAGCTGTTCCACGCGCTTCCAGCTCAATACCTCGCAAAGTCTCCTACACCCACCCTGCTGTAACGATCTCTCCTCAGTCACTCGATCATGCGGATGATAATCTCCCTCTCAGACAGAAGCTAAAACGCTCGTCGCTTGTTGCAGGATTCGGAAGGCCAGGGCTGCCCGTTCTGCCGGGCAGAGATCAAGGGCACCGAGCAGATCGTCGTCGACCCGTTCGACCCGCGACGGACGCATCGACCTGGAGCCCAATCCGCCACAGCCAGCAACGCCTCCACCCCGACCAGGGATCTGGACCCCGACACCGAGGTATCCGACTAGGATCATTTCGCGCGATTCCAATCGTGTGTGTGTGTGTGTCTGTGTGTATGCAAAGGCCGAATTTTTTTGTTACACACACATACGCACGCGCACAAGCATCTTCTCCTTGTGGAAAGGAGCAGAGTTCTCGCATTCTTTTATCCATGATACATTTTTTTTCTCGTTCTTGATTTGCTCTGACTCCCCCTTATTGTTTGCTGCTCTTCTTGTGTAACGTGTCTGTGTTGATCGCAAACTGGATAGACGCTTTTTGAAAACCAAGTGACACGTGTGCTGCATTGCTTTTTTGGTATTTTTTCTACGGTGCTGATCATTACACAGATTTTTCGTTTTTTGGATTTATTAATTATATTTGCAAAAAATAAATGAGTAAATATCCTACCTATGTGTTTATTGAAGTTGAAAGTAACATTTAAAACATTTTAAAAGTATTCAAAAAGTGTCTATTCAGTGGCAATCATTGTGTTGTCTGCCGCGTATATACTTTATGAGGGAACGAAACGATGAAATTTTTTTAAATTTAATTTTTGCACCGATGATAGACAATCATATGATATCTTTTGTTTCTTAATTTAAACCTTGCCACATTTATTATCAATATGATGCTCGAGTGACCAAAAAAGTATATGTTGATTCACTCCTACTAAAACGTAGATAATGCAATCATCAATGCCTCTTGTACTTTTTTTAGTTAAAAAAAAAACACGTTTATTTGTAGACCTACAAATCGTTGAATGTTATAAATATTTAATTATAGCAATTTAGTCATTTAAATGCATGGAAAAATGTACTTGAAAGAAAAGCAAATGTTTTTTAAAAAAATTTTCATTCGCCCCTTGTATACCGATCATTAAACATAATCACGTTAGTTATAAAATGGACGCTTGAAAATTTCAGTTGGAACGTTACTTAAAATTGCGACAGTTATTTATTGCTCTTAACAGGGCCAACGAAGAAAACTTTCCTCTCTTTTTTTTATAATAAGTCAAATTCTATTTTCTTCAATTTTATTTAATGTTAGTCTATGTGATAATAGATGTCTTTGTATCTTCGCATTTATGGACATGCGCAAAGGTAGGTTTTTCCCGAAATCATTTGTCAAAAAAAAAAAAATAATATTTCATCGCCATTAGCTTTGCGAGCCATTTTTTCATATATTATTTCTTTGCAACGGAAATAGTCACTTATAAATATTTGAAAAAATAGTTTATTCTTTTGCTTACGTCATAGTTTTATTGTAATTATTTATACAAACAGTCAACTATTTAACATTTTATGCATTTTATTAAACCTTAATTTTATTTCACAAAATATGCGAGATATGAAAAATAATAATTTATTAATAACAAAAGAATGCCCTGGAATGCTTATCTAACAATAGCAAAACGCTTTGCATGCGAATTTTAGGATACGAAATTTGTATTATACAATACAATTTTCCCAATCAAAATTTGGTATTTAAAAAATTTAACTGCTCAGATATTTTTATGTTTTTAAAACATGTAACAATAAACACTACCTTTTCAAATGTTTTAAAATCCAGGTGTAGATGGTAAGTCTTAAATGCATAATTGAGCTAATAAATACTTGGTTGTTTGTAAAAAAAAGTTATTTTACAAAAATGAGGTCTTTTTAATGGAAAAAGAGAAATGTTAATTTTAGCTTATTTTATTTCGCTGGCAGCAATACTTATTAAAAGTATGTAAGTCAATCTGGATAAAGCATAATAAAGTTAATGTAGATTATAAGCGAATCGCAAATGAACGTACGAACGGCACATAGTTTTGTCTTCTCAGTACAATAGCGACTAGCCAAAGCTTACACAAAAACTGGCAAAAAACGAAATATATATAGTATGCATATAATACATGCATATTGCTTCTGTAGAAGGTCAAGTCGAAACGTAAAGCATCAAAACGCCGTTGAGGATTCTTTTTTTATTTAGATTTATACTTTCTTTTATACGCATTTCTCTTTCGAAATAACATTAAGTTCTTATGAAGTGTACTCGCTATAAAAAGTATGGATGATACTTTAAATCTGTCAGGTCAACTTTTATTTTAACGTTTGAAACGTTCATTTTTTTCGAAGAATATAATTATGTAATGTTTTCTCGCTTTTAAAATATAATTTCGAAAGTTTTTTAGTATTTTGAGTAGTTTTCTAAAAATAATAAGAGTTAAATTTATTTACATAAAATGCCTATCATTTTAAATGTGCCAAACCATTGCTATGTGTCAGATTTTGTGACTTTTTTTTAGATTTTTGTAGCTCTTTACGAATGCATTCTAAAATATTATAAATTGTAAAATGCTTTTTTGAAAGTATTCGGTATGGAATTACTTGAGTGATTTTCGTTCTCCTCTTCATTACAAATATGAAGAATATTCAAAATACCAAGAAAACTTATTAAATTTTGAATGAAAATGAAAATTTTCATTTTTAAATTTCCAAAATGTAAAAAAACCACAAAACAAATTGTATAAATTAATTTTAATCTACTTCTAAAATGGTCCAAACTTTCTTAAATTAAATAAAAACGATTAACTGAAAGTTAATACAAATGTGACAAGTATTAATAATATATAATAAAATATTTCTATGAGAGAAGAAAACATTTTTCGTTACGGGATCTAATTCCTACGAGACTATTTATGTTATAAATAGATATGCGCCAGTACAACTGTATGCGGTGTTTCTGAATTTTCTATCTCTCTTATTTGCACAAATAACAGAAAAAAAGAAAGCATATTAGTTATAAGTCAGGATATAAAGAAAAATTTGTACATATGAACAATTGTAGATGGTTTGTTGGATCAATTATTAAAGTATTATTATTTTGAATGTCTAAATATAAACGGTGTAAAATTAATTGTAATCAAGCGACTAGAAAAATGAATTCGTTATTGTTTGCTTTAGTTTTCTCTGTTATTGTTTTAATTGTATAGACCTTTTTAGCATTTAAATTGGCCAAAATAAAATTTTTTATTACTTTAAGTACGTCTGTGCAAAACTGTATAATGAATTTTTTTTCGTGCAAAACAACTTGATCATTTGTTATTTGTGCAATGAATATAATGTATGGCTCGACTTAGGTTTTCCTTGCCATGTAATATAAAGGTGGCGAACTTAGAGAAACTTAAAAAACGAAACCTAATGTCTAGCGTTAACAAATTTTTTTACTTAATGTAAAATATTAGGTACATGCAAAACAATTTTTTAAATAAAACATATGTTAACATTAAATTTGAGTCTTTTGCTACATCTACCCTAAATAATATCTAAGCACAAAAAAAATTTTTAGTTTTAAGGATTTCAAAACAATATAGATACACATTTTCAGAAAAAATTTGTTAGTTCTTTCTATATTAATATTGAAATTAATACAACTAGAATGCTATTGATTACAAAAAAGACCGCGCATTATCTTCCTCACCCGCATGAATTGTAACTCCTTTTATTTAACGTTTTTATTTCAACGTGTTATTTGAACTGGAAACAAATCAACATGTAATCTGCCCGTCTGCATGTATGAACTAATATGTACATAAGCGGAACTTTATGGGCGATTTCTCAAATTCGAGGTAAGTCAAAGCCTGAACGAATTGCAACCATTCTACTGCGCTGCTCCGCTTTCTAAGCTTTGCAAGTTTCCTTTTTTTGTGATTTTTTTTGTTCTGTTTTGTAAGAAAATAAGTGTAATAAGCTGAAATCGGGGAACTTGCTGCCTTTATTTTTATATTATATTGTCCTACTTGCTTGTCAATTGATATTTCATTAACAATGTTGGTTAATTTTATTTTCATTATATTTTTACAATGAACATTCTAAATCCGAACCAAAATTTCAAGTATAACGAAGTTTGAATTCTTTGAAAATTTATTTCTTAATCTGGATGGTGCGGTGTTATAAAGTAGATAGCATTAATTTGTTGTATCTTCTTTCTTTTTTTTAAATATATTCGAAAAATTGTCATAAAACATATATACAAAATAGTTTTATAAATAATTTTAATTCACAAAATATAGTAAAATGAATGTATTAATTAAGTAATACTTTTAACATTTACGCAAGAAGAAAGAAGTCCATACAATGAAAATCAAGAAAACATCTTTACAACCACACTCGAAATTCACGAATTTCTCTTTTCCACCTGTTCATAGGCAATAATGGAACTGATTAACGGCAATTCTCTGTCGAACGACACGGACGAGGAGGAGGATTCGTCGCCGGCGACGTCACCTGTTCCCGCGAGACGCATAGCTCCGAGTCCGCCGCTGCCTCCGCGTAGATCCTCGCCGTCGCCAACCTCCAACAGTCACCTCCGCAACGGCAGGCATCTGACGGTGCCAAAGGAGAACGCTCCACCGCCGCCGACGCAAAATCCACCTCCGTCGGCTCCCCCGCCGGTTACAGTTATCCTTTCTGCCAGTGAAAATGCGCCGAATAATAAAGGTACCGAATCAGCGTTGCGCTTTTTTATAATTTATTGTGTATAAATAATAAGTTTCAATTCAAATTAATATAATTTATCTGCTTATGATAAAAAAGTAAACGCAAAGTTTAATAGTTGTTTCTCAGGAAAATTATGCTCTACGTACTATATATCCTATTTGCGTTTAATTTACAAAATATTGCAAGGCTATGTATGTTAGGAATCATTTCAATGTTTGCTCTCTAGTTTTATTTCATCAAAAAGATTATATTAGATAAAAATATTCTCAGAGCCTTCAAAAATCTCACGTCACATTTTGAAAAAAGCAAAACTTCTAGCAGTCATAATGCGAAGTATAAGAAAACACGATCATTCACTTCCTATCTCACCAAGAACTCTCAACCCATCAATGAAATACCGAAAACTTAGCGGACCGCCAAGAACCCGTAAGAAAGCCTTTCAGAAAAGCAAAAGCTCCATCCACGTTCTCATCGGCGCTCTCTCGTTTCAGCAGCGACGGAAGCGAGGTACGACATGCTGCACCGAGCCTCGTCGCCGTCGCCGGCCCTGCCGGCCGTGATCAGACCGCACATCTCCCGGCCTCATCGGACGCCGCCGGCATTGCCGGAGAAGCGACTGTCCTCCTCGCAGCAGCAGTCGACGGCCTCGGTACCGCCGGTGCCGCCGCCCCTCTCCGCGCCCAGACCGCCCAAGGGCAGCCCCAAAGACGGCAGCGCCGCGGTGCCCAAGCAGGACCACCTCTACGAGAACACCATCATCGTGCCCGGCACCAATCAGCACGTCGTTAAGAATATTAATTTAGAGGTGCGCCTTTTTTAAGCGGCTAAACTGGGTGGTTTGAAAAATTGTGCTGCAAAAACAGTATTCGGGGGAAAGGTATTCTGGTTCTATTTCGTAAGAGAACAGCTCAAAATTCGAAACTACCTTCATAATGTATTATGAAAACGTTTACATCTTTTTATAAGTTTTTATTTTTCACTTGAATAAAAGTAATTTTCTTTAAAATGATGTTAAAGCAACTTTCGTAGGTTAGACTTTTTTGAGAAAATGTCATCTTCAGCTCGGAACGTTTTAAAGACAATGGGAGTCTTTCTTTGCAGGTAAACACGGCGCGGCTGACAGCGTTAATGAAGGGTAAAGACGAGAGCGGCAGACCAATACCGAAGACCGCAGAGTCGGCTGCTTATGAGAATATCAACGTCGAGCATATCTCGAGGCTGATGGCACTTGGCTTCGCTCAGGACGCTGTTATAAGAGCTCTTGGCATCACAAGGAACGACCTTGAGATGGCTTGCGACATTCTTCACGAATTTGCACAGAAATCATCCTGACCAGGTATTGAAAGAGAAAAAAACATGCCAAATATAGTAAAGGAGTTTTAGATTTCTAACAATGTGCTTTCTTGCGCAGCGGCGACAAACAGCGAGGAGTCATGACCACCTCTGCCCGCCAGAAGGTATTTTTGACGGGGCAGCCGCATAAGAAAGAACAAGAACTGTCTACCTCCAGCGAACTGGACGCCCGTCGACATGTTGGCCTTTGATCAGACTAGCGAAAACGAAACTAACGAGGAAACGATTAGATAAAGGACGCACGAGGCATAGAATCGCGCCGCTCATCTCAGGATCCACATTCGATTTTTCTCACTTGGTTCGATCACCGTCTCGTTCTTACGTGGTCCATTACCATTGTTTTATCTCTTCGATATAACAAAACGTTAATAATTGAACGGCGAGCGCAAGTTAACGTAATGTGTGTATATTGCGCAATGTGTGAATACGTGTGCGGAGCGTTAATGCTAATGACGTCTTAAAGTGGAGGTGAATTTCAGGCACGAGAGGATGAGACTGAGTTTTTTCTCGGGGTATTTATTTTCTCCTTCCGTTTTTATTTAAGTCGATCGATGAATGATACAGCTTTATGCTAATAGACAGGAAAATACTCGCGGCATCGAAACTATCGAAAACTCGCTGAAATTATAAAGGTTGAAATGTTAAATCTTTAAGATTTCTAATCGTATATTTCAATCAATTTTTGCTTAAAATTCAAAAGCTAACTTGGCTCTTATGCCTACATTAAAAAAAAAATTTGATAAAATTTTGCCTTTATTGTAAGATCTTGATGGTTCAACGTGTCTTTATCTTAATGAATTACAAACTGCAGTATTCTTCCCGATTTTTATAAATGTCTTAATACTTATCTTATCTAAGACTAATAAAAAAAATTTCATTAAGAGTGTAAAGGAAACTTAAAACAATAGCAAACATCAATTTATGATCCATATTTAAATCAAATTTAAATTAAAAATAGAATTTAATGAAACCTTAAAATATAATTTGGTATATAAACATTAGTATGAATTCATAAAGGGCAAATTCCTTCTTTAATGTAAACAATTTATTTATTTATCTTTATATTTATTGTAATTTAAAAAATTGATTCATTTTTAAATGATTAAATTATTAAATTATTTATGTGATATTTAATATTGATTATAGTAATGTTCATCTGCAGATTACATGAGACGAATTTTTCGATACTTTTGATGCTTGCTGAGATGTAACTTACGCTCGTCCGTTGTACGAGGGTATGAATAATATGTTTATTAAAATGCTGCGATTGCGCTACATAACTAAATCCTTCTTCAAAACATTGTGAATTCAAATTCATTGATCCAATTAATCGAAATAATAGTTTGATGGGAATATTCCTTGATTAGTTTTAAGAATTTTTAAATAAAAATAAATACTTTCTTTAATATTAAGAAGTAATAATCGAAATGAAATTTTTTTATGTGATGTACCTTTTTAAATTATTTGTTAATAGTCTTTAAAAATACGTATCAGATAAATCTTTATCAATGCATCGTACAAAAGCAAAATATTCTACGTTTCTAATTTAAATTATTAAATGATTCATCATGTAAATCTTTTGAATAACTGATAAGTGTATAGTTATATAAGTCTTTTCTTTAATATACTTAATAAGTTAAAAACTATTTGATTACAAAGAGAAACTATTGCATGTTTAATATTTATTTGTTGTATTGTATCCGACACATTGTGATATTTAAATTAAAATACATGCGTAATCAGTATGTAATAATTTCGCCTTTGTCACTGTAAAGGAACAGTTAAACTTTGCTGTCGATCAGCCAGTGAAAAATGCAGAATACAGATTAGCAGGAAAACTTGCATTTCTAACACTTAAGCTGCAATAACTTTAAGTTTGCCTTTAGGTGTTAAATGATTTTAACATTGAACCCTAGTACAAAAAATTCTTATTTTTTTTTTATGCTTTTATCTCCCTTCTTCTTGTTGGCAATTGTCTTGTTGGCAATAAAATATTTTAAACAAAAAATCTTTCAATTGATAGATAAAAAGCCATTAAGCCTCTAATACTATTCCAAAAATAATACAAAATCTTAGATATTTTTCTACTAGGAAATGGAATTTCTGTCATGAAACCGATTAGTTAATCGTGTAATTCTAAAATTTCACTGATGTACATCGTAATTTGAGATTATAAAAAATTAGCCTAGTATGGAGAAGAGGTGGAAACTCTTATAAGGCTGCACAAGTAAATTAAAAATTTTTATTTCATAAGAATGGGAAATACTAACATTACAGATTTGTAAATTCAATATTAAAATTAACCAAATTATTGTTCTGTAGTGGCCGTTACCTTTTATTAAATGAGCACTACACAAAGTTAAAATTAGTTATTACTAATATTAATTTTAGATGATACTGATTTAATTTAAAATAATGACCACTACTACAAAATAATTTTATTAATTATAATATTCAATGAAACTTTGAAACCGTTATGTTGGTATAAATTAAATACTAATTTGCCTCTTTTTTGATTTATTTTCTATTCAAGTCATATTTTTCACATATTTTCATTAAATATATACCAAATAATATTATAATTTAATGTTTTATTTACAATTAATTTATATTTTAAGACATTTAAATATATCTGTATTATTTTTCATAAAATTATTTAATGAAGTATAATTGTAAATTAACTTTTAAAAAATAAAAGAATATTTTTGGTATATAAAGGATGTAAATACGTTGAAAAAGGACAATTTGTCATTAAATGAAAGAATGTACAATCTCAATTAAGCAATTCACCATTGTACTGAACGTTGTACTGAAAACGCCAAAGTTCAGAGTAATCGTATAGCATAGTGAATTCCAATGCAATTTTTTTCGGAACAAAGACTTTTTTTAGGACGAGAAAAAACGTTTCCATTACTTCAAAAACTAAGAAAATTATTGAAATAAATCGTTATATAATATATTCTCTCTCTACTTAAAAAAATGTGTACATTACATAATAACACATGCGATTCCTTAACAGAATCTGCTTTAAATGAGTATGAGGGAGCAGTGATTGAAATTAGTTCTGGCGAAACTGTATATATATATAACTGCGCTGTTCGCGGCACAAGCGTAACAATTTGCTATAAGACAAAAATTATTAATCTTCCGATCAGAAATGGACAACTTTTGTTACTTGTCCTGTTAATCTTTTTATTCTTACGAAGCTGAATTATTTTTTTTAAATATTATATTGCTGATAATAAATTTAATTTTAGATTCTGACAAATTCTTTTAAAATAAGAAATAATAAAGAAGGTAGATCGATAAGTATCTTAAGATGTCCACATCTGCTGTAATGAGTTCTTCATAGAGAAGCTTTTCTACAATCTTAAAATTTATTAAAGTAGAAAACAAAAGAACTATTAAAAATTACTTCTATTAATATTTAATTTAGTTTTTCCAAGGAAAAACTTTTCTATTGAGAACTCGTATTCCCATGTGCAAATTACAATTTAATTAAAATTAGACGTCGTTATTCGTTACTGGCATAAGCTCTGTAGATATGTCATACGAACTGCGATTAAAATAAATTATACTTTGGTATTAGACTCCTGAAACTTTAAATTTCTGGTCTATGTACCAGCTAGTGAATGTAACGTCCTATTTTTCTACATTGAATATTACCGTTATCGTATCCTGTAATGTGTTATTCATGTGTAAGTACGTTACATAGGGTGAAAAAAACAAAAAAGTAAAAAAATTATTCAAAGCACCGAAAGCTTTGAAGAGAAAAACTATCAGAATAGTCACTTTATCGTAATTTAGAAATTTAAAATAAATTAATTACCTATGTGGTGCAATACATAGTGTAAAATCCTTCTTTATTTAATTGTCGTCTGTATAAATTATTTTATGTATTTCTCGAAAATAAAATAACACATTTACAAAACTGAAAGAGCATTTTAAGATGTTTATTATTTTTTATTTTTTCCAGTAATTTTATATAAATTTTTTTACTTATGGTTATAACATATTTTTAAAATTTAAATAATCAATATACTTAATTTCAAATCAAACGTAATCAAATATTTTATTAGTAATTATTTATTAGTAACTACAATTAAAACAAAGATTATAAAACTTTCATCTTATTGTACATAAAAAAATAATATAATGCCTCTTTATAAAAGTTTAACAACCACAGGTGTCATCTAGATGACAGTTCATTTTTCAGTTTTTCATATCGTGCCATTTCTTCTTTACTTACTGATGGCACTAAATTCTTACAAGCTTTAATAAAATCTTCTAATTTGACTATTATATCTTCAGCCACAACATTCTCCTTCTTAACGCCTGCCCCGGTTAAAATTCTACGTACCGCTCCAAGCCAAGCAGTTGAACAAACCGAGTGCAGATCGGCTCCTGTAAGATTAGTAGGCAGTTGGTCAACCAACTCTTCTAACTCGTTACCATCTTTTTCCAGCCTGAACTTCCGAGTTACAGCTTTCAGAACGCTCAGTTGTGAATCTCGATCGTTATATATTCCAACATAGAGCATTTTATCGAATCGTCCGGGTCGTAAAAGAGCCGGGTCGATTAGATCTGGTCTATTGGTGGCTGCTATGATGAAAATGTTTCCTGAGCTTTCAAGACCATCCATTTCAGCAAGAAGCTGAGAAACGACGCGGTCCATTACACCACCGCTGTCCCCGCTTCGACCTCGATTGGGAGCTAGAGAATCCAGCTCGTCGAAGAAGATTATGCAGGGAGCAGCTGCTCTTGCTCGTTCGAATACTAAAAATAAAAAATTGAATTATTTATCGATATAAATAAATTTACAAAAAGTATGATCGATATTATTGGATTAATTATTAACTAGATTGAAAATAAATATTACTAAAAACATTTGGATGGCAAAGAAAAAAATATTGATAAAATCAAAACGAATTTTACCTTGGCGAACATTTTTTTCACTTTGTCCTACATACATATTCAACAATTCGGGACCTTTTACGGATAAAAAATGCAGCCGGCATTCTGTAGCTACAGCCTTGGCTAGTAGCGTTTTACCGGTACCAGGCGGGCCATACAAAAGCAGACCGGATCTATTCATTCCCTTTACACTCAGTATCTCAATTCTGTTAATAATTTCATGCTTCAAGTCGGCCAAGCCTCCAATATCTTCCCAATGAACTTTTGGAACGCGTGGTGCGCCGATTTGATCCGAAAACATAGATTGCATGTATTCTGAAAAATTTATTTTTATTGTAAATAAAAAGTTTTTAATCTAAAGCTTTTTTAAAAAAAATACGTACCACAAGCATGAACAAAGTCATCATGTTGCAATTCCATAAAATTTTGTTGTGAGGATTTCATCAATTTGAATCGGATTTTTATAGCATTTGAAACAAGTACATCAAGATCAACTAATACAAAATCTGAGCACATTTTAGCTATGCTTTCTAAATCTGCTTGATGTCTTAATCCTTTTCTTTTTATAATCCACGAAATTATTTCAGTTCTTTGATTATTTTCTAAATAGTTCATTTTAATTTTTTCCAAAAAAGTTTTTTCTGGATCAATGGGTATTTCTGAATCATTAGATGTTGCCATAATTATAATTGGATATTTTAACTTCTTATTGTACAATTTTTTTATCTCAGCAGAAAAAGCTGAAAGCACTCTTTCATCCTTTTGCCCTTCAGAATTAATTCCAAATATCTGAAATAGGTTTAAATAAATTTATAAAAACATGCAACTTTTAAAGAAAACATTTAATTTGTTTTTATATTACTTGAATATTTTTAAGCATTAAGATACATGGCACACAATTTTCAGCATCAGAAAAAATAATTCTTAGTTTAGCTTCAGTTTGAGCGGATGTTAAAGATTGAACTTCTGTAAAATCAGCTTCTAATAAATGTAAACCCAACATTTCTGCAGAAAACTTTATGAGTCGAGATTTCCCGCTACCGATTGGTCCTTCCACAAGAAATACTGGTTTTAGATTCAGGTAAACATCTAAAATAAAATGGTTTTATAATGTGAATTTTTTAAGAAATCTAGAAAGTAGTATACCTTTTTGAATAAATGGAGCTATGCATGATTGCAAGTGTTCAAGTGGCTTTTTTAAAGCAGGTGGCCAGCTACTGCAAAATTGCTTTTCTAGATCAAAAGAGATATCACAAGAACATTTTTGTAGAATATAACTATTTACATTTGTTTCTTGGATTAGAGTTGTTTTTCCATAAACAGCAAAACAACCATCTCTACTCATTACATCATTTTCAGTCTTTATATTTGATACTTTAAAATGCAATGTTTTTAATTTTAAATCATTTGATGCACAATATGTAGATTCTGGAACATACTTTCTGATATTTATACTAAAAATATCATGTAATCGAATATATTTTGGATTTGTAAAAAAGTTTTTTAACGAACTAGTCATTAATTCTTCTGTACAGTCATATGGATTTGAAATTAAAGAAATTTTTACTTCAGTGGCAAAATTTGAAGAATTGTCAGGTACTGAAACTAAACAAATTAAGATTTGAAAATAAGATTCTTAATTATAATCTTGTAAATTTTAATACATACGTAAAAAATATAAAGTGTCATCTGATGGTCTTAGGCTTAATCGATTATTTACATTTAGTTTCATACTTTCAGAAACCAAAATAGTATTTTTTGGCACTTCATTGGTAAATATCATTGCTATTTTGTACTTCCTTTTTGTTCCTTTGCACAATAAATAAAACCATTTATTTTTTGAATCCTCAAAGGAGTTGGGATTACATAAAACATACAGATTATCATCTACAGATAATTCATTGCATTTTCTATGTTTCATAATTAAAAAAGTAAAAATGTCATCTGGTATGCATTGCAATTTTAATTGCATTTTTAATAATGTTTCTAATTTTATGAGCATATAGTAAATAAAGAATACATTGTATGCTGGTCTTGAATTAAATCCTTTATTGAGTCTAGTCAATGATATCAGAGCTCTAACTCTATTTTTCATGAACTGCATTTTCCACCATTAATACTTATAAAAGATATTTATTCCAAAAGCACATATCTACAACAAAAAATTATAACTTTAATTACTTTTTCTAATAGATAATAATACATATCAAGTGTTTTTTATAAATATTAAGTTTTATCAATTTTATTTCATTTTATAAAAAGTATTAAAATATTAAATAAGTGAATTAAAATACTTTTTTAAGAATAAATGCTCATCTTGTTACATAATTTTTATTCACTTTTCTGTTACATAATTCTGAATTTTATATTCTAATCAAGCACTTATAAAAAAACAAACTACTCTCGTCACCTTTGAACTGTTCTTCAAAATATTGACTATACAGTTTACTACAAATTAAACAAATTTACTTCATTGGTATCAAACAATCTAATTCAAATCGATAGTAATATAAAATTACTCGTCTCTCACTTAAATATTATAAAATCTTATTCAAAACAAAAGGACAAAAAACAAACTTTCAAAAAAAACCCGGAAAAAAGCGAGGTTAGATGCACTTTTCTCAGCTGTCCGCCACTCACGCTTGTCTCACGCTGCATGTTTGAGAACCACTGTGGCATAACGTTGGACCAAGGAGAACATTGCCATAGGAACAAGCGTGGGCTGCGCTAAGAAAAATGCGTAACTCACCAGCTGTGGAACTGTAGCCCAGTTTCGCAATTTTAATGACTATCTGACTGCTGTCGCAGTTTAGTGCGTTTTACAGCTTGCAGTGACTTATGTATGCGTTTTTATGTTTTTAGTGACTGCTTTTATCAGTATTTAAAAATTAAAGAGGAAAAAGCAACGATGAATCCAATTCAACAAAAATGCATGACAACTAGAGACAGAAAAACCATGTCATGAGTTCTCTGACGTCAGAATACCGCACTTGAATTGTTGTTTTCAAAACAATCGTTTTTTCAATTCTTTGTTTCGTTTCTGTTGTTTTGTGTGTCTTTCTGTTGTCATATGTGTCTTTTACATCATGTAATGTAATTTTTTTTCGCAAAGTATGTGAATGAATAATTCATATGAATTTTAGAATCAACAGATGGTTATGAAAATCAAAGGTATCAATTATGTTAAATTTATTTAATTGTTATAGATTCATCTTTTAAATGAAGATGCATATCTACACTGATCAGAAATATCAGGATAGTTCAGCATTTACGCTCAATACTACATGAAATGGACACGATTTAAGATATTCAAATTTGAAAACTATTATACATATTAGTGACCAATGATGACGTGACAGTATTTAAAAGAAGGTGGATTTCGTTCAACTTCTTTCCGTTACAATCATAAATTTTTTACAGTTTAAAATTTTATTAAGGTCTTTATAATTATATAAACCTAAATAAAAATTACTCTTATTCCCTCCTATTTTTAAGTTATACGTCCACCTTTCGTCAATTTTAAAATCAAGTCCAGAAACTCAGGATTCAGGAATCATCCAGAAACAGGACAAAGCCTTCAGGCCTGACGGTCACGATTCCACCGTGGACGATGGACTGGAGAAAAGTGCATATCAGCCGAGCTTGGAAATCAGCGTAGCAGAAGACAATTAAAACCGTTGGAGCACGGCTGGTCGCGGCGGTGGCCGTTGGAGCTTAAGCGCCCTCACGCTTTCGTTTCGCGCACACACATACAAGGCTGAGTATACATCAGCCTAATAGCAGTGCATCTCGGTGAGTCTCCAGAGAGAGAGAGAGAGAGAGCGAGCGACCTAACCTAGTCCCCCCGTGGCGTCGTCTCCTCCCCTGGTGCGGACACCTTCCCCGTCAGTGCACGGGTCTCTCGTCTCGCGGTGTGTCACCTAGTATGCCAGGAAACGCGGTGAGTCCTATTTTGCATAAGTCTCTCTCCCCTCTCTTTCGCTCTCCGCCTTTATGTATGTAATAACTGCACGCGTGCATACGTGACTCGCTTCCTTCCTTTACGCGAAAGTCAAACAGCAAGAACAGTTTTTGACATTGAGAATAGACACGGGTGGTCCTATTTGTTTACGTCCGTGAGCAAGAGAAGGTTGCGCCCATTCGCTCGTTTTTTTTGCGCGAGGACGTGTGTCATGCAGTACGAAACGAGAGAAAGAGAGAGAGAGAGAGAGAGAGCGAGAGAGAGAAGAGAGGAGAGAAAGAGGAGGAGTACTTGAAATTTAGATTATTTTGGATGCTGCTACTGCTGCAGTTTTCACGTCCGCGATGGTTCCATTGTTGCTGGGCAAGCAGAGTAATAGGAGGTTGGAGGGAGGATTTTGAGGGGCAAGGATGGTGCATATGTTCTTGGGATTGATGGCTTTGACAGTCGTATGGTACTTTTTGCAGTTAACTGGGTGGTGTTTAGTGTGCTTAAAAGTTTTTGGATAGTCAATGGGATTGTAGGATGATGATTTGTGATTGATTGAAGTGAATTTGTTGAGGTTTTGGTGATGATTTGTGTGTGTTTTTATGACTTGTGAAATATTGAGGAAGTCATTTTGAACTTTGTGTACATGGCATCTTTTGTTGAAAGTGATTTGAGAATTTGTAAAGAAATTTTTTATTTTTTAAAAATCTTTAAGGCTTTACATAGTTTTATTCATAACATGTCTAAATTTTATTTTATTACTTATAACAAGTAGAATGTGTTAAGAAAAGTGATATTCATTTTCTATATAAATATATTTGTTTAAAATTAAATAGTCAATTATCATATTTTAATAAAAACTTTATTAATCGTTTTAATTTGCTTATTGTTCAATAATTGATATACTTCATCTTATTAAATTCTTAACTTTTTATTTTTCAAACAGTAATACCAATATAAATATTATTCATTATAAGAAACTTTTTGATTTATATTTTTTGTAATTGACAAATCTCATATGTACTTTATAATTTTAATTTCTATATTGTTCAGTTTTAAAATTTTATTTGGTATGACTTATTTTAAAGTCTCTGTAAATAAATTTTATAAATATTATATAAAATAAATATAATAACTTGTATAAATAAATTTTTTAATTTTAACAGGATGAGCTACAAAAATTTTAAATCAGGAAAATGGATCCAGCAACTGTTATAGCTTTATGTAAGGAGAATATTCAGCCCTTGAGGCATGGAAGAAACGCAACACAACTTGGTACTGCTCTTCGTGCTCAAGATGATGTTGAAGCACAGCAATTACTCCAACAAGAAAGACAGTGAGTTTATTAAATTTGTTGAAGTATTTTATTGAAATAAATTTAGTTCTAATTAGAATAAAGTTTTTGTACATTTGTTATTAAGAACATCTATCTATGTAATATTTAATTATTTTAAAAAGTTTTTTTAATAGTAAATTTAGTAATAGCAAACAATTACTAAATTATTTATTTATTATTTACTTATTTCTATTAACAATGGTATTTTCTTATTTTTATAGAATGTATGAGGATGCTATAAAAAATTATGTAGGAGATGATCCTATTGAAAATTGGTATGATTATATTTCTTGGGTAGAGCAAAGCTTTCCAAAAAGTGGACATGAGTCTCCTTTAGCCAAATTATTGCAACAGTGTTTGACAAACTTTGAGAAGGAAACTAAATATCACCAGGATCGCAGATTTATTCGGTTATGGATTAACTATGTTAGTTTGCTTAACTCAGTTTTATATAATCATTTCAAATATTATATTACTCATGATTTTTTAACTTTAGATTAGTATGCAAAAAAATCCACTTGAATTGTATCAACTTCTTTACAATAATGGAATTGGAACAATGATTGCTGACTTGTATCGTGCTTGGGCATTTGAATTAGAACAAGCTGAAGATTTCAAAAGAGCTGATGAAGTTTACATGATTGGTTTAAATTGCAGAGCTGAACCAAGAGAAGAATTGGACTTTGCTCATAAGTATGTATAATTAACAATAAATTGATTTTCTAATCTTACAAGGAGAAGCTTACATGTTTAGGTCACAAATTTTGTTATAATTCTGGGATATACCTAATGCCAAAATATGAAGGAAATCACAGCTATTAAGTGGCTTCCTTCACTCTTGGATATTAGGAAGCATATTCTGAAGTTAGTTTTAAATTTCTGTATTAACGATCATTTTATCATATTTAAAGAAATTTTCAATTGGCTGTCGCGCGAAAAATGCTTGGACGTAATGACGAAAGAAGTCAAGTTTCTCTAGCTGAACAACGTCAAGCGTTCACTTCACTAAAAGCTATCAGAGCAGGAAAGAAAGTAGGCAGTATACGAACGGGTCACAGAGTTCGTGATTTTACACCAGGTGCTATACCACAAATGGGCTATAATGCACCACAAAAATCTAATGCTGCTATTCAAATATATCAGGTACACTTTGATGTAAAGTTTACTAAACATAATTTAATGTATGTATATAACTTATTTTTAATTGTAAATCCTAGGATGAAAATCTTGGTGATATGAAAGGTTCTAGTATATTAGATCATGTTCCAATAGAAGAGGCTGTGCATAAAGAAAATACTATAAAACCTGGGCCCTGGAATAATAATTCAAGAAAATGTCCATTGATATCATCTGCTGTAAAGCCATCCTTTAAAGGTTTAATTCATAATAATTTTAAATACATGTTTTTTAAAAAAAAATATTTTGAACAATTATGGAATAATTATTTTAATTTTTTAGTGCACGAAGATACTGAAGAAATCAACATGGACAAGATCAGATTGTTTCCAAACCACGTTACTTTCTTTGACGATAGTAAATACGAAGAGCAGTATGCTGTACCCGTATTCGTTCCAGATGTGCCTAATCCAAATATTATATTAAAACCTCACTATCCCAAAGATTTAGTTTATGCTAATAATGGCGACAGGAGTATAGAACAAATTAAAGCTCTAAAATATCTTGAAAGGTAATTTTATTATATTATTAAAATAATAATGTTATCAAACCTAAAATTCTTTTAAAACATTATCTACTCTTTTAAAAAATTATTATAATAAATAAATTTACAGGCGACAGAATAATATACCCTTAAATAGTCAAATGCAAGATCCCAATAATATAGATCAACATTCCGTACCAAAAGTAATTGACGTGAGACAATCGATGCAGTCTGGCAATCAGTTAGAGGAATTGGAACGACAAAATGCAGAAAAACAGAGACTTGAGCAGCAGCAGAGAGAAGCTGAATTGGAAAGACAAAGGCTTTTAGAGCAGCAACAAAGAGAATCTGAGTTGGAAAGGCAAAGACAGATCGAGCAGCAGCAGCGAGAAGCTGAACTCGGTTAGAATTATTTTCATGTTACTTTTTACTCAAATTCAATTTTTTAACGTTAAATTTATAATAGTTTTAAAAATATTGTAACACGTAAGGACAAAAAATAATTTTTTTTTATTGATTTTTATTAATTTTCTTCTTATTCTGCGTACATGATTATAATTTAATATTATTAATTTTTGTAAAGGAAGAACTTCCGATTTTTTTATCAGAATAAAGTAAATTAAAAAGAACAAATAATACGTGTATTTTTATTACTAGAACGCCAACGACAGCAACAACAAGAGCTTGAGTGCCAACGCCAAGAAGCAGAATTGAAACGTCAAATGTACGAGGCAGAGCAAAAACGTCTCGAAGCTGAGCGTCTCCAACAACAACAACAACAAAACATTCAAAACTCGAGTTATATGAGCCAGCATCACTCTTTAACCACAGATGAACAGCACCTGATGGGTCAAAGTATGACTGTCAATACTAAGGAAGCGATGAGCGCTGTACAGGACCTCTGGCAATCACCTTCTAGTAATGCCAGCGGGATGATGAGTCCTATTGTTCCTAGAATGGCTTCTGATAGTAGAAATAAACTTTCTTTTGACATTCATATGGATAGCTCGATGACACAAAATGCTATAGTCAGCAATAAAATGCATCATCAACGGCAGCAACAACAAAGCTTCGGACCTGTTCCAACTTTCAACGACCAGGAAAACAGACATTTTCATAATTCCTTTCCAAGTCATGAACATCAGAGTTCCTATGGAAATCATTCTGTTGTTCAGAATTCGTTCCACTACCCAATGCAGGTAAATACTTACAATCATAAATACATCAAATACTAATTATTATTATAATAATAAAAATAAACTTTTTTTTTAGCCGCATCAAGAGCCACATCTTCATCCCACCCAGCAACCTCCACACCAAGTTCATCCTGAGCATCATCAGCAGCATTTACAATCTCCTCATCATCACCAAGCTATGATGCAGCAACAGCAACAGCAGCATCCGCAACATCATCTTCCTCACCAGCAAGTTTCTCCGATGATGCCTCCTCCGCATCAGTTACCCCATCATCAGCGACCCATGCACCATCAGTCACCGTCACAACATCATGTTGTGCCACCACAACATCAACATCACTATCCTCAACATATGCAAATGCCGGTCCAGCATATTCAGCAACCGCAACAACAACCACCACACATGCAGCATCCTCAGCAACTTGCTCAACAGCATATGAATACCTCGCAGCATTTAAATATGTCGCAACATATGAATTCATCACAACATATTAATGCGTCGCAGCATATTAACACATCACAACATCTGAATTCTTCGCAGCACATGAATACTTCCGGACACTTGAATACTTCTCAACATATGCAACATCACCCTCACCTACCTCTCCATCATCCTCAGCACCCCCAGCATCCGCTTCTTCAACCCCCGCCACACGTTCCGCATCCTGAACATACGCAACATGTTGCTCAGCAACAGTCTCAACAGCATCACTTGTATAATAATGTCGTGCCAAATACAATGGGCTATCCGCAACCGTATGCCCAACCAATTCAGACCGGCCATGCGAGCATGGAGGAGCAAAAACAGGTACATTAACTTTTTTTAAGCAATTATAAATAGTGTGTGTTACGTGAAACTAATGAATTTTATATTGATTCTTAGGTGTCGTTCTCGCCGTATGTCGAGCCAAGTGCTGAAGGAGCTAACGGCAGTAAACCTTTACCTTACCGTATGCCTCCAGAGCTTCCGCTTATAAAATCACCAGGTATGAATCGTCGTGATCTCAAGTATCTAGAAAATGCCGAGAATAAAGAAAATGCAGCAGATGGTCTTGAATACAACGGTCTGGATGAAAGTATAATCAAGCAGCAGCAGCAACAGCAGCAGCTGCACCAACAACCAGGAGAAAACAGTCATTTATATAGCATAGATGAGAGTCTGGGCATCTCTCTTCTACCAGGTGTCAATGAAACCTGTTATACTGAGACTTTCAACAGGTCTCTCATTGCGTCTACTCCTATGACTAATCACTTCAAAGCATATAAACAAAACAAGGATATTTCGCAACAGCAGCCTCTTCCGCTATCACTTCCACAGCAGCACCAACAGATGCAACAGCCACCACATCATTCGCAGTATGCAAACCAAGCACCGCCACCGTAAATATTTTAATATTCATTTTATGGTATAATTGTTGAGTATAGAAAATTATATAGTTTATTTCATTTCGTAGTGCTCAAGGAATGCCCGTTGGTCCTGAGTTAGGAGAAAAATTAAGTGTAATAATGGAATCGACTAGAGAATACGTTTCCAGCAGCTCTGCTAGTAGTGGAACTACCAGAACTGGATTTACTATCACCCGAGAAGACCTGCCAACGATAAAAGAACAATCTACTATGAGCGGTAAATTTTTTTTTTTTTTTCTTATAAATATATGCAAATATAAGCACGCAACTTTTTTTATTACTTACTGCTAGAAGAGTCTGAACATGAAATCTGAAATACGAATTTGATTCAAATTTTAGGATATATTTGTAAACTTATAAATAAGCGTATAAAAGTGTGTTAAAATAAAGATAAAGACTTCTCTGTTTTCATAGATACCACAACAAACGAGCATTATTTGGGAGGCGGTTTAACTTATGAGCAGCAACAACATGCAGCTTACGAACAGAAAATGCGGGCTCATATTCAGGCGGTACATGCTCAAAGTCCTCGCACTGTTCAACGTAACGTGGACCAAATTACCACTGATATTAAAACAAATTGTGACTTACGCAAGTCCATCGGAGCTCCTGCTGATACAACCACATCTGACCCGTCTCTTGAAAGTAAGCCCGCTTTAGTTGATGTGACTATGGATTGTGAGTACAACCAAGAGCCTATGGAACAGGTCGTTGAAGAACCTGAAGTAAAAGAAGAGGAACCACCGTTTGAACTGCCTGAGGGTGATATCAATCCATTCGACAAGAACATTATAGCTGGCCTACTTAGAAGAATGAAATTCCCCCAAAAGCAGCACGTCGACGGATACGTCAAACTTTCTACAAATCTTGTTAAGTTCGTGCCTTCTACCAATATTACTCTTGGTGGGTTTAGAATAATTATTGTTAATTATTGCAGAATGTAAGAAATTATTTTAATCCTTTTTTTATTTTTAATTAGGAAACGATCTGTACGAGTTAGATAAGTGCCTTGGAAAAGGAACATACGGAACAGTTTTTAAGGGTACCGAAGGAATATCTAAAAAAATTTGTGCTCTAAAAACACAAAAACCTGCCTGGGTTTGGGAATATTATATTTCAAGGGAGATCAAGACTCGACTTACAAATCCTCATATGGTAATTTTCATTTAATTAAATATTAAATTTTTCATTTGTATTTAAACTATTTGTAAATTTATTTATTAACTTATTTTTCTAGCTGAGAGGTTTCATGGATGTTCATAGGGCTTATATTGCAGACAATGGAAGTGTTTTAGTTACAGAATTCTCTAAATACGGAACATTATTGGAAGTGACAAATAGAATCAAAATCTCATCTGGAAAACCCCTGAGTGAACCTTTAGCTATATTTTTCACTATCGAAATGATACAGATTGTAGAGTATTTGCATAAATGTCAGATAATACACGCGGATATAAAACCAGATAATTTTTTACTTATGCACATGTAACGATTTTATATTTAAAAAATATTCATATTATTGTAATTATTGTTTAATTTGTAAGTAATATCGGTTTTTTAATTCTACAGGCCGTCTGAGGATGTGAGACCTACTATTCAGTTGATAGACTTCGGCTGCAGTATAGATATGACACTATTCCCGGAAGGTACCAAATTTACTCAAATAATAAAGACAGAAGATTTCACGTGCATTGAAATGCAAACCGGAAAGCCATGGACATATCAGACTGATCTATACTGCCTAGCTGCATCTAGTCATTGTCTTCTTTTTGGAATTTATATGAGGGTTTCTATGAATGGGAAAAAATGGTATATCAATTCAAAACTGCCAAGGTAAATTTTTGTTAAATGTAGTTCTAAAGGTGTTAAAAAGCTGCATTTTTTATAATTCTTATCAATCATTTTTAATAGGTATGCCAAAAAGGCAGTTTGGGAACAATTCTTCACGGAACTACTAAATATTGAGTCGTGTGAAAACCTGCCAGATTTAGGAAAATTACGAAATTTGATGGAAGAAGCACAGGCCCAAATGCCCGATTTACAAAGCAAGTTACGACAACTCTCCAATGTTCTTAATCATCGATAACGCTTACTTAAGCTTATGTGTTATTTACAAATCATTATCAAACAAATCTTATCGAATGCATCGTATAAATGCTGGTTGCTGCAACGCATCGTCGATTGTATTTTATGCTTTTTTTCTCTCTACTAGAGAATCGGCAACATTTTTTATTACCATCAATTGATAGTTATTGAAAGAGCACTATTTACTTAATCTTTTGATTGGAGGCGTTTATTTTAATCAATCTTTTTAACTTTTTACAATTTTAAAGCATTATAATATATTTTTCGTAAATGTGCTTATTTAATAACTATTTATTGATTTGATTAAAACTTAAAAATCGAAATGGGGAAGTTACGAAATTTCCTGTTGTATGCTCCGTTGAATACTTTGAGAATTCGTGCAGGCAATGTTTATAAGTAAAAATAATTATACTGTGCTATTTATTGCAAACATCGTTTAAAATTTAAAATAATCCTAAAATTAGTTAAGAATTCTCAACTTGCTTTTTTGAATGCGTTTATTATGCATCAAACTTGAGCAAAAATCAATGAAAATGCAATAATTTTGAACTTGTGATTAAAAATAACAAGCATTGTAAGATTTTTTTCAGTTTTTAAATTTATTTTCTTAAAAGAAATTTAATTTGTTTTACAGTTTAAATCAACTATATTTGTAGATAATATTATAAAAACCCAATGTTTAAGTTTGATGTATAAACAAACGTCTGCACGTTGGGTCACCGTAAATTAGGTTCTATGAAAGATAGGATAAGAGAGTAGGTTATAAACAAAAAGAAATGGACAGATTTCAAATTTCCGTTGGGGTGATTTCTTGTTAGATTTTATAAATACCTACAAATACTAGGTCATATAATAGTAATAATAATAATTATAATATTTAAAGTATGAGAAGTAAAAATTAAATGACCTTTGTTAAGGCATATGTAAGCGGTAAAGTGGCAAAATATCGCGCACGTTCAATCATATACTGACAAATGTATACTTTGCCTTACTTGGACGATGCAGCGTAAAAAGTATTGACAAATAGACAAAGTGAAATTTAATTCTCACTTAAGAAACCATGAATGAACTTCATTAATATTTTGAAATTATTTTTTCGATATTGTTCCTTTTTTCCTCAAAACTAAAAGGACAATGAAAAACCGAAATTGACACGCCGAGCTTTGTCTAAAAATGAGGAAGCTCTCCACTTGTTTTACTAAATACTAAAGTATATAAAAATTATATCTTTTTCTATAATAAAACAAAAGGAGACTTGTATAAATCGATTTTAATTTTTCAAACCCTTCACTGCAATGTTTTAAAATAATAAGGATGGTATTGCAAAATTTTTTATGACTGTTGTAGAAAATTGTAAATAGAAATTTGAATTTAATTTTAAAATAAATCATACAACGTTAGTAATGAAGCTTTTTTGTAATTATTAAAAATCATAAAAAGTTTGCAATTTTGAAAGACTACTACTTTTTTGTTATTCCTGACTTTCGGCATTCCAATGTTCTGGAAATATTTTAAATTAAAAGTTAATTATTACAAAAATTTATTTATAAATATTATTATTCTGAATATTGGCAAATTGTGGACCAACTCTTGCAATAAAGAATTGCAAGTTTTGCCATTTATATAACTTGATCAACAATAAGTATTAAAGTCTGACGCGTTTTTTCAATAAAAAATCTTATGTTTCTATTATATAGACATTGTGAATGCGGACAATGATGTAAAAATTTCTTAAGCACGAACTAACGTTTGTAAAATCCATATTTTGTACGTGTGTATATATATATACATACATACATACATACATACATACATACATACATACATATATAATTTAAGTAGTAAGTAATTAGTACATAGCGATACAAATCTTAAGTCAGAAATTAATATACATAGTTCTTAAAATCGTTGTATTACTAGCGTATAAATACTTGAGAATATAAATATAACGAATTATATTAATAAAAAGTCTTAAACAATAATCCTTTTCATAAAAAAATTATTGTATATGATGGAAAAGGCTGTATAGGTATAATATATAAATCTTTGATATAAATCGTAGAATTAAACACATTTTTAGATTTTTAATTTAAATTGGTATACAAAATATAATTGACAGTATAGTCATATAAAAATAATGTACATATTGAGACGCTTAATATTATGAATATAATATAATTTTAACATTACAAATATATTTTTTAAGCAATAATAAGTTCGTTAGTTTCACATTCGGGATGCTTTTCAATCAATAAATTATCTTTTTCAATTCATGTAAAAAATAATTTTCTACAGTTCTTTCGTAAAGCTTTTTCTCTTAATTCAATAAAAAAATCTTACGTATATACAAATTAAAGAGACAAAGTAATAAATATTAAAGTAATAAATAAAAAGTCATCGCGATAGCATCGTGTTAAAATGTTTCTTTTAATTCTTAATAATTATAAAGTATCATTTTCATTTTGTAAGAAATTTAACGATAATCTAATCTATAGATTATATAGTACTGTAAATCATATTTATTTCATATTTATTAGAATTAATTTAAAAGTGATATAATCTAAATTTATCGAATTTGTTCCTTTCTTTGGTGTAAATGTTTAAAAAACAGTACCATACAATCCTAAATCAAGCATACTGCAGCTATTAATTTTGCAATCCATTAAAAAATAGCCGATTTTACATTTTACCATAAAATTTACGATTCAGTAAATATAGCAACAAATTAACATTAACTTTAGCCTTGCCAAACATATCCATAATAGCTGAACCCTCAAATTGTAGTTCTAATAATTTTTGCACGTCTACATCTATCTTTTCCATTTCTACACCCATAAATTTTCCTCGCACTGTAAAAACTCCAGTATGTTCCGTAGGGGTTATCTCAAATATCACGTTCTTAAATTGTGATTGTGGTAATCCGTCAACCTCTAAGAGGATACCTTTTTCTTGAAGTTTAGCTGCCGAATATTTAAGTGTCATCTTTGACTTCAATTTATTGTGTCCATTCTTGTTATTATTTTTACGTAAATACATGGATCTAAAAAAATAATTGTAAGGAAATTGAAATTGATGTTTTTATGACTGTTTTGTAATTAATATTAATAATCAAATAAGTTACCCTTTTCCACTGTTAAGATTTTCCAAGCAACGTTTAATATATTCAGTATAATATTCAACTTGTTCTTTGTAGTAATTAGATTTTTCTTCTAGCCGTTGTTTTGTCACCCGCAGCATTGTTAACTCCTTATTTCGTAAGACTCTGTAGTGGCCCTTATTGCAAAGATCTTTAGCCACTGCAGTTACGATTGTCTGATAGCCATCATCTTGCGAAACCCATCCACCCAACTCTAATTTGTTTAAGTAAGAACGGAGTTGGAGCTTACAATCGTTTAACGAAGAGCTAATTAACCATTTACATTTATTAAAACAGTTTAAATTAAAATATAATAAAAAACAGTTTAATATTAAAATAAAAATAATAATGATTCTGAATAAAAATATGTAATTCACAATAATACCTGTTTTGAGGTATTAAAGCTCCCCAAGCTATATTCTTGGCACTATAAAGTTTTTCTTGCACAGGCGTCGATGTACTTTCTAATGCTTCAACCAAAGTTTCTCCTTTCAAAAATTGAAGGACAGAAACTAAGAGTTCTTTCGTTTTTATAAACAATCTATTGAGATTCGTATCGTCAGTCTCAGGAACTTCGAATTTATTACATAGTACAAGGCATACTTCTGTTTTACCCAATCGCGATAAAGTTGATTCACTTATATTAGCGGCTGTTGTTTGTTACATACAAATAAGATATTCATGAATAACTTTTAGTGTCCAAATAAAAAAATTTTTAAATATAAGAAAAAATTATTAAACGATTAAACTTACGTTGTCCCAAAAGTGCAGCAACTGTCGGGGCATTTCCAAGATCGTCAAGCAACTCATGAAGGGAATCCATTGGATCTGGAGCTATTTGATCCTGATATTCAAGCACAAGACAATGCGTATCGCAAATATCTTGCAAACTTATTACTATTTCAGGTTTGTGAATAAGTGTTGCTTCAGTATATTCATGCATACTGAAGTGGTCGTCAAGTTCCTCGATTTCACAACAGTAACGAAAGAACTTTTTAAATTTCTCGTGACATTCAATTATAAAAGGATTCAGACATACAAGATGTTTAGCTTCCTCGCCAAACTGTAAAAAATAAAATAAACATGTGGCTTAAATTAAGTAATTGTAATAATTAATACTTGAAAAAAGTAGAACTAACTCCTTTCTTGGATGCAGCAAACTGTAAAATCTTGGCAATACTTGCTAAATTTCTTCGTTGGTCATTTGTAAGTGATCTTTCAACAGGAAGGTTTACTATATCAAAGGCATCCGGGGCGACTATAGCAGCGTTAATAAAGTGATAATATATTAAATTCCCAACAACTTTTAAAATATCTTTTTCAGGAGCTTCGGGGAAGGTTTCTCTTAAAGTATCATTCAACACCTTAGCCATATACAACATTCCATAAGGAATTAAATCTCTGGAAGCAGTGATTCTATTTAAAAGTTCCCAAACTGTTGTTTGTAATATCCTAATTCCATTAGCTAATCTTACTCGCACATGTTCATATTGCAAAGCTTGTTTTTCAGATACTGAATAGGGTAAGTCACTGGATATTTTTTAAAATATGTATTAGTATTTGAAATTATTTAAAATAAAATTTTATTAGAATAAGTTTTACTAAATTCTGAAATTAACATAAGTAAACGAAGAGAAATACTCATAAAGTTAAATATAAGAAATAATAAAGTTAAATAAAAGTTTTAAAAACTTACACTGCTTCTCCAGTTTCAGTTTCAAGTTGATTTCTCCAAGATTTGTAAATATCAATAGCGTTAGTTTCTATCAGTATATTTTTATTCCCTAGTATCTTTTCAATTATTGGCCCAAGAAGTTCACGCAGAGCTCTTTGACCATTTAATTGCCGTGCGTAATTTACTACCATCTTTAAAACTAAGGGATTTCCTGTAACCACTTCGGATGGTTTTTGAAATTTACACCTATCAAGATGTATAAATTTTTGTATTTAAAACATGATGAAAAATTTTTAAACACATTATATTATTCGTATTTCAAATTATTTAATCACCTAATTTCTTCTCGAAGTGCAGTACCTAACAGTTTTAAAAGCAAATATTCCTCTCGTGAATTCGACCCAAAATTAAACAATGTAAGAATAACATTGTGTAAAAACTTATTGGATTTACTTTGCGGCAGAAGGAAAAGAAGTTTTGAAAGATAGTTTGGATTAGTTTGAAGTGCATAAAATAAATGCTGATAGCCCTCAAGTATTCTACGTCCTTCCTTTGTGAAAGATTTTAAACCTTTATGTGAATTTAATGTATCAGTTGAAAACGACGTTTTATGAGCTAATGTCTTATCCTTAGTTAAATTTTCCAAATTTTTTCCATGTGCAACCACATCCTGGAAATATTAAAGGAGTTATAGTTTCAATTAAAAGTAATTTTAAATGAGTAACGAAAAAATATCTTACGTGAAGAGTGATTCGATTTTGTATCAATAGACCGATTTTAATGTCCATACTATCTAATTGTTGTGAAAGGTTTTGATTGCGCTTTATTAATTGGACCACTTCACTTTTTAATTGCTAACATAAATTACAAATTATATTATTAAATTATAATTTTGTTTATCTATGGAGCTCGCAACTATGTTTTATACCTGAAGTTGTAAGTCTTTGTCATAATCTTCAGCATTGAAATTAAGAATGCCCGAAAAATGTCGGACAATTGAGAATGGAGGTTTTTGCACACGTAAAAGAGAATGAAAAGCTCTTCTTGCAGATCGTCCACGCCAAAGAGCTTGAACTTTTATTATTTTATTTTCCTATAAATATTTTTTAATTGTTTTTATGTAGACTTGTAACTAAATTCTGTTCCATGAAAAGTTATACTCACATGCTCCTTGTAATAATCTATTGCGCATTGATATCGGTTTTTGACTTTTGCAAATTGAACAGCATTAGTAGCTGTACTTTTTACTCTTTTTTCCAAAACTTTAGCATAAATACGTCTTTGTAAAATTTTACGCCACCAGGATTGAATTTTTATAATTTTCTCTAAATTTTCCTTGATCTTTTTGCGCATCAAGTACCCTCTAATATGTGCTTGTAATCCAACTATCAATTTTTGTAAATCCCTTAGCCCGTCGTCCGCAATTTCTGCTCTCATGATATTCATTAGCAGATTCTACAAAAAATTATATATTTTTATTAAATCATCTTCCTGATTGATAAATATTGCTGTTGTATCTTTCATTGCTTCTACAAAATATTTACCGCAATATCATCTCTTGTAATATAATGTGACTCGCTTATGTCTTTTGGACGATCCCAAGTGTAGCTATAGTTCTGAAGATCGAGAAATGCTTCGTTGCCTTTGGGAGTTATGTATCGCACATAAGAACAAGAAAACTTGTTTTTCTAAAATTAAATGTTTACTAAGTATTTTGATTAAATTGTTGAAAATTGTTTAAAAACAAAAATCATTAAAATACCTTAGTTTCTCGTAATTTTTTTAATCCTTTATAACATTGAATTTCATATCTTTCAGTCAAAACGTAATTGTTTGCATGTAAAGTATCAATTAGAAGAAGTGGATTGTCGTCGTCAAGAGCCATATTAATTTGAGACAATACTGTTACAGCTAGTATTTGATTGTAAAGAATATATATGTATAGACGAAAAAAATAATGGAAATTAGTTTAAAATGAATAATTAATGACATACCTGATTGAGTATTTTCTGTTTCAGCTGCAACAATCTGATTTACTTGTTCAACATCATTTAACCAAAGCTCAGATCCATCTAATTTTTTTTCTTGCAAATATTTTCGAAATAATTTCATATAGAGAGTCGCATTTGTAGAATCTATTTCTTTTTTGTGTATTTCATGGATGCTTTTCAAAGCTGTCATCATTTCGGAACGATTATTTTTCTCTACGGCTTCATTTAGCTGATGCAATATCTCTATCACTATGAAAATTAATTTTAAATTATGTAAAGTATATGATTTTCCATTTGTAAGTGCATAAATTATTATTCAATTATTTTATACCTTTGTTATCTTTTGAAGACTGTTCATTGACAAGATCGACACATTCTTGTATATCAATATAAGTCAATAAAGGGCACTGGTCTTTAGAAATTTGTTTTTCACACCGAACTGCTGCTAATGCTCTAGAATATTTTACTTTATTTTCTATTTCAAGATTCTGTAAAAAATAAAAATTTCAACTTATATGTTTTGAAATAAATATTTGAAACATTCACTAAAGCATGTAAGTAAGTTACCACAATATGGGCATCTTGGCAACTTAAAGCATGATAAACTAATTCGGGGTTTCCGGTATCAACAGCTTTTGTAATGTTACCTATAACTGTAAGAACTTTAACACTGACTATAATATCATTATTTGTTAAATCCGTCTAAAAACAAAATTAAACAATTTTTTTTTGAAGAAAATAATGTTAAAATATCATTAAAAGTAAAGTAATAAAAAAAGTAATTAATTACATTTGATTCTGTTCGATCGATTTTCATTTCCTCATAATAAAGCGGAATGACAAATTCGTCAATTAATTCAGAAATCCCTAATCGCGGATCAGTTATAGCACTGTAAAACTCGCTTACAGAATCATTTTGTAAGACTTTATTCAAGTGCATTACAGCATCCTCCCCTAGAATAAATACTTTTAGTAAAACTTTTTATAAAAAAATTATTTTATTCAAAAAAAAATATTATATTACTTTTCTTTAAGTGGTTTGCTTCTTCATTAACAGAATCAATAATTTTTTGGAGTTTGCTTTGCCAATACTGACTATTGTCCAACAAACGTTCATCCCACTCAACGCTTTCTACTAACGGTTTTAATTCCTTTCTATATATTTCGTTATTTTCGTTAGATATTCGTTGTAATTGTAAGCATGGAGTTTTTAATATTGCCGCGATATTTTTTTCCTGATTTTTTTCTTGTCGAACACAATCAGTCAAAATCTCAAATGCGCATTGTACTAGGGTAAAATAAGAGTATAAAATAAAACGTAATATTTAGAATAAGATGTTGCGATTTTAACAAAAAAATACGATTCAATTACCGTTTACGTTATTAATGTGTCCTTGTATCTCTGCTTGAGTTAAAAGTTCATCATATGCATCAGGTACATAACTGTCATTTAAACTCTAAAATTTTTTAAATATAAATTATTTATTATTTATTTGAACATACTATGAATGAAATAAGCACTCCTTTATTACCCTATTTAGTGCAGCTTGCCCTTTTCTATCCTTTGCATCTAATAAAATCTCAAAATATAAGTCTGCATATTCTGGATTAACATGTTCTAAATGAACTGCTGGATTTTTTAATTGAGATAAGATTACTTTAGAATCCTATAATAAAAATTTAAAATTATTTAAGTTTAAATATTTTTAAGTTATTACATATTTACAATAAATCATTTTAAGTTACTAAATACCTGAGAAGATAAAGTTTGATTTATAGCTATTACTGCAGCATGCAGAGCAGCGGTATCACCTGCCATGCTATTTGTTAAAAGACCACCAATTTTTTGAAAAGCTGGCATATTTTCACCCATTTTTTTTAACTCTTTACTAACAACATTAATTTCTTCCTCTATAATGTAAATTGTATAATTAAACTTATTAATTTTTTGTAAATAATTTTAAAAAATATAATGTTTCTTGATGCAGTTGCAGGTCAAGTAAAAGTTTTCAGAACGTACCAGTAAAGTTTACTATCCCATATAGATCTTGAATTTGTGGTGCCTTTCCTATTTTAAATAAATGTGTACTGAGTGCATGAATACAATAAATTAATCTTGGCATATTTTTTTTATCATAAATATCTGTTGTTTCAGGCTGGAAAGTCTACAATATTAAAAAAAATGAAATAATATACAAAAAATACAACACAATACTAAAATTACTTACAAAAGGTAGCTGCATAGATTTAAGACATTTTAGAAAATGATTTATGTTATCTGTGTGTCGAAACTGTAAACCAGCAACTATGTAACGTTTTTGTTCAATATCATATATTTTATTTAAAGATAAAATTTCTGGGGCTATAAAATGACCAAGTTTTGCTAAATATACTCCATTTCTTAGATTTTCTTCTAATTCTGTTGTTGGAGGTAGTTTTTCTCTTAAGCAGGCCTCCATCCATCTGAAAAAAATAGTATTTTGTTGATTTCTAGAAGTCTTTCTTGTAAAGATAAAGAAAACTATTGTGCACTTTTTTTACAAAATTTTTAACTATTCAGAAATAATAAGATTGCAATAATAAATGATTTCTTATTTAACAAAATCAGAATACATACATTTTTGCTTCTTCCAAATGACAAAGGTATTCATAGGCCAATGTTTTTTGTCGAATCTCGTCCATCTCTTCAGCTGTTTTCCTACCATCTTTCTCTAAAATATTCATATTTGGCCAATGTAATCTTTTACATTGAAAATAATCAAATATTTTTAATCATATATATATTAACAAATAAATTAATCTATAATAGTTCAAAATTATTTAGTACACAAGTAATATGAAGTTATTATTTATAATTATTCTAAATTTGTTTATCGTTAACTCATGATAATACTCTAGATTTTATTATTTATTATTGTTTAGAGGAAGGATATATATATATATATATAATTCTGTAAATTATTGCATAAGTATCCTAATTTACGGAATTTTACTTACCATTGCTATTCAAAGCAGCTATTTGCACAATTTCTTTTGTTTTCATTTTAATAATCGCTTTCGGAGACTACTGTGACATTTGTTATGCTGCTGTGCACCTCAGAAAATCACGTCGAAACCGCACATCTTACTTGTGTACATTAAGTTTAGAGGCGTTAAACTTTTTTAACGTCCGGCTCCGGCAACAATTTGAAAAGTACGTTACAGATCACGTGTCGCTTCAGAAATTCACGCGATTGGTTCTTTCAATCTCCTTCTATTCGTTCGTCGCTGTTTGAACAGATGTGAATAATAGTATTATACTTCTTTTCTGTTTCCCTCTCCCTATATGATATGTCGTCTGCTTTTCTTTTCAAACAAAAATAACATTAATTTATCCTTTACAAAATGATAAATTAATGTTAAAATATTAATAAAATGATGTACATAGATTACACAGACTAAATAAAAAGATTAAAAAAAAAAATTAATTACACATATTTTTCATCAGGATTAATTTTTTTTTAAGTTTATTAAGTTATTTATAATAATCTCTTTTAATTATACTTATAATGCTATCTTACAATTACTTATAGAAAAAAATAAACAACTAAAAAAACTTAACAGTCTTTTATGATTATAATAATTCTCTTCTCACTTTTTCATGAAAAAATTTACATAAAATGTTTTTAATTTTTGTTAATAGTATTATTGTATTAAATTAAAGCCATTAAACGTATAATGAACCATCGGCAGGTCCTATGTATCTCACAGATATGAGTATTACATCTATCAGGGTCCAAACTCCAAGGCCTCCAAAGCAAAACAATTTTCCAATGCCTTCTTGCCAATGACCCAAATAAAATCTAAAATTTAAAAAGCATTAAATTTTTAAATGAAAGAATGATCTTAGAAAAGGTAATTCAAATGTTTTTACCTATCAGTTCCAAATCCTCCAGCAGTTATACTTAAAAGAAGTGCAGTGGACCACTTATATCCTATAGTCCAATTGCAACGTAATTTTTTTAAAAATTTTCGTTTACCCAAACATAGTATATTGTTATTTATTGTACAATTTGTTCTAAAATGTTTTGAAAATAGTTTAATAAAGATTTTTTCATACAATAATAAGTAAACTTTAATAAGTAACTGACTTATAGTAAATTTGGGGAGATGCACGTGAATTACATTCACTCATCTGGTTACAGCTGTGTTCCCAATATTCAGTTTGATAACAATAGCGACAAACATAAGATTTTTCAAAATTTTTGTTGCCCTAATAGAAAAAAGGGGTAAGAAGTTTATTTCAATTTTTGTTATACAATATAATACAGATATACAAGTATTTAAATTATACTTACTACACAATTAACTTGACTTTTTACAGTGCAATTTGCTTCATACATAGATCCATAAACACATGTATAATTAAACTTACAGGACATACACTCTGCACTCAAGTCTGAGCAGAATGATCCAGGCTCACATAAATTCAATAAATTATCATCCTTAAATAAATTATAAAATTATTAAATTCATTACAAATTAAAAAATGCATATAATCTTCAATGTAAAACTTACTCTTCTACTTCCAAATATTGGAGTCAAGTTTGTACTTACTACGAAGTCTAGTAAACTATCTGGCAAAGATAATTTTTAATTAATATTCATATCTAATAAAACATTAAATTAGTAAATTCCAATTATTTTTATTAGTCTATACAATATAGCTACTTTTAATTAATACTTTAGAAGTAAGCAATTGAAATACCTAAACTTTAAATAATTTCAATTTTTCAACAATCAATGGTTTTCAGTCAAGTATTGTTGATTTTATAGGAAATAAATGACTACTAAACAATATTAATTACTATATTACTTTCCATAGTAATAATATTTGATCAACTTACCACCAAAAGTATTATGAGTATGATTTACTGTTGTTAATAAAGTAAATAAGATGAAATAAACTACATTTTTTAAATTTAATTGAATGACCTTCATGTTAAAATTTTTATTTTAAACATATATATATATATACATATAGATATAGATAGATATTCTTACAACTCAGAAATAAAATCTAGTATATCACATTATTAAAAGTTAAAATTAAATTTAGAAAAAGGTTATGTTTATTTTTCAATTACTAAAGTGAAAATTCCTGTATTATCGACCTAATAGTTTTTTAAAGTTAATTATTATACAAATGTCTTTTATAATAAATTTTTAATGTAAAAAAAAAATATTTGTATTAAAATAAGCAATGAATATAAAAAAAATCCAAAATATTATGGTAATATATTTTTTTTACATAAACAAAAATAATGTGAAAAATTTACAAGTATACTTAAAAATAGTTTAAAAAAATAATTATAATAGCTATTGTATATTTTGCTCATATTCGTAGCTAATATGTCGTAGTTGAATTTTCTTTTTCTAAAATTTTTCTTCTTTTTGTATTCAAAGACGTTTTGATTCTTAAAAGATCTGCAGTTTGCCTTCTTTTTAGTTTCAGATTATTTTCCAACTCTTTTAATTCTTTTTTATAATTTAAAATTTTTAATTCCACTTCATCCATTTCCAGTTTAAGTTCCATCTTTTCTTTTTCGATCTCATTTATTTTATTTGAGATTTCTGAAAAGGTTAATTTTTTACTATTTACTACATTAATTTCTAGCTGATTTACAAATTTTTTCAATTTATATTCTAAAATTGTTAAGGATGATTCAGATTTTGAAATTAAACTTGAGTACCATCTTTTCCAATACTAAAATGACGAAAGCATAAATAATATTTTAAATATATATAACATAATTAATATTTTTACATTTCACAAGTATAAATATTTACCATTTTCCAAAATACAGTGGATTTTTTTGGTTGTAAAGTATTTAATAGTTTATTTAATTCTTTCCAAAGAACTTGCTACAAAGAAATATTTAAATATTAATTTTGAGTAGACAAATCTTATGTTATCATTAATTTATCATTATTTTTAAAAACTGAGTTTAACTTACTTCATTTTCTTGCGTGCTGCTGTGAGTCAACATTTCAGGATTGTCACTAATAAAACTAAACATGGCTTCTTTTTGTTCGGTTGTGACAAATCTAAATTTGTTTTATTTAATACATCACAATAAAATTAATACTTGAGAAATTATTTTTAAAAAATAAAATTTATAAAAATAATAATGCTTACTTTTTCTTTTTCTTTTTCTCTTCTGGAGAAGACAGCATTATATCTGAGTAGGTCACTGAATTTAGGTCCATTTTCTAGTATTATGAAACGAACTGCTTAATCTAAAAAGTATTAAATTCCTTTTATTTTTTTATAGTTTTTTAATAAAAATAAATAATAAATTTATGGAAACAAGTACATTAATATTATTTATTGAACTGTTCAATGAACTGTTGAAAAAATAGAGTTAAAACATCTCAAAAAGTAATTTGATCAGATATATAAGATTAAAAATTTTATTAGCTTAGTTTTTGAAAATTTTAAAAAATTTATAAGAAAAACTAAATTCAAAAATAGAGCCTACCAATATAATCTTAGATAAACTTTTTGCTAAAAATAAGTATGAAATACAATTTGAAACGGAACCAGAAAAGAATCTAAATTTTTATAACTATTACCTTCGTTTTTTTACTTACATAACAACAAATTCTCGAAATTTGCAGACAATCTTGACAAAAAACCGCCAGGAGTACTTATTTAAACTCCTAAAAATTCAAACTTTATTGTATGCAACAATAATTCTTGAACAGTTTAATCACAAAAAGTAACATATAAATAGTAAACATCGAACAGCAGGTAAGTCAATTAATGTATCGAGAAAACCCAGTTCAAGATGAACGCAATGCACTAACTGGCAGTGACAGAAGGTTAGATCGAGCTTTTCGAAAGTGTATACGACGGAGCGTCGACCAATCAAAATTCGTCTTACAGTGTGTTTCACGCTAGGCAACCAATCGGGGAGCTGATAAACAGGATTGAACATGTTCGATAACAAAAAATTCTGCGATGTGTACAACCAAGTTTTCAGAATATGGTTTTATACATAGTTCTTGCAAATTTTGAATATTTCTTGTTGCGGTCAAAAATTTGAATAGAAATTCATTGAACAATGTCTACAATAATCTTTATACACAATTTTAACATTTAGCAAGTGTTTAATAATCGATTGTTACAAATTATTTAGAGCAGGGTTCGCATACTCGGCGTGCTGTTACAACGATAAGTTAGATTTTTGAGTAAATTCAAAAAACTTCAATTTAAGTAAGTAGATGTTTTAATTAATAGGATAAAATAAGATTGTTTTATATAAATCTAAAGTTATAATTTTAAAATCTATTTCGGAATTCGAAACGAGTAATAAGATTTCAAGTCTTGAAATAAGTATCGAAGTCTTTTTTAAAAAGAAACTCTGCCTACCAGTATAGTGCTGCTTCAAGTCAGCCGGTGGGTGATGAGAATGCTCTAATTGCGGGGGTCTGCTTTGCTCTCCGCTCCTTTTCCTTCTTTTCCGTCCATGCGGCGCTTCCATGGGGCCCAAGCTTGGGGCAGCTGACTGGGATTACCCGAAGTAAAAAGGTTGTCCACCTCCCACAATAAGGTTATAATTGCTTTTTAGAAAGTCTGTAATTAGGCGCTATAATGTATACACGTATATGCGTGTGCGCGTATAGTCAGGCGATTAGATAAGATCTGATCATTAGTTAGATCTACACTCAAAAATAGAAAGTATAAATACATTTTCCAGGTAAAAATTTAAGGAGATACCTCTTTTTACATGATGCACTCCTGGTGTGTTTGTAGATCAAGGCGTAAAGGTGTAAGTTTTTTCGAGTAAAATGTAATTCTTCTGCAATTTTCAATTAGAATGAAATTTATTATTAAAAAAGACGGCGCAAAATTTAATTTTAAGCATTTTTATGTTTTATGAAACGTAATTTTAGACCCGCTGTATCTCAAAATAAATTTGCAATGCGTGATTATCTCCCGTGTGTAATTGGAAACAGACCCTCGCGCTCATTTGGGCACAAACTTTTCCTTCATTGTTTCACCTTATAATAGAATCAATACGTTTAAATACATTTACAAATATTAATAATAATATTTTATAATTAAAAACAAGTTATTATCCTTCTGTGGTTGAAGGAATAACGCAGTAAATCTTAATTATAATATGTTCAAGCAAAATTTTGAAACGTATAAAAGTTTAATTTTTAGTTATTATTTTCATTTTACAAAATTCTAAAACAATCATTATTAATTTTTGATAAACATATAAATAAAAATGGTAATCACACTGCGGATGTACAAGAAAAGCTTAAAAAATTCGGATCACTCCAAAAGAATTTTAAAAATAAAATGTATTTACACTCGCGAACGTAACACGAACAAATAAAATAAATATTTCAAGCGATACCGTTAAACTTTTTAACGGCTGTCAGTCTTGATTATGAATAATATCTTGAACAAGTTCTCGCGTTTTCATATAGGCGAACGTGCTTCACCCTTGCATTGACAGAACTGTCCGGCATCGCGTGGCGTTATACCCCGACTTTATGTAGCGATAAAAATCTGCTTCGTTGCTTTTTGTTATCTGAATAGTCTCAAAATTTCCTGACTGGCATGCTTGATTAATTATTACTGAGTTTGCGGCTGCGAACGAAGTTCGTTTTATAACAAGTTAACACAGTCATTTCATTTCTTGCGATATTTAATTTTATAAAAGAAGTTAGTTAAATAGTTCAATTAAAAAAAAAAAATTGAATACAATAATTTATTTAGTTTTTTTTCTAATTCGCCAATACGTAAGATGGCAGTAACTGCTATAATTGAAACAAATATAAATTTGAAGAAGTGTCCAGTTCGAGGTGAAAAAAATACGAAGAAAAAACGCTGCTGCAATTTACTCGAATATAGACAAGAGACATGGTTTAAAACGTTCTTTCAAGAGAAAATTGAAGTGTAAGTACAATACATTTTTTCACAAAAGGTACTCCAAAAGTAAAAATAATACAAATCTTTTCTATTTCTATAAAATCTAATGAAGTTTAAGTTTCAATTTTATTGACTGATACAGTAAAGCGAAAAACTCCTTTTCATTATTACTTTTATGAAGTAATTAGGTAAAGAGAATTATGTCTTGGAACTGTTATATTTCTTCAGTAACCAATAACTCTCATCAATCAAGGAAGTTAAAAACTTAATTCATTAGTCTCGTACTTATAACAATAATGTACAAACAAATCATGTTAAGGTCTATTGTTTAACAAATTTATTGTTTAAAATCATTTAACTTATCATTACTTTTTTGGTTGCCCACGAACACATTTATCAGAAATGCAAAACGATGGAGAAAGTTCTTTGTACAAAACATCTACCTGAGTTGATCCATCCCTAATATTAAGCTAGATAAATCTTGTTAAGGTATCTTGTTCGTCGATGATTTCTTATTTAAAAACGATTACCTTTCATTACGCACCTGGTCATTTATCAGGAGAGCATAATTACGCAGAAAGTTTTACATCCAAAATATGTACCTGAGTAGACCTATTTCCACGACTAAAGCTTTATTTACTTAATTCATTTGTCTCGCACTTGTAACAATAATACATAGACATTTAAAATCGTTTAACTTATTATTACTTGTTTGGTTGTCCACGAAAACATTTATCAGGAATGCAAAACGATGGAGAAAGTTCTTCTTACAAAACATTTACCTGAGTTGATCCATCCCCAAGATTAAGTCTCAAAGGATCGAGCTGTATATTTCTTCTTGCTATTAGAGTATAGACGTAGTTTCACTATTACCTCTTATAATACGTATTCAATGATATTTTATTCTATTATTGAAATCTTACACATTTATTGAACTTTTCCGAAGCTTTAGAAAGTACTTAATTAGTTCGAATAAACCTTGCAGGCGAATACACATAATCGTAAAACTGATAGCCACGATAGGTCTGATCTTCACAATATTGGATTTGACGTTGGAATACAACGAAAGCCCAACGCTGACCACATTGGAGTCTGACAGTTATCCGGCACAGGAGGTTGATTTCCCAGGAATAGCCATCTGCAGTACCAATAGAATAAGCCGACACGCCATCAACGAATTCGCCGAAGAACTGCACGTATATATTTTTTTAGCAAAAAGTTATCTTTTTATATTTTTACGAACTATTTTCTTTTTCGCAGTTACGGCCTCGAAACGACAAAAATATTTAATATAACGTTCAACGAAATGAGAGATTTGCTGAAATATTTAGGAAACCTATACGTCTTCGACGTGGACGAGGACGAAGTTGACGACGCTTTGCTGCTTCACGCCATTTTATCAAGGGCTTACGGCGACTATAACGTTGATGAGTTTATGATGCAGGTGAGTATTGACACAGACAAATACATATTATGCTTTATGGAACGATATTAAATTTTCGCAGTTGACGCCTAAATGTCGGACACTGTTGAAGTACTGTGCTTGGGAGGGAAAGGATCGCGTGTGCGACAACATGTTTTTCTTGAGAAAAACTCAGGACGGCTTCTGCTGCACTTTTAATTACGCTCGACGCACTGATGACTTTGGCAGGTAATAATGTTTTTAAACGCGCGCAATTTATGTTGAAATATAAATAACTATTCGGAATGTCAGTACAAAAAGAAGCGGTTTCGTGTCGTCGACTGTCGAGAGATCGACTTTGATAAGTTCTGATTTGGGCCTTTCCGTTGTTCTTGATTCTGCAGCAGAAGACTGCTATTATAAAAGTGTTCCCAGTAACGGTTTTAAGGTATGATTGGAAATTTTATTTCTAGAATGACTCCAAATCGGAGTGTTTTAAAAAAAACCTGCAGTAAAAATATTGATATTTCCGAACTTTACTATTACAATGCAGTATGATTTGTCTAGTAAAATAAGTAAGTAAGTGATTATTGATTTTGGATATTTGTATAAGATAGCTTTTTTTCTCTTCTATATTCAGTTTTATTTTGACAAAAACCTTGTAACTTTAAAAGAAAGATAACATTTATATTTATAGATATTCAGTTCAAGTTTTTTAGATCGTTGGAAGTTTTAACAGTTTATTTGAATAATTTATATAGGTATTGATATTTTCATCACTCGACTATCCCGACGCTCCAAGCGGAAGTTTAAGAGAAATTTTCGTTCCTGAAAAGTCTGAAGTGTTTATTTCGATGGACGCAACGAGTTTTCATTCGGTTCCAGTACGTTTCAGTGAAGATAAAATTGGCATAAACGGATGAATTAATTATGAATGAATTCCAGGAGATTGCCGAGTACGACGTGAGCCAGAGAAATTGTCTATTTAATACAGAGCAGGATAAAATATTTCAGGGATATTATTCTTACAGCGATTGCATTATGTACTGCCGAATTCGTGATATTGTTCGGCAATGCAAGTGTGTGCCGTTTTTTTATCCAAGACCCGAAAGTTCTGGTATTTTTATACTATTTTAACATTTAGCATACTTATATTATGACTAGTATTTTTGTTGAAAGGTTTATTTATATAATTTTTTTTAGAACCTATCAAATCTTGTAACTTGGATGATTTGCTATGCCTGAAGGAATTCATAAGTAAATTGTATTATTTAAATGATGCTTTTGTCTCACACTCATGCTATGAACAAAATAAAAAATTACAGCTAAATGGAGACAAATACAGCCTCGTCTGAAGAAGGAACTCTTCGTCATGCATGCAGATGATGAAGCCAAAAGCTCGTCCAATCACTTACACTGTGACTGTTTCCCTTCGTGTGATGACGTATTTTATAAAGTGAGCTCGAGCACGATCTCCCTGACTACGGATCACTTCGTGTGGGATCGGTAAGAAAAACGTATTTATTTTCTAGGTGAAATTTCTTATGTGAATTTTAAAAGAAAGTTTTCTTTTTACTTTTTCCAGATTCTTAGTCAAAAATAGGAACTACAGTATACTGCACGTGTACTTTGATGGACCAAGCACAATTCGGTTGAAACAGGATGTACTTTTCTATTGGTACGAGCTTATGAGTAAGTGCACTGCACGACAAAAAGCTAAACTGAAAAGTGGAGAATCAGTTCTTAAAAATTTACAGCGAACACTCGCACTCGCGTAAAATGAAATTTCAGGCGACTACGGCGGCATATGCAGCCTCTTCCTCGGCGTGAGCATAATAAACGCGGTGGAAATAATTTACGCCTGCTGCCTGCGACTGATCTTCAATCGCGGGAGTCGCGGATCCGCTATCGATCCCGCCGAGGCCGACAATGTAGCGGATTTAGCGGCGGCCGCAAAAACGTTCGGAGCTATGCAAAATGAAGCGCCGAGGCTAAATGCGGTTAAAGTCATCGATATCCGAGAGCCGCTGCCGCCGCCTCAGACGCCTCAGCTCTACTGGCAGGAATTCGTTAAGCCGATCAAGCCTTTGTTTTAATTCATTTTTCTTAGTGGAGGAAAATATTCAGGGATTTGTTCGATAAAAATTATTAACGATTTCTTGCGCGAGATTTATTATTCGATTTTCAGATTGTCTTGCGTTGATCAGAAATTCATTATCGTGTTAAAATAATGATGACTAATTTTTAATTTTCGTTTTTAAATTAATTTATCATTAAAAAAAGTTTGCGTGCATTTGACTCATCAAAGAAAAATGCTGTTTATTTATTGTTAATAAATAAAATGATACTTTTATCTTATGATTTTGTTTTTCTTGAAAGTAAGCGAAATTCCAATTACTCTTTCTTCAATGATCCAGAAAGCGACCAGAAATACATGACGAAGGAAGAGGTGTTGAACAAATTTTGTACCTGGAAAGGATCTCGTTACTTTCTATTATTACTAATGATCGATTCCGAAACCATCTCCTGTGTTAAGCTTGTAAATCTTTCTAATTCCTAGAACTTTTGTCCAAATCGAAGCTTAAGATTAGTTTTGAAACTGAAACATAACACTCACTAAAAATGATTGCTCCTCCCCACTTTTAAAATCTTTCTGTTTTTTTTATTCTTTGATAAATTTTGACAATTTTTTTTATAATTATTAAAATAATAAATATTGATCTTTTACTTGTTTCATTGTTTAAGTTTCGTTGATTAACATAAATCGTCGCATTCTGTTCTTGGTATCCAGGTGCATTCGTCGTATAACACGCCAAAAGTGTATTCAGGAGCCTTTTTCGGCAAATTAGGAAGGTACTTGGGTCCAGGGCTTCTGCATGAATCCTTAATACGCGGTTTGAAAACTATAGTGAACGCTGGTTGTCTTGGCTTGGCCACGTTGATGTCTCCTGGATCTCTAATCGGTGGATTCAAGGTGCACTTGAACGGCTTACCTCTCAACCCGCTAAAAAGCATCGTTATATCATTATAATCAGTTTCCAAAGAGCATTTTCGAGAACATTTTTTTACTTACAATGAGACTCCCTTGTTTTTGCAGATTTTGTCAACGGGTGTATACGGTCCTGGTGTACACGGAATTCTAAGTGGTTTCGGTTTAGGTACTATCGAATACGCAGGTGACGTGAAAGCTGGCAGCATGTATTTCGGCCCAGGAGTACATTCCTTCTCTGAAAAGCAATATTTACTTCGTGTTGGCTCTAGAAATTTTTACAGAAGACAAGTAAAAAGTTATTGTGGTACTTACGCTTTGGATTCTTAGCCTTTGGAAAGCTGTAGCCAGGATTGCAAGCATCCGGTAGCTGCACCATGTACTTCGGTCCAGGACTTCTGCATACTAAGTTCTCCCTTTTCAACCATCCAAACGTGTAAGCCGGATTCCTTAATTTCGATTGGCAGTGTTCATCGAAACCCGTCACCGTCTTCAACTTATATTTAGGTCCAGGACCTAATCAAGGGAATGGTAGTTCTATTTTTTTTTAAATTCTGACTTTAAAGGACTGGCAAAAATTTTTACTCACTAATGGGGCCGCACGTACGGCAACCTGACTTTTTTTTAGGTTTGGGATTGTCCTCTTTTGCTTTAGAAGGCATTTTTTTGTATTTTTTAAATTCTTAGAAATAATTCGCGATAATCTTGGACTTGAAAAATTTTGATTTGTTGACCTAAAGTTTTTGATGCGCGTTGCGAAAGGCTTACGCCATGTCTGCTTAATCTGACTGTAAAAAGTTGACAGTCTTATTACATATATATGTATATTATGAAATATATATTTCATAACAATATGCCGAACAGAAAAGATGTATTTTTTGCATGGTAAAAATAATAAAATTCAATTTATGACAAAATAAAACGTTTTAATAAATTATGTATACCTAAGAAACAAAAAGTGCATTAAAAATTTAAAAATTCACGTAAATTTTTCACATAAAATGTACAGTACTTAATTGTTTAACAAAATTCATACATCATCGTGCTCTGTGATTGGAATTGTTTCACATTCACTGTGCTTTAATCCAAATGAATACACAGGTTGCCGTTTCTTGTATACGTTAATGTTGTAGCTATATCTGGGTCCCGGTATAAACTTTGAAACGTCGAAAGGCTCGTGACGAAATTTCATTGAGTAAGCAGGATCTTTTTTCTTAATTACATTGAGTTCAAGATTATACGCAGCTGGACCAGGACCGATATTATGCGTTAAATACTTGGGTTTGAAAGCCCTAAAATAATTTGTATGTTTTATTTTAAATCTGTTGGACAAATGTTTTTATTTTGTATTTTAACAGTTACTAACATTGAGTATGCCCCTTCTGCTCGTACATCAGGTATTTCTGGGCCTATGCAAGTAGGAAGCATGTAAGCAGGCCCAGGGCCAGGACTTACAATGGGTTTGTCCTTTTTATAACATATTGTATAGGCTGCTGGCCTTCGATTATGATTCATAAGTGGACATCTCTCTGGTGCGTGAGCTCCAGGACCAGGAATTCGTGGAGGAGCTGTAAACAAATTATTAATAAGTAGATAAATAGTCCACACAGCAGGAAATATTACTGCAAGGTTTGAAACGCTTACTAAAACCTTATGAAACCTTGCAGCAATATTTCGTTCTGTGTGGGAGAATGTATTCAGAAAATAAATATAAAGTTTAATAAATTTTACAAACGTACGTTGATATCGAGGCTTAAATGCCATGGTATAAGCAGGTGGATATCCAAAACCTCGGTTTGTCAAGTGGTGAGCAATAGGATATGGTCCTGGTCCAGTATTAGTTAGTTTATCTTTGTACCGAAATTTCATTGAGTAGCATGGGTTTCTTTTACGAGATGGGTCATGATCCTCAAATCCTGTTAGTGTTTTTAGCTCGTACTGAGGGCCGGGTCCTATTTAAAATATCAAGTAGGTTACATATTATAGGTTATATAGTACTTATAAAAGTAAGTTTTCCCTAGATGTAATTTTTACCTTTTTGCATACAGCTTGGTATGCCTTTTTTAGTTTTTGTAGTATAATCCATAATTTTAATTTGCTAAATAATTAAAACTTCTAAAGCTTTAAGTTTTAAAACTTTAAAATTTGAATTCATTTGAATTTTATGTGAATTTTATGTGACAAGAACTTGTAAAATAAAAGAAGTACACATGTATCAAGGTTCACTCTTATTATTAAAACTAAAGCAAACAAGTTGTTTAAAAGTACAAATAGATTTTATTTCCTTAATTAACCTTAAATTAATTAATTTCAAAATGATATTATTAATCTTGATCTGATTCATCATTATCATCAGGATCACCAAGATCATCTGAAAAATCGCTATCGAATTCACGATCACTGTCGTCTTTGTCAATCATTAATAATTTTAATTTATTCATCAAATCGTCTCGAGTAGGTTCTTCAGTTTCTTCACTAACTTCACTGTTTTCACCTGTTTCTTTAATTTCTTCAGAATCATCTTGATTCTTCTTTTTACTTTTTGCCTTTGCTAAAAAAACAAAAATTAGTATTTATTTGTAAAAGGTTGTTAATAAATGTATTTTCTTAAGAAGAACAAATACTAACTTTGTTTATTTACATATCGAATAAATGTCCTTCTTTTTCTCTCTGATAATGTTTTCATCATATTCTGCATTTCAGCATCTATTTTCAGCTGTTCTTCCTTGGATGGCTCTGGAATCACTAATTCAGCTCCCTCACCACACTTTGGACACACTTTGCGTTCTTTTGCACAGGAGCCGCACATGGTGTGATAAGCATGTTTAACAGTCTTTTGGTTGCATTTATTACATACTCCAGGTGCTTTTAAAGGTTTATACTTTTTATACTTAATTTTCCATTCTATAATTTTCTTACACCTTTCACACACATTGGCTATTTGAAGATTATTGATTATCTTAGTCTTGTGAGTTTTATCATGTAGATTATTTTTAAAGGCGAATGAATTTTGGTATTTTTGTGGCCTTTTCCGATGAATATTGCCCCTCTGCGTACTCATTTTTCTTCTAAATCTTTAAAATTTTAGAGGTTATGTGTTTCTGTAGTAAAAATAATGCTTTAAACCTAGTTTTAAATACAAATACATTATTTTTAATAAAAAACTAACAATAAGTTGTAAATACCTTTTATTTATATTAAAATTATTACTAATAATTTTATTAAATTTTTATTAAAATTAATTAAACGATACATATTACAAGTATTAGCACGTGAACAATTTTAGGTTATGTTATTATTGTACCAAATACATCACTCGTATGATCTGTAGTCCGCTAAAAGGCGCGAATGTACGTAAATTAGAAAATTCATTATTTTCGAAATAAAAACAATGTAATTAAAAAGAATTAATTATTTATTATTTGTTCATTTTAATAAAAAACTATAATGCTCTGGAGTTTAAATTGGGCAGAATTAAAATAATGTCAGTAAGATCAAATTTAGAAATTAAAAATAAACTTTTTCCGAATGATGAAATTCTTCTAAATTTAAGTTCTCCATTTCTAGTATGCTTCAACAATTTTCCAATAATCAATACTAGCGAGTTCGTCGTCCACGGAACAAATGATATTCAATTGGAAATTTGATTAAGACAAGGAAAAATTATAGGAAGAGGTAGGTTTTGGGATAATTCGTCAGTAATAATTAATGTGGTTTTAAAAATAATGATATGTGCACGAATGAAGTTTGTGCATAAATTAATAATCGATTCTTATTACAGGAAAATTCATTTAGCCCTTTTGATTTTAATATAAGCATTATTTTAATTGTTTTTTTACAAACTGAAAGGATAATAATAACTGATTAGTCTATTTTTACGTAAATCAGCTTTATTAATTCTTTTCACTCAAAGCTAAACCTTCCTGAAATGAATTTCTGTAATTTTCAGAATATCAAGATATTAATTAAAACTCACGAAAGTTTCTACAAAAAATCAGCTAAATACGACAAACAGGAATAGTCTCTCGTTTGATGCTCAGTGACCACGCGGGAAATACAAATTCTCATCCTTACCCTCTTCCGAAAAACCTCAAAAAAGTTTCTCCTCTTCACTTCACTCGGCAGGAGCATCCCTGCTCGGGGTCACTTCAGGTCGAAAGTTCGCCAGGGCATCCTATACATAGAGTCTCGCTCCCGGGGCTGACAGGTGAAACTAGATGAAATATTCAGGCGGATTCGCGCGACTGAATGTCAATCTGTCAACCTGTACACTCCTTCCCTTCCAGCGGCGTCGTCGTCGCAGCCGATCCCCCCCCCCCCCACCCCACCCTTGCCTTCCTCCACCTCCTGTCTACGATGCCGCTCTCTCGCTTTGCTTATTTAATTATTGCCCGGCTATTTTTGCGAGCGGAGCTTTATTAATTGTTCAGGACCCGCTGTGCGGAGAAGGGAGGTGACAGATGAATTTGTTTATTCCGTTATTTGAGATTCGATTTTTTTATTAAGAGCTTTTTGTACATCTCGTTCTCGGTAACAGAAGGTACTTTCATTTTAAACAAATTTTAGATTTTATTCTAGTATTTTCTGGTTTCAGTTGGAGAACATTTTTGGACGAAGTCAGTGTGTTAAAATAATATAGCTTTATTTACAATCCCGCAGAAATGTTTAAAAAACCGATTTCGAATGCATAAATTACCCAAAAGTACAGCGACTACTGTAGCATTTAATATGACCAAGAAACTATCCAGCTTTTTTTAATTCTTATAAGTTTTATTTCATTCGGCAAAATAATAACGTCAAGTCAAAATTAAAATAAACATACATCACGCGGCATCCAGCTCATCAAAATCTATTTTCACAAAAAACGTTTCACGCTCCAATCGAAAGGTAAACTCTCTTTCTCTCTCTCTCTCTCTCCGAGGGTTGCATCTCCATCTAATCAAATTAATCCCCTCTCATCATCCTGCGAGCCCAGCTAATTGACACGCTCACCTAGCTAATAAGCCGCAAAAATAAATTCAACCGCGAGAGCTCCGCGCGTTTGTCGCTTCCTCCTCCTCCGTCCAGCTCCCGAGTCCTCTCCGTTCTCGCGGCGTCGGGCGCGCGCTCGGTTATGCGTGCGAGGGTGCGAACTGGTCGAGCTTCGAAATGCTTTTAAAATTTCAATAATACATGTCTGACCCATATCGATCGAGAATCGGCGCGAGCGCGCGACAAGTCGCCGCGCGAACGCGAGCCGGAGGGCTGCGACGCGCTTGTTGCTGCACCGCTGCTGTGCGGATGCGAAAGTTAATTTTCCTTGCACTGAGGCGTTTTGCGTATTAGTTGGGCTGGAAGTTGCCTTCGGAATTATTTTTTTTTTTATACTTTGCAATTGTTATTTTAAAATACTATGATGGTAGGAAGCAAGCTCGAAAAAATAATATGTTCCGGGGGTCTAAAAAGCTGCGAGAAATCGGTGTAAAACGAGAATTTACATGCAAATGACTTTAATTTAAATAATCATTGAAAAAATTTAATTCAAGCTCGTCCAGTCCGCAGACGGGATGAAAAAATCGCGAAATTCATCGAAAGAGGCGAACGGCCGTCCGTTTAAAATCCGGACGCAGTGCAAGCGTCGCTGCGGGAGTCAAGTTAATGAGAAGTTTAACGAAGGGTCAACGGTCCGCCGCGCCGCGCTCGCTGACCAATTAACGGAAACTCGGAAAGGCTTTTAAATTTTCCATAAGCGCGCGTCTGACCCACATCGACCTCACACCACTTGTCCGCCTCCGTCGAGCGCGCGGGCTTCCTCCTTCTACGCCGGATAATACTTTTGATCGCGCGCTCGATCGGGGGAGACAAGCGCGAGGCCCTCGCCGATTTTTCCCGCTCTCGTCTCCATTTCGCCCTTTCGTTATTCATCGCCGCCGGGCGGCGAAGTTTCGAGCTGTCTGTTTCGGGGTGTGCGTTGGGAGAGGATTCTCTCTCTCTCTCTCTCTCGTGACGTAAGAGAGGCCTGAGTTTGATGCGGCATTTTTCGGCGTCGATGTTTGGTTCGCCGGGTGCTTATGAAAGTTGAATAAGTTTCAATTTTCTGCGGTATATTGATTGATGTACTTGCGTAATTTTGGTTATAAATAATGTTGGCTACTTTTAGCTCGAAATAAGCTGAGAAAGGTTTGGAAATTCATTTCAGAACAATCTACCACGAATGATTTGCTTTGAATTTTCCATCTTCGTAGAGTAAATAGAATGATAATAAGTCAAGACTACAATAGTATGAACAAATATATATTTCTTCTGTGACCCGCAACAAATATATTAAGCATCGTAAACATTGTAATTCTTGCATGGAATAAGGCCAATTTCATTTTTCTTACTCAATCATAAACCGTAGAGCCTACAATTGAATTAGTAAACTTATCCTTTCTCATCTTCGAAGAACCAAGAAATCCCGCGCTTCTAGCTTGAAATACGGAATTCCAATCTTCCATCAACCATACCAAGAAACCTTTAACGAATCCGGCATCAAAAAATTGAATCAAAGCTGGCAGCCCGCAAGCGATAGCAGTAATCCGCGCAAAAATTTTCCAAGAGCAACGTTGCCCGTAATTTCCAGATTTCTCGAAATCCGATCTGCCTTCCTCATGCCTCGGGCGGA
>JAWWEM010000027.1:9508752-9532608 GCA_035582935.1 Ormyrus thymus
AATTTTCCAAGAGCAACGTTGCCCGTAATTTCCAGATTTCTCGAAATCCGATCTGCCTTCCTCATGCCTCGGGCGGATCGGAGAGTATCCTCGAAGGCGTTCGCCAGGAGAGCGCGGCAAAAACGGGTAAAACAATTTTACGGCGAGGCGCCGCTTCCGATCGGCTGCGAAACGGGACGTCGTCGCGCGTCGTGGTGTGGCTTTAATCGATGCCCGGTAACAATAAACGACGTCGCGGAACTTCACGGAACATCGGAGAAGGAGAGAGAGAGAGAGAGAGAGAGAGAGAGAGAAGGAGGGAGGAGGGCTTCCGTCATCCTGGAGTTTCTTCCACTCGATTCACCGTTAAAGTAGGCTTCCGCCCCCTTTTTTTCGAGGACTCTGCCTCTCGATGATCCTCCTGGATCTCTGAAGGTTTACCGATCTTTCGGCTGTGCCGAAAAGTGGCTGTTTGGTATATTGTTTTATGAGCTTAGCTTTTCAGTCGCTGCGTAAGGATAGGGAGTTTAGTTGAACGTGGCTTCAAATTGTTGATTAGCGTATATTTATTTTGGATTGGGTCGTATTTAAAAATGTCAATAATTTTCATTTTTGTATAAATATATTTGGATCTTTCAAAATTTTTGAACAGTGTTAGTAATTAAGAATTATTAACGGGATTTGATAAAAGAAGGACATTTTTTGAGAATTTCAGTACTTTTAAAATGCTTTATTTATTTTTTTATTATTCCGTAGAAATATTTTATACTTGTTTAATAAGTATTTAACAAAAATTCATTCAACATTTTTCTAAATTCAATAGTAGCATACATTTTCTATTACTTTGTGGCGTTTTGTATTAATCTCAAGAATATATTAAAAAGTATATCGAAAAGTGTTACATTGAAGAAGAATAATCATACTTGTCATAATTAAACTTTCAATCGAACATTCAAAAACAAAACGTAAGAAGCATTGTTCCAACGTGCAATTTCAGAAAACTTAAATCAGACTCATTCTTGCATCCAGTTAAAACAAAAAAAAAAAAAATAATAATTCCAATCCACCAATCCGGAAAGCCGACTGAAGCGTTAAAAAACTGACCAAAATGTAATATCCCATTAACTCGGCATTCTAGAGCCCTTCCCGTTTAATGAATGCACAGTCCGCTGACCTCCCGGCCGCAGCAATTACCTTTTGAACAATCATCGGTGCCCGTTTCTTCCCGTGCGATCCGCGAGACGCCGCTTTCCCGAGATCCGGCGAGAAAAGTAAAAAAAAGAAAAAGAAAAAAAAGAAACGAGGAGAGCGCCGCTCGGCCGTTCGACTCCGATGCTCGCGCGGCTCTCTGCCGTTTTAACGACTTTTTGCCGCCTCTCCTGCCCGCAGTGTACATTGCGCAGCGCCGATCGGGTCTGCAGGCTTACTTGCAGCTGGGACGGTTTTCCTGGCGAAGGAATGATTTTGGGAGGGGAGGTAAGGGGGATCGTGATGGTCGTTTGATTTTATTTGGTATTCCTTAAAAGTACAAGGTTTACAGGTGCTGATTAATCTTGTAGAGTATATACATATATACATATAGTACAAGGAATCGAAGAAGCTTTCGTAATTTTTGTAGAAAGGGTAAAAGTAATTTATTTACGTAACATTTTAAAGAAATTATTATAAATACGTACAAAGGCTTAATTTTATAAGTCGTAATAATTTTATGTAAATAATATAAAGTGCGTTAAGTATAACTGAAATGGGTCGGACAGTTTATTTCAGAACAATATGAAGGGCAATCATCGGATTGAAACAATGCAATACCTGAATTTGAAGGGACGACAAACAACCTAATTTTAGATGGTAATCAACGAGATCTTTACAAAGATAAGTATAACTTATCTTTAAACGCATTTGTGCAATTTAACTTAAAGTAACAGATAAATTTATTGTATTGTTTTTATGGCACTTAATCAGATATGTTTATTTTTTAATAATACTAATTTTTGTCAAATTATTTAAATAAGTTATAAGTAGTAACGGTGCATTCTTCATAATTTAAGCATATTTTAGTGTTCTGTTATCTGAAAACAATATAAATTGATTTCTTACATTTTGTTTCCTTAAAAAAATACTAAAAAAACTTTATAATCAAAAGGTGCTTATATAATTAAAAATTTTTAACTCCTACCAACTAATTTCAGCCACTTACGTAATAAATATTACTTGCAATTATCATTTCTTTTCTAACTCCCTGCTAATCTCGACACCATATTATCTTCCTACAAGATAATAGACCTTACGAGGAACGATTGTTTAAATTCCCTTAATCCTCTTTGCCTCATAAAACGAACTATACATTCGTTGCAGAAAATCAGCGCGACGACGATGAAAGCTGCATCGCAGCCTCCCCGACGAGATTCCGCTCTCTCGTGATTATGATTATTGCCCGAAAGCCAGTATCGTATCAAGGCTTTCTGAGCAACAATCAAAAACATAAAGAGCTCCGCCATATGTGCGCACTTCTCGAGGAGTCGTCGAGTTCACTCTGCGGTTTCGCCGTTCGAACGTCGGCGGTGCGTGTCATCTGGAAACGAGAGTCAGCCAAGCCGGCGTAATTGGGTGGTTTTTCCAATTAATTTCAAGTGCCTAAAGGGAAAAAAAAGCGTTATTAATACTCATTTCGCTTCGTTCAAATTGTCCCGAGAACCGAGAAGGTTATGCACAAAAAATGACATTTGCTCAAATTGTACACCGTTCTCCAAAGCCTCGACTCGGCCGTTACGTGAGAAAAAATTTAGCGCCAAAGAGTGCCCCGAGAGACCGCGAACGAGCGGCAAATCAATCCAGCTCGCGGGCGCGAATGACTTCAGCGGCGGCGAGTCGAGCACAAAAAAAAGCGCTCGCCGCCCGTCGCAGCTGCGGGGATTTGTAAAGCGGCGCGTGCAACACGTAGTCGCGGAGAGGAAGCGGACGCCCGGCGCTGAGCTTTCGCGCGATAAAAGCCGCGCGCGACGGCGGCGGCGGCGCGATTGAAATTTCAGCGCGCCGGAGAGGGACGGAGGATACGCCGCTTCCGATCAGCGAGACTCCCCCCCTGTATATCCCGCGCTTAAAGCTGCACCGCCGCGAAGCTCGCCGAGCTGGCGGTACAGGGGGTTTTGCTTTGTTTTTAGGTGTGGTTGCGGGGCTGTTTTTGTCGCCGTTTGGCAGCCGCGATAAAACGGATTAGTTAAGTTGTTATTGATTCTGAATCCGCGTGAAATGAACGTTGCTTTAAGAAGTTCTCGAGCGGCCGAGGTACTACAAGTGCTGATTCACGCTCTATAGAATTTACTATTAACTGCTTTTACAAAAAATCGAAAAAGTCGTTAATCTGTGCTGCATTAGTCTTGGTGGCGAGGCAGGAAGTGTGTTTGAATTAAAAAAAAACTAAGTAGAGTCATTTCAATATTTATAATTAAAATAAAACATTTGAAGATTTGGATAGGAATTTAGTGTGTCGATCTCAAATGGTGGAGAAATTTATATTAATATATAAGTACAGCAACCATCTCGAATTCGAGGTCATCGACCTTTGCTTTCTAAAATTTTTTTAAAATAAGTCATGTTGGGTAATGGCTCCCTCACTTTTTTCTAAACAAAAAATATTACAGAAGCAAAGCGATTTCGATGAATCGTAAAAAATGCGCAAATTTGCTGTATTTTAGAGCAGAATAAAGATGAAAGGAAAGGAAGTGGAGGCAGAGATCCTGAATCTGGCACGGCAGCACATAAATTTAATAATGCAAAATCACAAAAGAGCCAGAACGTGCAATTAGAAACATTTCAAGTGTTAAATTCCACGAAACGCGGCACTAAAATTATTGTTACGAAGAAGAAAATATTAGAAAGCAGTAAAAACATTAAGCATCTTTTGCCATAAAACAAATGGAAAAATCGTAATGATCCGGAGAAAAGCAAAGAAAAAGCGGACGCTAAACGCGAACGGCGAAAAGAAATGCTTTTCGCAACGGCCTTTATAAATGAAGACCGAAGAATAAGCCGCGGATTGAAGTCTCCTAAATAAAATCGGAAAAACGTGATTTTTAATTTTACAGTAAAATTGAAGAAATTAATAACGTGGAAATAATCTTTTGCTTCTCTTACAGGCGGTGATGGGCGGAATCCAAGTCACGGACAATTTGGCAAGATAATACCAGTTAAAAACTACGGCGTCCGAAATTAAGAGTTATTATTTACGAAAGCAGCCGATAAAAGTTAAGTACTAAAAAAAAATAATAATTTCAACTCCAACAAACGGCACGAGATCCCGCGAATGTTGCAAAGTGCAATCGAATCCTCGAATAAACGCCGCCCGCAAACCCGATAACAGTCCCAGTCGCCAAGAGCCGAGCCGTTTCGACTCCCAAGCGTCGAGAAGCTCCATCCTCCGAGGCCCCTCGCCCGTCGAGCGCGAAATCCAACAGTCGCGCGGCGAGGTCAGCGTCCTGCTTGCACCCCCGAAAAGCGCGACCTCGTTACGGCAGCAACACCCTCCGGGGCCGCAATTACGCTCGAGTTTCCACGTACCTTGGGTCTTTGAACTCCGTCCGCAGAGCAGAGAGACACAGAGAGGGAGAGAGTGAGAGAGGGAGGCGGCGTCAGCGGCAGCTGCTCAAGTCCCGCACTTCCGCGTCCTTCTGGCGCGTGCCCTTGCGGTTGTTCCCCGGGCGGAGGAGGCGACCAGCGGCTGCGGAGTCGCGCGACCGAATGACACCGGGGCGAAGCGAGCCCGAGCACGAGGTTTCCTCCCGAGCGGCGGCGGCCGCCGGGCTGGTGGGGGCGAGAGCGCGAGCGGGCGGATCAGGTGGGGTGGCGCACGCGCGCCCCGCTGATAAGCCCTGATACGCCCGGATCGGAGCCGGGGGGCTCCCGCGACTTTTTGCGCGGATTTGCTTAACTGCCGGCGGGGAGGGGTCAAAGAGGGACTGGCTGCTGGAGGTGTCGGATTAGCGTTGATGCTTTTTTTGCTGCTCAGATCGATTTTGAACTTTTATTTGTGCGGTGCGGCAAATTTTCATTGGTGTTATTGAGAGCTGCAATTTATTCGCGAAAGCACGCACACCTTTTAGTTGCATTTTCAAAATATATTTACGTCCGTCGAATAATCGTAATAAGACAGTTTACATTTTTTTTTTTTTAAGAAAATTGCGAAAGATAAACATTTTTTTGCTGTCTTAGGTGAACAAAAAATTATTTATTTCACGAAATAGGAGTAGAAATAGTCGCAAAATGTTAATAGTAAAACCTTAGTATCGACTTGAAATAAATATATATTTGAAATTTTCCTGCTTCAACGACTACTAGCTTAGTAATATATGCAATATAAATAACAATAAATCCAAAAGACGTTACTTTAAAAAAAAAAAACCAAAATTAAGCTCTCGGCAACAGTAAATTTCCCACCCGTCCGTACACCCCCTAATACAGCCAATCGAAAAAAAGCCCATCGTTCCGACAGAACGAAACCCGCCTCCTCCCGAGAACTCATCCCCTCTGCCCGGCCGAAAAGCGGCTGCATCTCGCCGCGTCTAATCAAGCAGCCACTGGCGGCGAGATGCAAAACGCCGCCGCGCGGAGCAACCCCCAGGAAGCGCGCGTGCGGCGGGCGCATATGAATAAGTGACTGCTCCGCGTCGTCCCTTCTGGCGCGCGCTCGACGTTTCCGCGCGGTGAAGGGAGGGGAGGGGGGAGTGCAGGTCGTTGGACTGCAGAGGAGAGAGAGAGAGAGAGAGAGAGAGAGAGAGAGGATCCATTTCACCTGCGCGTCCCATTGTCAATCCCCGCTAATCATTTCAAACGTCCATTAAAGCGTCGCGCGCCGCTATGTACCAGTCGATCTCGTCCCTTTTCGCCCCCCCCCGTTCCCCCTCCGCTGTCGCCCGATGCTTCTTCGCGTGTTTTATGGATTTGCCGAGATGCGGGAGCGGAAGATGATGCGAGGAGACGGGTATTAATTGACGTTGCAAATGTCACTCCGAGATTAGGCTGGGAAATCGTTCGATTGCCGTTGGTGTACGAAAACGTTTTGCGAAAGGGTAGTGAGGGGGGACGTTTTATGTATAATCCGCGAAGCGCGCAATGAATGTAATAAACTAAATGTAAACAATTACTGAATACAATTTGACGATATATCAAAAGCTAATCCCATTAAATCCACATCTTTCACGTCCTACACGAGAAGCAGGAAGTCGCCCGTCTCTCCGACCACTTAAACGACGCGACGAACCCGCGCGCAAAAATAGCAGCGCCCCTCCCCTCCCCCCGTCCCTCGGCTGCGGCGTTAATCTGGCAAAATTCGATTCCGCGCGGCAGCATCGGCGTCCCCCCGCACGCGGCGGCCGCGAGCTAAGGAAAGCGCATACGGTAAACGCGTCAATCATCCCCGCGAATATATACATATGTATGTATCCTCTCTCGCTGCAACGCCGACGGGGCGGAGGGGCCGGGGGAGGAGGGGGGTTGGGATCGGATAGACGCGCGGCGCATCAGCCCTCAAATTGGCAAATTGGGTTTTCTGGAATCGCTAAGCTATCCCGCTAATTGATTTTTCAATAATTTTACCGACAGCTCTGTCCGGAGTTCATTGCACTTTCGGGCCGAGAATATATAATTGAAGCGCGCCGTTTCGTGTATACGTATCGGGAGGCTCTCCGCTCTCTCTCTCTCTCTCTCGCGTTAAGCATTCAGCCGCGGCGAGATCGAGTTTGTTTAAAAGCGAAGCGGCGTTCTCGATAATGAGGGATATATCGTCTATTCGGAGGATTTCTTTATTCGGGGAAAATTCGATATTCTACGGAGAGGATAATATTCGTGGTTAATAGTTGAGTTAACAGTAAATAGTCATTTTAAGTGCAGATCTTCGTACACCAATAGAGTTGACGGACGGAGAAATTGAAAGCCGAAAAATGTTTTGATTATTTAATGAAAGCGCAAAACGCGCTCGCAAACGAATTCAATGCTTACTCAGCCCATTTTCACAACAACAGAGTCGATGCATTTCGACTCCCATATTAATACTTAGCCGCTGAAAAAGCGCAGCGTCAAAGTATATAACGATCTGTCCGCGAAAACGACACCGCGGGGAGTCAGATTCCCGTGACAATAAGTCACACCTCGCTCACCAGCCATACATTCCACCTCTCCGCCTTCGAAGCTCGGCAAAAAAAAGCGCTTCTTAACGAGGCCGCTTTTCCGCAATCGCCGCGCGCGGCTGCATGACCGAGGAGAGAGAGAGAGAGGTAGCGGGCAGGTTTAACAATAGGCGGGCGAGCACGTGCATCCGCGACCGCGACTCGAGCGCCTGTGCTCGCTCCGGAGGAAGGCCGCCCCGTGCCAAGGCTAAAGAGCACGTGCGGCTCGCGTGCGAGGATCGGTGCAGCGATCGCGTGGCGAGAAAGAGAGGGACTACCCGGAATCCGCGGCTCTCCCGCGCTTTTTTTGTTTCTTTTTTTTCTTCCTGCCTCGAGCGGCGAGGGCTTTTCGAGCGGAGGGATCGAGAGCTGCGTTCCTCGGAGCGCGGGGTGTGGGAAACTGAGGGGTTTTCGCGTTTAAACGGGATTGCGGACGAGGGATGGATAACGACGTGCTGCTGTAAGCTATCTTGGGACGACGAACGAGTGGCCGATGTTCTAAAATTCGCGTTTAGTTGGACGCTTGATGGACCTAGGAAATGGTAAATTGTTAGCTTAATGTTTATTAAAAGAGAGGCTTTATATAAAATAATTGCGTCGCGTGTTTTTACATTAAAAATGTACAAAGTAAGCTGGTGTAAAACTCCTAACAATTTAACTTTATTCTCAGCTAATATGTCTGACATCTTACTTAATTTTAAAAAGCAAACGTTTCAATCGAGCGTGGCACAATGCTCAATTTAAAATTTCAAAACGCTCAAAAAAAAAGACGGCGAAGCTAGGATTTCAAAACCCATTAAGCCTCCATTCATCATCGAAACCGTTTGAAAGCGCACAAAAACTCTCAATTTCACGGGCAACCAGCGGCGCAAGGTCGAAGCCGATTAAGCAAATTTACTCAAACTCCCGTCAAAGCGCAATCCTCCGACGCGTTAAAGGGAACCCCTACGCACGCACACACACACACACAAACAGTCTCAAAATCGGTGAAAGCCCAGTTTACGCGACCGAACGTGATTCCTAATAAGAACAATTGCGATCGCGAGCGGAAGGGAGGAGGAGCGGGGGGGGGGGGAGAGTTTCAGGGCAGATGCTTTCGAAAAATTCTTCCCCGTTCGACAAAAGACCGATCGATATAATCCGGCGCGCGACGGCCGCTCTTTTTAGATTTGCTCGGTCGCGCGCGCGCTTTTTTTCCCCGGACCACCTCCCGTCCGCCGACGGTTTTCGGGATTTCTAGTCCCCCGCGAGGGGGAAAAGGATGAAGGAGGTGCGCCGGAGGTAGGTGAGAGAGACTTTCCCCTTTTCTCGTAGCGCTCTCCGTGTATAGGGGTAATTCGAACGTTCTTTTTGCCGGGGGGGTGCAGGGGCCCGGGGGCCGCGCGGCGGGAGAGAGATTTCACGAGGACGCTTTTTTGCCGGCTGAAAAGTTTTATTGGTCATACGTTGGCTCTTTTTTGAAGCGTATCTCGGCTCGTTCCGATGTGCGCTGGGACCTTCTCTCGTCGTTTACTTGCGAAGTTTTTTAATATTGCAACGCTGCAGCCTTTGTATATTTCATTTTCAAAATTTTGACATGATTACGTGATTTCAATTATCTTTTCAATTTTCTTAACAAAAACTTCAACTAAAGCGCATTTTATAATATAATTCAAATGATAAAAACACAAGAAATTTGTAATAAAATCAATATTTACGATAATACAGTAATTATGAATAGGATCACCTATTCAACCTTTCGAGTATCTCAATTCCAAAATCTCAAAATCGGGAGCCGAATCCCTAATCCGGAAACCGAAAGCACCAGCCAGACGTCGGATCTTTAATTAAAAACGGCAAAAAAAGTCCGGCAGTCGCGGGAGTCCGCTTTGGGAAGGTTAATTTTCTCCCTCGAAGAAAGTGCCCGTAAAAAAAGGCCGGGAGTCCCGGAGAAACCGGAGCGAAGGGCCGTCACAAAAGGCACGGAGGTGAAAGTGTGTGTGTGTGTGCGCGCGCGCGGCGGCGGCGACGGGCCCTGGAAGCGATTTGACACGCTCGAGACACGGCAATTGGCCCGATCGACTCGATCGCGCCGGCAGGTTTTGCTTTGATTTCGTTCCTTTTTCATTCGCCTCCTGACGTCTTCCTCCGACGCTTTTTTGTGCCGGCGATCGACTCTTATTATCTGACCGATTTTTCTCGGAGTGGGTCCCTTTTTCCGCGTCTGCCCCCGAGTTCTTTGCCGCTCGCCCGGATGCATTGTTTTTTTTCTTTTTTTTTTCGTTTCGTTGGCTCGTTTTTCCGAAACAAATGAGCTTTTCACGCGTTCGCCGGTGTTTTTTTAGAGAACGATTAAGTTGAGATTTGTGATTTATTGTTTATTTACTAAGATTTTATACGGATTTTAATGCGTTAAAATGATTTCTTATTCGTTTTATGAGTACTGTGACCTTTAGAAATTTCGATGAACTTTTAAATCTATACTTCTTTATACCATTTTATTTTATTAAATTTAAACAGATAAACCTAAATAGCCTTCTACACCGCGCTTACATAATGAATCGCAACAACGATATCTTAAAAGCTGCCGCTAAAAAATTAACCACCAAAAAAGCCAGATTCCGATAATTTTCATTTCTTCATCATTATCACCGTTCATCAATAAATCCAAAACTGGAATCACTAAAATACTTTTAAGATAATCAATACGGACCAATAATTCACCCCGGGTTCTGCATTCTCATCTTCGGCCATCGTATAAAGCAAAATTCGAGGCGGAGAAGGAAAGCGCGCGGATGCAGCTGCGGCTATTTTCGAGATTTTTCCGATAACGCTTAAAAAATTGAGGAAATTTCAGCCGCAGGAAGTGTTCAATAAACGTCGCTTATTTAATTGGACTCTAAATTGTTTCGATCGATGAGCAGCGCGTTCGCGCAGTCGGTTGGGCCGCAAGGATTAATTTAATTCGCGCGCTAAATTCGAGGCTGTTTTTAAATTTATTTTCATATATAATACAGTTCCGAATGGGGTAGTTTTGTAATACATTAATAATTTGTAATAAAAATAATATATTGCCTTTCATAAATTCATCTGACGAACTGAATATGAAATTAATAAAATTATTTTTATTTGATACATCTTCAAAAATGTTTAACTTTATTTTAACATATCTTATCTAAATTAGATTAATGTTCAATTTCTTCATAATATAAATCGTTTTTTCAATGTTTTAAAGGAAGTTTTATATGATGCAAAATTTAAAATGGAAAATACGGCGATAATTATTAATTAGAGCAAATTATTGTGTATTCAAGTCAAGTTTTAATTATGCCGACTAATTATGAACGAGCGGCATTGAAAATTTAACGATTTCTGGAAACTGCACGGTATCCTTCTCAAGCTACGTAAATTGCAGCCTGCCTTTTTCATCTCTCCAAAGCAGTACGCCAATCAATTCGACAGTTTTCCACCCTCCACACTAAACCCTAACGTCAATTGATCCTGAAATAAATCTCTACCGAAAAAATTAGCCTCAACTCCGTGCCACTAAAATTCATCTCACTCCCGAGCCGCGGCAGAGCAAAGGCAGCCAGCCCGGCTTAAGTAAGAAAGCAGCGAGATATCGACGCGAAAGAAGGATGAGCCCGGCCGAGCTTAATTTTAGCCGTCGAATCCGTGGGTGTCCGCTCGAGTTTTCCTGTATCCCGCGCGAGAATTATTGAGCGGCCCGTGAGCCGCGCACTCGTGACGAATCGCCATCCGGCCGAATTGCGCTTTAACGCGATAATAACTTGGCCCGCGGGCCGCGCCGAGAGGAACCGACGGACGGGAATCGATTGTGATTGCCGAGGCCCGAGTGTAAGAGGAAAAATCGCGCGGCCGGAACTTTCTCGCTGCTGCCGAAACTCAATCAGAGGTAATGGCCTCTAACGGAGTTTAAAGGAGAGAAGCCTGCGCCGAGGCCTCGTAAGATTTAGCTTCTTTCTTTTTCGGCTTGCTTTTCTTGGGCACTGTTGTCGTTGCTGTGTTTCAGTTTTGAAATTTAATTAAATATTCACGTGCACGTAAACCTTAATTAATAATAATTAGAAAATACTTTACGTAAACGACGCGCAAAGAAAATTATTTCTATAACGTAATACAGAATAAGGATTTTATTCGTACGTAACACTTATTTATAAAACATTTTAGCTACATTTTTCACGAATACATCTTCTTCAACATTCTCGTATTTACTCTTTCGTTCGAAAGACGTGCCAGTGCCCAAAAAATCACGTGTTACACCGGCGCTCCGTAATTTTTTTAGTTCGCCTGCGAGTGCAATAACCGAGCCCGGGATGCGCTCGAGCGCAATGAGAGAAAGGGCAATAAAAATTCCGCGCGCCGACGCTCAATTCGTGACCCGGAAGTCCTGAAAATGAGCTTCCAGCAACGAAAATACAGAGTGCACGACGATTAAAACAGCCGCGGAACAAAGGTCTCTAATGCGTTTGCTTTCTTACCGAGCCGTCGTACGACGAGCCTCGAAATAATGCGACTTTTAAAACCGAACCACCCGCCAGTCAGTTAGCGTCGTATTGAATCAGTAAAATCACCGATAAAATCTCTCGCCCGTCGGCGCGGCCTTTTCCAGCTGCCGGAGCCGAGAAAAACTCCCAAGTCGATCCCCGGCAGTGAGTCCCGTCCTCGGTGCAGGATGACGCGCCCAAACGCATCGGGCAGCATCCCCGCCTGTATGAGAACGCAGCGGCGGCGGCGCATTCCTGGCCGATCAGGCGGCGGCGGCGGTCAATATGACGATTGCGCGTCTTCTAGATCGGAAAAAAGGCGAGCGCGGCGGCGGGCCTCGAAAAGAAAAGCCGAAGCGGATGAGTCATGCGTTTCCTCGAACGGCGCGCTAATGAAAGAAGCCGAGCAATGAACTCGGCGAGCCGGCTCCTCTGGCCTCTCCGGCGCTTTCGTTATCCCGCGCGGCCCGCTGCAGGTGCCGGCCGCGCGTGCAATTGCACCGCGGTGCGCGCGCATTTCTTCTTGTATTGTAATGCCCGCGCGCAGCTTTTCTTGCCCGCCGCTTCCTATTACGAGCCGCGCGAACGCTTGTCAAGGAATTACGAGACGCCGCGCCGAGCTGCTTTGATTATCGGCTGCCTCGTGTAAGTGGACGATTGCCTGGCTGGCTGTTACGGGCGAGGATCTGCGCGGAAGCCGGAAATTTTCATTTTCGAGATCGGGGATACTGCTTTGGTTTTAGACGTTCGGATTAAGTTTGAAAAACTAATAATGATGTGATTAGAGGAATTTAAAGATTTTTAGAGTTTAAATAATGTATGCTTTTTACATAGCTTCTCCTTAACTGCCTTCGATTTTAACATTTAAAATAAAATGTAAAATAAAATATAGCGCTCGATTTCTGTTTAAATTAATACTAAGAATCGAATAAAGAATAAGCTTATACTATTTTTCAAGAATTTTAAAATTACGCGTTCTATTTCTAACAATATTACACAGTACCATCTCAAAATAAACCCTCCTAATTTCTCCAACGAAACGGCGTCTTTAAAAAGAGGAAGAAAAAAATCCACCCCGTTTCTCCTCTCCCAAAGCACTTACAAAGCAGCGAAATCGAACCGAGAACGCTCCTTCCTTATCGAGCCTCCTTTCCGCAGGCCTTAAAGAAGCCGAGGGTGGGAGAAAGGAGCGCACCCCAGCGGCACACGCGTAATACCGAGCTCCCACGCGCGACGGGTCCAGAGCGGAAGCCGCGCGTAGCTGCGGCCCACATGTATGCGGTCGCCATGGCGACGTCGTCGCTGCCCAGGAGGAGAGAGAGAGAGAGAGAGAGAGAGAGAGAGAGAGGAGAGTCCTTCGGTGTCAATGTGTATGTGTGCCATCTCGCAAGCAACCATTTTGAAATGCCTGATGTATTGTGGAGGCGGCCGAGGTGATCATTTCGAGACGGCTCGCTTTTTATCGGGGGCTGCTTCGATGCGCGCGAGGCTGCCATCGATTGTTGCAGCTGGCGGCGCGATTGAGCGCGATTTTTTATGCCGCGGCTCGATTGCATATACCTGCGATCGAGCCGGAGTTGACTTGGTTTTCATTGTCTGAGAAGTTTTTAATTGGGTTTCGATAGATTTTGGTAGAGTATTTTTAGGATTGACGGAATAGGTTGCTTGGAAATTTTTCAACGCGCTTCTTGAGAACGATAAGAGTGATTGTACAATTTTTCGAAGCTGGATTAATCAAAGTGAGACTTCTTAATTCAACATGTAAAATATTACTCGACAAAAAAAGATCTGCGAGTGAAATAATAAAGAAAAAAGAATACATACTTGCTAGTCCAGCAAAGAACACGAATTGTACTCTCGGTGCTACAAGAAGCTCAAAAAGTATAACGGCCGAATCGACGAATTTTCAGATGTCCCGATTACGCGAGAAAACCGTAATTTCCCAATACCAAAAATCAATCCTGGCTCCCGCGCGCAATCCATTAAGAAACAGAAACCCGACAGATGCAACCTCGAAGCGAGCCAAGATTTTTATCAAATACTTTTCAACCGGTATAACCTTTGTTTCAACCGTCTCCCTTCAAAGCTCCCGCCGTACTCGAACGACGCGCGTCTTTAGAAACCGATAGCATCCGAGCCTTAATTGATCGCGGAGCCGATCGCCCGACGTAGTCCCGCCGATAACCGATTTCCCTTCCCCTCCCCCCTCCCTTCCTCTGAAGCCTCCTCTCCCGTACCATTTATCTTCGTCCGTCGAATAATCTCGGCGCATTTACTTTACTCTCCTTAATTACAATCATCACCGGCGGGGAAACAATAAAAGCGCTCGGCCGCTCGTAAATCGGCCGGGATGTTCACGGTCGCGAGTACCGCGGCTCTCCGCGCGCAAGAAGAGCGGCGGCGGCGTAAAAATTTCCGGGAGGGGGGCGGGGGGGGGGGGCTCCACCTCAACAATAAAAGAGAGAGCCACGCGGGAGAAAAAAAAAAGGCCGGCAGACCACTGACTCGTACTTTCGATCTTTCTCCGGGGCCGAAGAAAATCCATCCCGGCGGAGGAGAGAAAAAGCCGAGCCGTTACGCGCCGCCCGGGTATGTACTACGTGCCGCAAGTGAACCGTAACGAGAGCTGAACGAACGCGCCTGAGAAGTGTGTACTTTGAGCGAGAGAGAGAGAGAGAGAGAGAGAGAGAGAGAGAGAGAGAGAGAGAGAGAGAGAGAGAGAAGGAGGATGACGAAACGCCCGGATTTACCTGGGATTTCGTTATTACTCCCTTTGGCGACGGCGGCGGCGGCTACGGTTTTGTGTCTTGCGCGCGCGGCGACTTTTTTGCCCGGCGTCGAAGGCTTTTGCTTTACATTTTTTCGGTCGCGAACGTCCGGGGATGCCCGCAATTTTCTTCCAGCGCTGCGGAAGGATCTCTGACCCTTTTTCTGGCTACATCCGCTCCGGGACTGAAACTGATTTTGCTCGCCGATCGATGAGTCTCGATTTGTTATATATATTCGTTGTAAAGTTACCTCGAGGAGCTGAGTGATAAGCGAAGGAAGAGGAAGAATTGGATTTAAAAACTCTGCTTAATCGAACTCTTCTAATTAATGTTTATCAATGAAGAAGCTTAAAACGTATTATTGCATTCAAAATATCACAATCGCTTCAAATGGTATCGGTGCAAAGCATAATTAATAAATTCATTTGTTAAATAACTAATTGTTTCAGTTGAAAATTTGAAATTAAAGGAGGACTAAAATGAAGGATGAGTTTCTCAATCCCCAAATGCGTAATAAATTTACTCCCATCCGTCTAAGACAAATTATGAGAAAATAATGGTTTCACAATAAAGAAAACTTCATGAAATCATAGCGTGTCTGTCGAGAAAAATTATTGGAATAGAGCAGGACTTGAGCCTTGAGCCGCGATCCTTTTATAGGTTTACGACCGTCCATAAAGATCTTTCGACTTTTTTTTCAAAATTTATTCCTTTTCCGCGAAAATGAGTACTCGTAATTCGCTTAGAAAGTATTCCCGCTCGTTCCGAAGAATGGAAATTCAATTCTCGACGGTTAACGCTCTCTCCATTAAATCGTTAAAATCGAATTTCATGTTTATAGAGTGAAATTCGGCCAATCAAATAATTGTCCGAGTCATTTGTTTTTTTTTTTATTTTCTTGCAGATTTAAACAGTTCCTTTAACCCATTTTAAATATACAATTTTAGTATTTTTGAAAGTTAAGTGAAGGACATTCTCAGTTTTACACTATTTTACTTCTTGCTTATTTTTATTAATATTTGAATAATAATTTATAAATTATTTTTAAATTTTAAACTTTTAAAAATTGGAATAATAATTTATAAACTAAATAGAGTTTACAGATTTTACAGATTTCATAATTTTCTTTGTTGTTTCATTTTTATATCCTTAATTATTTTCACGAATCGTATTTAAAATTAAATCAATAAGGTGCATTAGCCCAATTATAATGCTACTTTGAGATTAAAAACATTTCATTAATACACATTTCATTACACTCAATACATTTTTAACGTATTCTTTCCATTTTAGATCAAAATCATTATTTTTAAACATTTCAAATGCAATCGACTTGCGATCAATTAGTCTGTACTTTTATTATCAAAACATTCACCGCGACCAAATGATACGAAAAAATTCTTCGCGACATACTCCAATTTAAAATCATATTTACTTTTCTCCATTACCATACTCCCCTGCATGCAAAGCCATTCGATCCATCCTCATGAAAATTCAACCGCACAAAGCAAACCTTGAAAAACGCACCGAAAACCAATTCAAATAAAAAGCAAACATTACCAAGAGACATCAGGCGTCGGCGCTCGAACACTGTCACGTTGCTCACGTACTTATTCTAAAAACCGGCGATCGATGAGCGAGATCGATACGCGTCCGGATCGCGCGGCGATCGCGCTCCTTAATGATGAAGGAGAAGACGTCCAGTTTGCTCGGACGCCCGCGACGTAGTGCCTTAACGCAAGTGGGAGCTGTCTCTCTCTCTCTCTCTCTCTCTCCTCTCTCTCTCTCCCCCGAGCCGTGTCACGTTTTCTTTCAACGCGCCAATCGCGCGTCGGCTTTTTCCGTACGCGTACACGAAAACCCCACCCGCGCCGAGCAGCCGGCCGTCCCTCGCTCGCTCTCTTTCTCCGCTCGCCTGTACATTTCGAGTTTTCCGGGCCTCCTCGAGACGACGGTCATCGAGGAGGTGAATGAAAAAGTCGGCGGAGCAGTAGGAACGCGATGGTTCGGGGCGTTGAGAAGTACTGGGCTCTCAGTGCGTCGCGTTGCGGATTTATTAATTTTAAATTATTGCCGCTTTGTGGACTGAATGCGATGATGGGATTGCTCGAGGAAAAATGCATATATTATTAGTTATGTAGAAAATTAAACTACTTTCCGATACAGTGTTTATTGATATTGTTTTTATAATATCCCGCAAGACGACTGATCAATGATTTTTTATCTCTCTCCGTGTTTATCTTTTAAATTTTGCTCGGCAAGATTTAAAAGATATAAGCGATTCTTCCGAATTGCAATTATCAGATAAGATTAATTGTTTTAAAAGGTTATTGTCACGAATCTGCTTACCCAAGAAAATATGCAATTTGTACGAAATTTTAAACAAGAAGAAGCTAAAAAGACATAAATCTAAAAAAGACATTTTCAAAATGTAATTATGATTACAGCATTGTTTTCATTTGTCAAATAATTTTGAAAGTTGTAAAATCTGCTTATTCGGTAATTTACTTGAAAGTATGCACAAACTTTATTAAAACTGGATGTAAGAAACTTATATTAGAAGAAAAGAATTATTACGCCGCATAAAAATAATTTTGTTCAAAACAGTTTGCCTCCCCTATAAAAAGAAGCTCCATCCCTCCACAAAAAAAATCCATAACATCCAAATCAACCTACTTAATTCACACTTTTATCCTGCCCACAATTCATTCTCCCTATTATGCAAACCACCCAATTCAACCTGTGCATATTCCTTCCCCGACCCTCAACAACACCCAGGCCCCGAATTAACAGAAAAAAAGAAAAAAAAAATGCAGCACTCGTCGAAACGACTTACAAAAAAAAAAGCTACGGAGAGCCACAAGTGTCGGCCTCGCTCGTCGGCCAATGAGCCGGGGGTAATTTACATGGGTGGGGAAATTCCCGAACTATTCCGCTGGCCGAAACCACACCTCCGACGAGAGAAAAAAAAAATGTCAGTCGACGACAGAGGCACCGGGCCAATTGACAGGGAACATAATCGATAGCGAGAAGAGGGAGCGAGAAGCCAATTCTGACCAATGGCCAGGCCGCGCGAGTGCGCCCGTGCCTGGCAAGGACTTCGGCCTCGACTGCGTTGGATGGCTCGGCTGTCGCTTTGCATTGTCGTGGCTTCTTTAAGGACGAGCGGCTCGCGGGCGTACAGGCCGGGGTGGAAGTGGACGGGCAGGTTTTCGGGGCGATTCGCGGGGAGGCTCGTTAATTGCGGCGACGAGAGATCGAAGAGGGATTGGAGAGGAGTGAGAAATGGGAACGGGCTTTTATGTTTAAATCTGTCGATTAATTATTTAAGGATGATTTATCGACAAATTAATCACGTATGACAGTACAATGTACTTTTAGTCGGATTTGCAGGTATGAATAAATTTTGGAATTCATTAAAAGTATTATAATACATATTTGCATTTGTATCAAAATCCGGTCTATTTTCAATCACATAAATTTATCACAATGTATAACATTTTAAATCGTTGTCAAAAATTCTTTTGATGGTCTAGTGCTATTTTTCGAAACTCCAAACATCTTTTTCACTTCAAAAATTTTAATAATTTAAAATTGAAATTTATTAATTTAGCTCAACGTATATATATATAAGTGATATTTATTTTGATTTAAAACAGAGAAATTATTTTTTATAGTCGAAAGATTTAGTCCAAATAAAATAGAATGAATACTTGCGTAATTTCTAAAATTAACAATATTGATGATATGAGGCATCCAGCTATAAAATACTTCATTTCTCTACAATTTAATTTCTAGTTTCTTTTAAAGACATTAATTACAAGTACCTTCTTCCGGCATCCTAAAAATCGAATATCTGCTCCAGAAAGCAGCCATTATCCATCGCTGGTTTTTGTCCAAAACTGTACCTTCGACGCATCCTCGAAATTCGTCCTCGACTTCCTTCCCCCCCCCCACCCCCGCTCCCTAAACTCGGCGTCTCTAACTGCCCTCGACCCCTCCGTCGCCCCCCGTCTCGGGTGCGACCTATAACTTCATCCAGATCTCTTTCTCTCTCCCTCTCTCTCTCTCTCTCCCCCGGAGCCGCGCAGCGCTAAGTCCCCACCCCTCGAGCGCGCAGGGAAATACGACGCGTGGGTATATCCGTCCAGCCCCGATAGCCCCGCGGCTATTCTCGCCTGCCCCGCGCGAAGGCTGGCCCTGCTCTCTCGTCTCTTCCCCAAAATGGCGCCGCCTAATTCCGCTAATTTCTGCCTGCGACTTGCACGGCCGTGGGGTCAGTCGCGCTGGATGCGCTTTTTTGCCGATTCTTTCGTGCTGCCGCCTTGATCTTTGTTCGGGGTTTCGAACTGGCCTGCTTTTCGGGCTGAATTGACGCTGAGCGATGGTTTTCGTGTAAATCTATGATGCGTTGTCAATGCGTTCCTTATGCAATTATTGATGAAGTACTTGAATGAGGATATTACAAACGGTTAGCGATTTTAGACGCTGGAAAGTATCGTTATTGTTGTAAAAAAGCTTTGGAATGCTTTTATTTTGTTTTATTAATCAGTCACAGTTTCAAAAACTAATTCTTCACTAAATAATCACTTGGATATTTCCGTTTACAGACTGATGATACTTAAGTTCTACCCAAAAATATTTTCAAAGGAAGATAACCAATGTACTTTTGGTATCAAAAAGAAAGGAGAATGCGACAAATAGTAACTGAATTAACTATATAAAAAAGAAAATTATCCAGGTTTTTCGCCAAATATTTTGATGAACATTTCCTTTTTCTCCGCGACAAGAATTGAAACGTTGGCCTTCCTCCTTCACAACTCGTTCAACGAAGCTCCTGCGTTCAAAGGCTCGCGTAAATTTAATTGAGATTGTATTGGAGTCACAATTCGTAGGCTCATTAGAAAGAACGCCGACTGTAGAATTTTCGTAAACGAGCCCAGCTTCGCTGTCGCCCCACGACGCCGAAAATCAAGTTCGGTGTTTTCTCTTCCAAAATTTCTTACCTTCATACGCTACTTGCATTGCGAGAAGTTTTTATTTCCTGAACTTCGAGCACCGATTTTCAAGACGCACTAGGCGTTCACGGAATAGAATTACCGACGATGACGTGGGTTTATATAAAACCCATACTCAAGCCATTCCTCCACTTGCAACAAGACAGTGCAATATTTCATCATTATTCGTAAAAAGGCGCCCAATAATTTGCTTTCACCTTCAGAACAGCAATATCGCCGTACGACGATCGATGTTTCTTTCGATACCCGCGGCAATAACTATATTGGCTCCTCGGCGTTCAAATCAACGTGCGACTCTACGACGTCGTTTTCTTTCATCGCGAAGCAATGAGCAGCCGTTAATGCGCAACGTTCGTTGACAATGCTGCCGTCCGATGGTGCCGCGGTCGCCATTGCTGAAATATCTATTCCAGATAGATGTGCGCGGTAGCTTGGGAGTGGATATTTTCGTGGTTCTCCAGAGCCTCCTAGGATTCGCTCCACCGGAGAACTTGGCGCTACGAATTGTTTGATTTTTAATTTTGCGGAGGACCGCACCGAGCGAGAAGAGTCGAGTGCAACATTTTTACGGTATATTTCTGGGAACAATTCCAAAATCAAGTTTGAGTTTAATTTCAAAGGAAACTGAAATTCTTAAAAGAAAGGATTTTATTTAAATTAAGTATACAGCTTATCCTTAAGGATATCTGTTAGAAGAATATCTAAAATTAAGGAAATGTCTACATTTAATTTTAGCAGGAGTTTCAAAATAATCGAGAATGAAAATCTGAATAAACTTATCTTTTGATGCTTGGTACTCAAAACAAATTATTTCAGCAGATAACGATTCTTTCCTTATCAAGTCTGTATGAGACACTATAATTCCATTTTCTTTCTTCGTGAAGCAGGAAGCAAAAGTCAAACGTATCTTTCGTGAATAATTGTAGAGCCTTTTTCCGAACGGAAATGAGATGTTCATTAAAATTTGCTCGATCATATGTAAATGCAGTGGAATACCATAAGCGCGGATGATTTCTTTTTAATTAAACTGTTTTTTATTCTTAATTTAGTCAAATCACATTTATATTTTTGCACATAAATAATTGTCAAAATACGCCGTTTAAACTTTCAATTTTTAGGACAGCTTTTCTTTCTCTCTCACCTCTACCTCCAAAAAACAGCACCTCGAAATCCCAAAGTTCAAAAAAAGCTCCGTTCCGCAAGTAGAAGATTTGAAAATTTTCCCCCGAAAAAAGGGAAAGACGGAAGCGGCAGCCCGAAAAACTCCGTAAAAAAAGGCGCTTCCCCCATTGTTCGCGGCTGCGCTTCTTCCGTCTCGCCTGAAATTGAAATTTCACGATTATCGGCTAATTCCCTCGGCTCATCATTGGGCCGCTCGGCCGCGTTAAACATCTGTTATCCAGCCGCCGATTTTTCCCCGTTCTCTCGGCATTTTTTTCTCTCTCTCTTCCTCTCCTCCGCGCCTTTTATTTTACGCGCCCCGCGCGCCGTTCTGTCAACTCACGTTCACGCAATTTTGATAGGAGGGCGACTGAATGGGCCGCGTTTTGTACAAGGGTGCAGCATCCTACCCCCTTAAAAATCCCGCGCGCGCGCGCGCCTCGCTTTTCATGCTGCGCTCCTTTCCCCTCCCCGGCGCTCGATCGTTCTTTTTTTTTTCTTTTTTCCTTTTTTTTTAGTTGGCTTTTCATTGTCTCATTTTCGGTGCGCTCGGGTCTGTAACGATCATCTCACCTTTCCGCTCTTTCACTTTTTCACCGGAAATCGCTAATATGGGACGGCTTTTTCTCCGAAGCGCGCGCGGCACCGCTGCGGTTTCGGTTTTCTCTCTGCTTTTTTCCGCCCGGCCTTCTTTGGGCTTTTGTGTTAGGTAATTACGATTCGGATTCGAAACTTTTCGGCATTGAACGGTTATTGGGCTGATCGATTTCATCGATACTGTCTGGTTTCAAAGCAAACACGCGCTGTTTAGCTTATCTAAGATTTATCGAACGAGTTTCGTCGATGAAATTTTATTTCAAAATGATTAGTGGAAATATTTGAAGCGAGCATTACATGTGGAAGGGAAAATTCTTTCTTTGTAACTTGGAATTTGACAGGAAGTAATTTGAAAAATTAGTATTTGATTTATTATTCAACTTTGGGCTAAAAATTAATTATATTTGGTAAACTTAAAAAATATTTTCAAACTTCTTTCTATATAAAGAATCAGTAATTTAATTAAATGAAAATTCTTTAAACATAATAATGGTACGTTATGTATTAAGGGAAGGAATCCTTTCAAGGGTTCAATAACCCCAGACATTGATGCCATTCATCCCTCTACCCAATTAATTAATGGTTACGAAAGACATAAATTTTTATTTCTTCATTTATTTTAATATGCCTTATAAATTAATTGAAACACAATTAAATTTGTATTGAATTATAATAATCTAATTTTAATTTAAAAACTACATTTTCAATGTAAGTATGGCTCTTTTTTATTCCATTGATAATTAAATATGAAATTTAAGTCATGGAAGAAAAGGATTTTTCTGATATAATACTCGTTTAATTTCAGCATCAATTTTGAAAAGTTGGAAATCAATTTACTCAGACATTTATGATAATTGAATAATATTATTTGAAGTGCTCGACTTCATGCTTAATATGGAGTCTAATTTCATCACGGAGTTAGAGCTAATAAGGTTACCAAATCCCAATCAAAAAAATCTTCTGTACTCGAACGCCATAAAAGTTTAATGCTAAGAGCAACCTTTCAATAATGCAATGGAATTTTAATTTTCCAAGCTGGTTTTATATACAGTTAATCCAATATCGAAAGATTTGGTTTCAATTGTATTACAATTCAGTTTAATAATATAAAAGTAACAAAATATCAATTATCAATCTTAAATTACAATTTTAATATAAAATTTCTAACTCACAGTTCTTAATTAATTATATTAAACAAAAACACGCAAATTAATTTGATTAATTAACATATTTAGCTAATTAAAAGACCAGGCTTCCTTGCCAAACACTCTTCACTACACTGCGCAATGAAATGACAAAAATTTTGCAACATCTCACCTTGGTCGAAATGACGTTGCAGCCAGCAGCGACGCGGCTGCGAACGAACGTCCCGAGCTCAAAGATACACAAGCGGCGCAAACGTTTTTCGGTTAACTCCCTCCTCGGGGCCCGTCGTTAAACCGGCGCACTCTCACCCCGCGAGCCCGACGCCCGCGGCACGAAGCTCCCGGCGACGCGACGCACTCGCACCTCGGCGAGAGGAGATCCGGCCGCGGCGGCGACGTCTTCCCCGTCAAAATCCGGACGGCGAACTAAAGCGGCCGCACTTTTTCCAGCATCCTCCGAGGCTTACGCAGGCGCTCTCTCGCATTATTATTTAAAGCAACCCTTCGGCCGCCGCGTCGCTGGCTCCCCCTTAAAAAACGCACAAAAGGGGTGGGGTCGCGCGCGCGTGTACATACGCGTACCCCGGGACTCCTTTTTGAGAGATTCGCCGCCGCGGCGACCAAGTTTTCTCTCTCTCTCTCTCTCTCTCTCACTCTCGCTCCCGGGGCAGAGGGGCGGAAGGGTGTGTGTGCGTGCGCGCGTGTAAGTTGCTCCAGGTGCCGGCGGCAGCTTCCGACGCCAAAGGGGGAATCGCTGAAAAAAAGGGACTCTCTCTCTCTCTCGTGCTTTAGCTCCTGTTTTTTGCGCGCGCGCTCGATGTGTGACTGTTTGAGAGAAGGAGATTAAGACAATGAGAGGGGGATGGATGGAGTTGTAGGGTCGAGTTGTACCGTGCGAGAGAACGATTGCGGCAACTGCCCGACGCTTTTTTTCCACCGACCGAGGAGCGGCCTGGCGATTGTGTCGAACGAGTTGAGCAGTTGTTTTGTGAAAAATTGATAGGCATCGGAGAGTTAAATGCGGGCGAGGAGCTTTGGCGAGGACGAGAGGCTCTGCATTGTAACGGCTGGTTTTTGCTTTTCAAGTCGCGGGGCGAATATCGAGGAGCGTTATTTAGTTTGCTTTCCCTCAAGTTTAATCCAATGTCCATTCTCATTCTGGTAAAAGCCCTACTCTGGACTGGATGCACTTGGCACTTACTACAATTACGTTACCCTAAATATAATGTGCAGTACATCACTCGGCCATTATCCAATTAGGTTCTTAATTTTAAGCGACGTTAAAATTTTAATTTACTCAATATTAAAAATCAAATCTATTTTAAAAAGTGCAATGTTCGCGACTATTTTAAAATAATCAATAAGTTCAGCGAAGGCTACTTTTCATAACCGGAAGTTGAAAAACCTTATTAAAAATAAATTCATATTGACTCTTTAAATAAATAATTAATCATTGCTTTTTAGATACACGGAGAAAAATTTTCTAGAAAAAATTACAATAGTACATTTTAATTTGATCACAGACTGCAAAAATCCTAAAA
>JAWWEM010000027.1:9532708-9559999 GCA_035582935.1 Ormyrus thymus
CTCCACGTTGGTATAAAATATAGCAATTTTTAATAAAAATTATAGGAATTTTTACTTATACATTTTTCTCCGTGTGGCTGCTGATTGTGTGCGACCGGTAATTCGAAGATACAGCGAATAGTTATCTAAAATGAAAATTTATGGTGCAAGCGATGCACTGAGGCAATGCTCCTTTGGTAATTTTCGAATAATTTCGATAGTTTAGAACACGGCTCCGTTTTAGCTTCCAATGTGCGAGATTAGTTAAACGATAGCCTTCAAATTGTTTACGCGCGGGGAATAAGAAATGAACTCGAACACTGTGCGATGCTTAAAATTGTTTTATAGCTGTTTAGAAGTTAGCCGTTTTGAACCAGAATCGGGGCTTAAAAATATTGCAATGGCTTTATTTGAACAGTTTTTATGTTATTGATAACCTGGAAGCAGGTCACGAGTATCTAATAAATATAAAGGGATGAAGTTTGATCGATGACTCAGATTTGGGAACTGCAGTTATTGACTTCAAAATAGTAACACGAGACGTTTGAACGCCCATTGTATATGTAACGAAATCCATTCAAGATTTTCGAAGTAACGATTCAACAATACTGCAATTTAACAATAGCCTTGATAAAAGCTCATATAAATATTGTACATAAAATGTATAATTTCAATGTCAGCTTTTAATTTAACAAAGAAATTGATTAACGTGTTTTACGGAAAACTTGTTAACGTTCCATTTCGATATCCCTTCACAATATCACTTAAAACCTGCCACTCCAAAGGTGGTCGGAAAGCGAACGCATCAACCCCATTACAAGCAGTACGAGGCCAATTCCGGCAAGTCACGTTGCACGATCCAAGAAAGTGGGAGATCGCTCATAATTGATAGCTCGCCGCTAACGACGACCCATCGACTCCGTCGAATCGATCCAACAACGTCTAATTCCGCCGAAATCAAACGGCCGCACTCGCGAGCTCGCGCAATTTCCTCCCGCTGAAAAACTGCGCCCCGCCTGGCTTCTCCAGCCTTGAGCTTGACCTTCGAACCGGCAAAACCGGCGCGCATCTCTCCGAGAACAATGAGCGTCGAAAATGTAGAGTGCGGCCGCAAAGAAAGTCAGGAGAGCGCGGAGAAAAGGCGGCCTTTTTTTGCGCCGAGTAACGTAATCCCCCGCCGGTATCGGAGGCGGATGGGAACGACGGCGCGGCTCGCGGCTAACGAGATGCATAATCGGATCCCGCGGCGCGCGTCGTGTTTCGGTACGTATCCCGAGCGAGAGCTTCGATTGTGCGCGCCGGTCGAGTCGAGGCGCGCGTATCGAATTAATTTCGCTGCTTTTTACGCGGCTAATGCGCGCCGCGTTTTATGCCTCGAGGTGGGAGTTCTGGGTCACTGGGGAGATTATTAATCGCTGATTAAGCGCTTGTTGTATCGTGTAATGTTTGTTTATGTATCGAAAAAAAGTATAGTTTTGTAATATCGAGTATCTTCTTATTAAACATTTTAAGTTTCTAGTTTTTGCAAACAGAACAGAACTCGTTATATCTTTTGTATAAGCATTTTTTAATAATTAATAGTAGAGACAGTCGTGCATAGTATTAATTATTATTCATTGAAAATTAAAATGTGAGTAAATGAGTAAATAAGTAAGTAAGTAAGTAAGTTTCCATGTATATTATATTTGAATGCTTTGAATGCACATTTTTTATTCATTGTATAAAGTCTACCTGTACACTATAAATTTTTAGCCAAGTTCTTAAAGCCCAGTTTTGCCGTATAATATTAACTCGAGGGAAATTCTCCTTTCGTGCGAATATACAAAAGGGCCGCTTCAAGCGAATTCGACACTTCGAACGCGAATCATCTATAAACTCGGCCTGCTAACCGGCCGCGCGAACTGCCAACCCAACATCCCGAAATCCCCGAAAAGTGGCCTCCTAAATACGGAGAGATCCTCGCTCCGCGCGCGCACAAAACACATCGCAGCCTCGCTCTATTCACTCCGCGATGTTACATACTCCCCCCACGCGCGGGATCGGAGCGCTGCTCCGCGCCGACTCGTTCGCTCTCTCTCGGCGAGCGCGTCAGTCGATCGCCAGTGCTCGAAACGCGCGCACCGTCCCTTCGAAGCAGCAGACACACACACACACGCACGCATATCGTAAAAGACCGCGCGCCGCCGATCCATACACGCACACGCCGAGTGCCGTGCGCGCGCAGAAAGAGAGCCGACAACACCTAGCTGAGGAAGCTCGTCCTCGGGAGCAGAGAAGGAGAGAGAGAAGAGAAGAGTGCGCGCGCGTCTCCCCTGGGCGCAAAAGCCGTTTTTCGCCTCTCCGTGCCCCCAAGTCGCTGCCGTTTCTTTCGCCGAAGCCGAGATGAGCACGCCGGTGAAGAAGGTCCCCATACACCTGCAGGTGAGTCCGCGGCGAGAGCCGCCGAGATGAGATCAGCCTCACCTGTTTGCTGCTGCCGCTGCCCCGCCGGCGTTATTGATTGCCGAGGCGCAAAATGCGCGAACGCCTTTTTGGATTCCCGACCAAGTTTCGCGTCCGACTTTGTTTTTATTTACGAGCTTCGTGATCTTCCCAAGTCAAAAATACGGGGGCCAAACAAAACGATTGGGCTCTCTGTTATGAAAGTTTTTCAAAAATCTTGGCTGGCCGGTTCTTGTGGGTGTTCTATGAATTTTTTTTTTGGTCGAAGCCGATCGATGGAGGTAACGGATTATTGTTCTCGCTCGAGCAACCTGTGACATAGTTAATTTTCTATATTGACGAAAATAAAGTCGACGCTCGGCCGGGAAAGCGCGAATAGAGGCCGCGAGAAACAGATTTTCACGCTCTGCCACTGGCCTATATAAAGTTCGAACGTTATTCCCTGTCAAAATGTCCGATATTTCCTTCCCCCGTCTGCAATTTCCGCGTCGAGTTTGTCGATTCTGCGCTTTTTCGACGCTTGATTTAATTCCGAGCCTGTCGGCAGTCCGATACGCGCATAAATCAATGACTGGTTCGGAGATATTAATTATTCTTTTGTTACCCGAGAGTGTGCTTAATTATGAACGTACTGTGCTAGGAATTCAAGGGAGTTTGGAAAAATTTGACGTCCACGTCAGTCGTCTAATTTCCTAAAAGTTTTTGACAAGTGCAAATTTTATGAATGGCCAATCTAAATTGTTTTCTTTCGTTTAAATTGAAATTATCGCTTTTCCACCGCAGTAATTGATTATTTGCAATAAATCGCAGTCGGTAGATAATCATAAATAATTCAGGCGTTTATCAAGGCCGAGATAAAACCTTTTTCGAGCGCAAAATTGCAAATGACGCTCTGAATCGAACGCAATCGCGTTTACTTGCCGCAACTACAGCGTCGACCAAAAAAGGCACTATTTACACCGACACATCCGCTCTTGCAGATCAATTGAATAATACGCACGTCTCGCGCATATCCCGCAAGCCTCTCCCCGTCGACGCGGACGTCAAGTCGCCGCGCCGACACGTCCATCGGGCGAAAATCATCGGCGCCCCGCGCGACTTTTCCGCTTTTCCCCCGTTATACCGCCTTACGGCATGTATTCCGCAAGGCGCTGTCTTTTTTGCGCGTCGCGCTCGTTTTATTTTTAAATGCGCGCGGAGACTGCGTAGTCGCTGGATGTGTGTATAGCTCTGTGTGTGGCACGTCGGCGGCGCACACGATGACCGACCGGTGTGTTCTCAGCCGCCGCCGCCGCCGTCGTCGACGTTATGTAACTTTTTGTTTATCGGATGCGCACGTTTCTTTTTTTTTTTCCTCGAGCGGCCGGTCGGCTTTTTTCTTGCCGCAGGTGTCGGGTTTGAGTTGTAACGAGATGAAGTTTTATGGAAGGTCGCTGACTAGATGGAATGGGGCTACTTTAATTTAGGAATGCGCTTTGCATCGAGTTTCTTTCAGCGATTAATGGGAAGAGACATTCAGTTGGCTTTTGCATTTACTGTATATTTTAATTGTTAAATAACACAAAATATTTTGCAATTTCATAAATTAATTTGAGCAATCAAAGCGATAAGAGTGATTAAGACGTGTGCATTTAGCAATTAAAAAGGAATATTTTATAGTTTTATATCATTTTTATTATCGATATCAAATATCTAAGATAATTATTTGCATGAATCACGATTTGTGCATCTTTCCTCTTCATCTTCCTATTCATATTTACTTTATCCTTTATCACTTATCAATTCGATAGGTTTTATCGATATTGCCTAAAAAATAAAAAATGTAGTCAACTATACGATAAATTATTAATTGCATTTAAAAATGTTTCGAAAAGCCCTTCATGTCAATCGAATAGAATATAATTTAAAACAATTTAGCAGCAAAAAATAAAACGAAAATTGTACTAATTAAAAAAAAAATTATTTAAGCAAAGAATATATTTAAAATTCCTCTTTCTTGAAAATTCTTTATTGCTCCCATAAATTAAGCTGTTACCCCACTACTAAATCCAATGCATATTAAATACGCTTCGGGTATAATTATCGGCGAAGTAAATTATTTCTTTAATTCCTTCTTATTGGCAATCAAGTGCGAAATATAATAGTGTCCGAGATTACATGTGACGGATTGAGGACGTTGACTTTATAAATCAATACTTACAAAATTTATTCGAAATTTGTTGGTTGAATCAATTTATTTTACTGTATAATTTAATTTTTTCTTCAATTTTTAGCAGTGGATTATCAGAACTGTCTGCGTAATTGAAATGTACAAATAAAAGTACACGGTGAGTCACCAGCTCTTTATTGCTGATTTACTAGATTTCTTGATAATCTTTTTTGATATCCTTTGTGTTATAGGACTTAAAATTTTATTATTACAAGTAGATTGAAAATACAATGTACATATTTTCAATCTGTACAATTTTAAAATTAAAATATACAGTGAGAAAAAAATAATCGGTTTGCAAAGTAGATAGAGATTTTTTTTCGTACAAGTGAACAATAACCTTTTTTAAATTGCTTCAAACTATTTCCAATGCATAGTATATATTCAGAACCTTATTGCGAAATAAAAATAATGTGCTTAGCATGCAAAAGGTTCGAAAAAAATAAATAAATCGATAGCCTTAAATAAAACGCGGTATTACGTGACATAACCTCAAATCCTTAAACACAGAAGAATTCTTGCAAGTACTAGAGTAAGTGAATTATTTATTCTGTACTTTGACGCATTTTGTTTTGCTCAGCCTATAAAATTATAGATTGTTCCACAAAAGTCTGAAAAATCATTGCAATTTTCATTCATAAATAAAATTCTATCTAGAAATTATAAACCTGCATGAGCTGAGTTCCTAGAAAGAATACCTACTTCCTACAAAGGAATTCTATTAAAATCTATCAAATTTCGCAGAAGTGCTTGAACGTTTAATAATTACAACGCCAATCAATAAAAAAATAATCAAAATAAAACTTTGGAAACCCGAGTTCGCCGCCGTTAGTTCTGCCGACCGTTAAACCCTCGAATTACTCCCACTTCACTGGGAAAAAAAATCAATTAACCCACCCGAAATCAAGTGTCCAACCGCAGCCCACCAAACGCAACAAAGCCGCCGCCGCCCCTCAAACTCCCCGAGCATCCATAATTTAGCAGGCCATCCTGAATTCTCTGCACCCGAGCCAGCCCAGCTAAATATCCCGAACCCTTGTCGATCAGCTGATCGACTCCTCTCGCAGCGCCAACGATCGACGCCGCCTCGGAGAGCGAGATAAGATTCGCCGGTGCGCACTTATTGATTGCTCCCGAAGGGAGAGAGGGAGAGAGAGATAGAGACCCGTGTCGGTTAGCTCTCGCTCGATCTTTAGCGCGGAGCTGCCCCAAAAATAGCTCGTGCTTAGGCGCTCACACACATAGGCGAATTTCGCGCTGCCGGGCGTATTGTATTTTGTATCGACTGCATTGACGATCCTCTCTCTCTCTTTCTCTCTCTCTCCGCCTTTGCCGGCGTCGTTTTTCCATTATTAGGCGGCCGGCTTCTTGTCGCTCTCGGGAGGATCAGCTTTCGTTGCTTCGCTCAAAGGGAGTTTGCCGCGATTTGCTTCCAGGCAATATTGTTTGAACGGATTCGGAAAAATGCGAGGGGCCCATTAACAGTTGCAACTCTTATTTACAACTTTCCAATGGGTGTTTTTGGGTTATAAAGGAAACGTTGATTAGTTTGTGTTACATAAAGGTTTGTAAAATATTACACTTGCAAACATTCTACTAAAAATGGCAGACTAAAAATTTGTTTAAAAAACTATTAAATTATATACAATTGAAATTACAGACGGAAGTTTCGCAATGTATATTTTTAATTTTAATTAATTTGGAAGTGGCATAAATTACATTATTCTAAAATATTTTTTTGTACAAGAAATGTCCCAAGCTGTGGGACGATCAATATACTAATGTAGTAAATTAGGTCTTCGAAGCAGAGTTTTTTTTTCTGCTTGACTCAGCAGTAACCAACGGGCATCGATTTTACCCGCGATTTAACATTACCCCTGAAATTTCTTCGCCAGATATCCTGTTTTTAGGTAGGCAGTTAAAGTTTCTGGGTTAGATTTAAAATAACTCCCAGTGTTCGCAGCGACCTACTTGAAATTTTATGCAATTTTCGCGACGACTAATAACCTGAATAATTATCTGATGAATTCCAAGATCACACTTTACTCATTTTCAAATCAGCCTCTATCCGTTGATTTAAAAACTAGCAATATTTTCGCAAAAGAAACGATAAACCTGTTACTTTGAAGAAAATGTACGATCGGTTCCTCGTTTGTAAAAGCAAAGTAACAAGACCCACTTGTTGCAGTGGTAAATGTAAATGTTTGAGCATCGCGGTATCTTGTAACAACATCTGCGACACACGATAATACTGATAAAAGGTATGCAGGTTTACGGTAGTTCCTTTTACTATTCATTTATACGTCACGTTACTCCACGGGTGAACAAATACTTATAAACTTTAAACGTTCTTTTCTAGTTGTAAACAGCTTCAGATTGCGAGTTTTCAGAATTTATCCGCTCTCGGTAAGTTGCTCGATTTTAAAAGCTCCCTTTCGCAAATCCCATCGCGCTAATGAATCTTCAAGCACCCTGAGCTCTCCCTATCGTAAACTCCGCACTCGTCGTACTCGAAACTCGCCGCTTTACATAATTACCCCGACACTCTCGCGCTCCCTTCAAAAAAGGGAGGGGGGGAGGGGGCGGCTAATGAAAGTCCTCCAGCCGCCGCGTCATCCGAAATAGCCGCCGCTCGGCAGCACATCAATTGCGCCGGGCACAATAATCCCCGCGGTTACTCGTTGAAATTTCCATTCATACCGCTCACGTACAGAAGGGCCGCGCTCCGCCTGCTTTCCACGTCGTCGGTGGAGGAGGAGGAGGAGGAGGAGGAAGAGCGTGTCAACGAACTATTGATTCGCGTGCCTTATCGCCGGCTAGACGCTCCGTAACGTGCACAGGCCAGACTCGGCTCTCTCTCTCTCTCTCTATCTCCGCTCTCTCTCTCTCGCGGGTAAACAAACCAGCGCGCGGGCAGGAACGATTTTCGAAGACGTTGCGCAACACCGCGAGGTGTGGCCTTCGAGAGCATCGTGACACCGTTTTTTCCTTTCTTTTATACGGAGTCGGAAGCTCCGGGCGAGAGTCGGGGAAGTGTTTGAGCTCCCGTTCGGGAAGGGATTTCGAGTGTGCGTGATTTCTGACCGTTGGGTTAATTTCTTTATTGTTTGCGTTCGGGAGTCTTTCAAAATCATAAACTTTAAAATTTAATTAAACAGTACTACTGCTTTGAACGGAGAGCTAGCTTTTGGTTCTCTCTAATATTGTATCATAAAACACGTGCACTCGTTTACTGTGAGATGCAATATTCCTCGGTAATTTGTTACTTTAATTTAGTCCATTTATTTTACCGCTCGCACAATGAGGCCGTAAAATTTACAGCTTAATTTAGCTAAATGCGCGAGGCAGCGTTGCGATTAACAGCGAGAGCAGGAGCGATTTATATATATCTTATCATGTTATCCGTAATTGATGCTAATACTATCGTGCCGCTGCAGCTTTGAATCAGATCCAACTATTTTCGCAGTCGGTGTACGTCTCTCCATACGAATGCAAGCGAACCGAGGCAAAAAATTCAGCCGATCCAGCGAGAAATGATCAGGCGATCACGATTCCCCGCCTCGACCCGCAACATTTTTTCCTAAATATTCACACAAAACTCACGCTTCCTACGATACAAATCGAGCCTCCAAAAAAATTCCAATACCATCGTCGCCGATCCCTCTAATATCACTTACAACCTTTTCCTGCCAACTCACTTCCCGTCGCCCTACCAAAAAGTCCCTGTACACCGCAGCAACAAGCGTCCTCCTCGACGTGCCGCAAAAAGCAAAAACAAACCACCCCTCCCCGCCCATTTCCCCGTTCCAGCGCACACACGCACACGCACTCGCGCGCCGCTAATCTACAGACACGCGTGGGTGGAAATTCAGCGGCGTTTCCACTTTCCTGCCGCGGCGCTTATCTCCCGCGGAGAAAAACGGCGCACGAGGAACGAAGTCGGGGAGGGGGGGGCGGGAGCAGGAGGCGTGCGATCGTCCACGGTCTAATTCACATTTGCAAATGACCGAGCGCGCGCGCCTGCGCCGGAAGCGCGCGGCTCACACCTGCGCCCGCGTGCGCTGCCTTTTCTCTCTTTCCTCCGTCGTCGAGGCTCGCGCGGAGGCTATATACATACTTATATGGACGTTTTACGCGCTTTTCCTTCGCTGGAAGGGAAAAATGATTTTTCGGGGGATCGGAGCGATTGTACCGGTTTTTGGAGAGGAATGCGTGTATTGGGATAACGAGGCATTCGCGGTGCCGCGGCTGTTGGATTGTGACTTACTGAATGAGAATTTGTCACTTGTTCTTAATAATTAATTAGTTTTAATAGATCGTTGCATTTGGATGGGAAATGAATTAAAAGAGCCTCAATCAGCACTGCGGGATTTAGACGTTAATATATTCACACAAAGATTATAAACAAAGGGATATTGGAATAATAACTGTTACAATAGAGAAAATGTGTCGGCGGCAAGTTTAATGAACGTGTGCTCTTGTCGAATAAAGAACATTAGAACAATTACGTAATTTACATATTAACCGGGTACTTGATACACTTTCTTCACCCGTCATATGCAGTTGTTAAAATTCAATTTTCTTTTGTCCCGACACGAAAACAAAGATGATGCACAATTAAGAAATCTATTCAGGTGTATCTTCTACTCAGAATTTTCACATGTTATTTTTAACAAACTATAAATTAAGCGACCTGCTTTCTCGCCGCTTCTCAGTCAAACTTCAACAAAGACCTTATTCCGGATTCTCGAGGAAGTCTTTTGAACGTAGCTCAACGCTTCCTTGCAATTGTGTTTTGATTTTTCCTCTTCGGGCAAATCTTGATTTGACATAAATACACGGTACTTTTACGGGTTCAGCAAAATATTTTCAAAGGCAAAACGTCTAGATAGAAACGAAGTTATGTAAATACGATTTTTCCCGTTGTGTATTTCAATACAAATTAAGTATGTAAAGTGCTGGAAAGTTTAAATACTTGTGTGCAAATATATAGAAGTACAAAACGGTACCGATTAATTATAAATTCTAGATAAGCAGATACGCATTTGGACATTGTTTACTTAATAGAAAGAGCAGTAAATTCAGCAGTAACTTTTCTTAAAGATGAATTGAAAAAGCCTAATTAATAGTCACGTTCTATAATTTTGTATCTAATGCATAATACATTTACAAATTTTAAATATTAACTTTAGTAATGCAAAACATTACGCATTTCTAAAGAAATTTACATTTTTCATTTTCGTAAAACCGGTTCTGAAAGAATTGTAAGACTTATTAGTACTAGGCATTTTCGCAGAAAGTTGGAAAAATGAAAGTTTTCTATAAATAAATTCCTGAAGCGTAAATGAGTTTCCTTACTTTTTTAAATTGAAGATGCGCTACTTTAAAGCGGTAGTTTTAAAGTTTAGTGAAACGGCAAAAAAAAGTTTGTTTTTCCTTTCAAAGTTCCCTCTTTACACAAAAGTGTGTACGCAGTAAGGGTTTGAAAAAATAATGACACTGTAATGAGAAAAACTTTTCAACATTTCGTCGAGTTTTGAAGTAACATTTAAAAACTAATCTTTTAATTTCTATTATAAAATACTTTATACATATAGTCATACTTGATTAATTCAACCGAAGCTCAGATTATGCGATCTCAAAAAGCAAAACAAACACGCCAATACTTGAACTCGAGCGGAGCACAAAAAACTTAGATTGAATCCAAAAGCAAATCCGTCTGTGTACACTAATCCTCGCGCCCACGCTCCATTTGTTTTTTTCCGTCAGCGCTCGTTTGATCTCTCCTCCGAGCCCTCGAAAAATCCGCTCACTCGTCAACTCCCCCGTCCGCGAGAGAAAAAAAGCGCGCGCAGACCCTCGAGCAAAAAGCGCGCGCGGCGAGCACGAGTCTGGCGAGCTAATAAGCATCGGAGAAGGAAAAATCTCGGCGCGAGTCTTGCTTCTCTTCCACGACGGAAGCTCCTCGTAAAGGCGGCAGCTGCAGCAGCTGCCTGAGACGAGAGGCGTCCCTCATAAGCGAGTCAGCGCTAATATTCCACCGCGGAAATGTGCCGCCGCTGCTGCCTTTTTTTCTTTTCTTTCATCGGAGAGTCGGTCTCTCTCGCGGCTGCAAGCAATTCCGAGGGAGCGATAAATCAGTCGCAGCGATTTTTCGGATGGTATGTGCATGGACGCCGGCATTTTTTCCGCGAACTTGGCGCTGCTTTTGTTTTGGGTCGCGGTGGCTGTTTTCGGTTTTTTCTGACTATTTTAACTGTACTTTAGGTAGCATAATTGTTATTATGTTTCGAGGTTGACGAGGCTTAAACGACGATGCAACGCTGAATTTAATATAGCAATAATAGTGGTAGGTTAATTGCTCCACTTGTTTTTAACAGCACTTTCTTCATTTAAAAAGCCGAGAAATTAATTTTATCTCCCATTTCACTGCTCACGCTTAGAGACGATAAATCAAAAAGCAATCGTAAAAAGTGGAGTGTACCGTAAGCTTTCAACACATAATAAAATTACAAATTTAATCTCTCAAAGAATCCCAGCCTCGAAAAAAACAAAAATCAAATTACAACCACTTCCCCGTCGCTCCTCTCCAAATGAAAACCCGACGCTTATCGACTCGCAAGAAAATCACAAGAACATCCAGCGCTTTGGCGAATCGCTCGAAAAAAAAAAAAAAAAAGAAATCCGCTCGGCGACTTTACGCACCGGCGTCCCATTCCCAGTCTATTCGTAACATATGCGGCTCGTCTCGGCTTAGCTATAAATACCGAAAATATTCGGCTCCGCCGATGCGGGCCGAAGTGCGCGGCGAGAGTCCTCCGCCTCTCGCGCGACTTTATGATTGTCGCGCAAATATAAACAGGGCGGGCGTGTGCTCGCCTTTAGCTACCCGCGAGCCGCGCGCCTCGTTGCGCCAGATTTCCACTTTTCGAGTGCACGCGGCGCGGCTAGGAAGCGAGTTGTTAGTCCAAGATGTATGGAGGAGCCGCCGGGTTGCCAAGAAAGAAGATGCGATTATGGGAGATAAGAGGAAGTGGCGTGTTGTGCAAAAGCAGAGCGAGTTTAGATTCTATCGGAGGAAGCTTTATTGAATATGCGAACGAGTTCTTATGATTATTTAGGGCTTTTTGTAGAAAATCTTTTGCCGCGGGGCCTGTTTTTTTTTTTTATTAATGGATAATTAAAGCGAGGTGCTTTAATTTTTGTACGTACGAGGACGTCAAACTGGATAATTGTATTTATGCAGTATTTTATGCAGGGAGGGGCGAATCATTTTTTGCAATTAATTTTTTGTAGAAAAAAAATTCGTTGGGATTTTTATAACTATAAATACTTCCTCGAGAAACTAGACAGACATTTTCGCTCCACGTATTGGATTTTTCTATAAATAAAACACTCTATTTCCGACTTTCAATTTAGATCGTAATATTGTATGGAATATAAATAGATTAAAAGAATGCTTTTAAAACAAAGAAGCCAAGTGGAAAATGCGTGAAAAAAGCGAAATTTCTTTCGAAAACAATCCAAATTATACTTGCTTTGAAATTTTTAAAAGTGCAGCAAAAAGGTATGACTAAAATCAACAAAACGCCGTCAATATTTACAAAACTTTAGGTAATATACGAAAGTCGCATCAATGTCAGACAATAGTTGGGCAGAATATAGAAGTTTAATTTAAGAATCCCACCTTTACGGTCGACAATTATTTCTGGAATAGGTCAGGGGTAATGACCGTCAACTTCGCGCGAACCGCGTACGCAAATTCTGCAGTTTCAAATTTACATTTTACGAGCCGCAAATAAAACGCTGGAACGAAATGGAGCATAAAAAGCGCTTTCGCCACCACCGCGCGGCGAGAATCGCCCGATTTCGCGTTCAATTTCAAGCCCTTCTATCCGAAACCCCCCCCCCCCAAAAAAAATCCGCAGTCCATAAGCCACGTCAAAAAAAAAAAAAGAAGAGGAACGACAGTCCCGCGCGCTCGGCGAGCTCCGCAGCCGCGAATGACGCGGAGGCGCACTTAGGTACCGTACGTAAGTCGGTAAGTATACCGCTCGACTCACGAGCACGCGCGCGAGCGCGTGCACCGCGCGGCGTCGGAGCTACGAGCGTAATTCGCGGTTCCACACCCACGCCGCGGGGACGATGACGCGGACGGCGGTGCACTTCTCTCGGCTAAGTGCAATTCGGACGCGCGACTGTGGGAAAGCTGCGCGTCACTTCTGCGCGGATGTCCGGCTGGCGTCGCGTGTTCTTGCCGGATTCGGAGCAGTCGGAAGTTTTATTGCTGGATAGAAATTTTCGTTTCGCCTGTTTATTTTTAAGCGATAAACACCATCTTTTTAGAGGCAGGTGTTAAAGTCTGCAGAATGATATTATATTTATTCAGTAGGTTTTTACATGCTGCCATCAAGACAGCATATCAAGTAACTCTGCAGATTCTTAAATGTTTTAATTCACCTTTTAAAACTTACCTCATAATCCAAACGACTTTCTACGTCGTTAAAGCCGCCCTCCTGCTTTCTTTTACGCTCGTTCCGAAAAAAGGTTTTTATCGATTGCGCGAAGATTCTCGGAACCATACGCCGAGCCAGTACCCGCAAGTCGTAAACCTCCCCATGTGCTCGCGCGAGGCGAACGAGCGCTGAGGCTGCGATCCGCTCGTGCATGAGCAATTTTTCGAAGCGAAAACAAGAAGCAGCCTCCGCGCCTCTGGCTTTCGTACGTCGGCGCCTCGGCGTTCCACTGTAAAGGATTAGAAACTGGGAATAATCACCCGAGGCCGTCACCTGTTACGTCCCCCCCCCCCTCTGAGACGCCGGGAATTAAAAAACATCCGCGTCGGTATTGCTTCTCGCTCCAGATTGCTAATTAGAATGAATGTTCAGCTCGAGCTGCGCTCCAAATTTATTAAAGTGACTAGGTTGGATATCCCATTGTTTATCCTCCCAAGAAGAGATCCGATCATCGGCTTTGTTCGGAGTGAAAATTTTCACGGAAATTTGTGAGAAAGACGAGCCGAAGGAAAATTCATTTCCTCCGGCACGCACTTCGCCTCCACTTGGCTGAGCGCGGAGAATCAAGTGCCGTTTCCTCCTCGTATCGAGTGAAAACTTACTTACTTTCGTGCACACTCAGTTTTTTTTTCTTCCTTTTTTTTGCGTAATCCGAAGCGCATTAGCCGATGGTTGTTTCGCTTTTAATGAGTTTCGAGAGTTCGTTTTTACGTAAACAATGCTCTGATTGTGCTGCATACTTTGCATTTTTACGCTGTACTTTCGGTCTCGATGATATCGCCTAATTAAAAATTGCAGTGCACTGTTACGGGGACAATGCCCCTAATCTTGTCTTTCATCTTTTCGATAACGAAAACAAAAGAACTTTCTTTTTTCGTTTAATTAAAGGATTCAATTTCACTGTCGGGAACTAAAGTAACAATTGTAATCTACAATACCTTAAAATTTATAATTGTAAATTTTTACTACAGCTACAAAAATTATTAATAAACAAAAGTTCGCACAAGTTCATGCTCTTTACATTAATTCACACTTTTTACCACCAAGAAGATAATCGCCACTTTAACGCAAATCAACGCGGCAGATCGTTAAATAAATGCCTTAGCAGCTCGAGCGCATCCGACAAAAAAGCGGGCAATGGCATCGTCGCGTGCTCGCGGCCGGGAAGCATCCGTCGCGGCGCAGCTCGGATGGCACTTTATCTAAATACATCTAGACGTCAATCAGCGAGCGAGCCGAGGGATCACTCGGAGCCGCGAGAGGGCACGCGAGCGCGCGCGTCAAACGTCTCATTACGCAGCGCGGGCAAAACAGCGATTCCGCTCTGAAACAGTAAAATCGAGAGCGCCGCGAAAGACCGAACGGTTAACCGGATGGTTTGAATATCTGGCGTCGCGAAGCACTGTCAAGCGGCCGGCGCGGGAGCGCGCGAGAAAAAGTACGCCCGGTTTAGACGAGAGAGAGAGAGAGAGAGAGAGAGAGAAAAAGAAGAAGAAAAAAGCCACGCTGCTCGCGCGGTATAAAAAGCGTCTTGTACGAGCGGCCGCGAGCCATTTCGCTCCGTTATTCTTGCTACTACGCGAGAGAGAGAGAGAGAGCGCCGCCGCGCGGATCTCTCGGCGTAGATCGTGATTTTGCTCTTTTGTACGGGAAGGCGACTTCGCGCCGGACGCTTTTTGTCAACGGCTTCTTGTGCCGCGCCGCGGCTCTCTCCGGCGGCTCGGCTCTTCCTGAAAAGAACGCGATCTCGTTAATCCCGAGTTTTTAAGGGCCGTGAGTCATGCGTTTAATTAATCTGTTCGTTTTAGACAGCTGTTCTAACGATGCGTATTCGTAGCGCGCTCTTCCGTTTAATTAAAGAGTCGTTTGAAAGGTTATACGAGTTGTATTCATTAAATGGCTAAGACCTAGCTGTGACTTTGGTTGTTTTCCGTAACAATTAGTGTATTGCTATCTGTAAGACATTGTAAGCAGTCGATGGCGAGGAAGGTTTCAAAGGTGCATTATTTAATACGATCATTGTTCTGAACGAGTCGCGCGATTGATCATTACTCAATTCATATTCGCATACAGCCATCCCAATTAATCAGCGTCAATAATATCTCTCAGATTAAACAGGCCGTGGTATGAGTGAGTCAGGAAGTGGAAAGTAATGAATGGACGCACCCCTGCATTAATTGCACCGACTTCAATATCCTCCTCATTGAAGACATTGAAAAGATTTACATAATAGAAGGCAAATAAGAATCAAGTCGGCTCTCTTTGATACATTTGAAACCTACATAGTTCACGCTGTTGTAAAGCCTTACCTTTAAATCGTTGCGTAATATTCTTTACACTGTGCGTTTCTACAAATGTTATATTTGTATCGAATTATATTATGCTCGTTTTAACGATAAAGTAATTTTAACAAATGAATAAAATAACTACATACCAGATTTCAAATCTAATAAACATTTTAAAGCCGATGTAATTATTATTTGAAGAAAAATCAATGTTTCCTTCTTCTTACTCACAGAATGGACACACGAAACAGGAAACAAAAAGTATTACAAATTCAAATCAGGAGGCAGAACCAGTTTCAGAAAATTACTCGACAATCGCGAAAAATTGAAGCCAGCCCAAGCCTTTATTCCTCCGCTGAAATATTCCCCGAGCAAAGAGAAAAAAAAAATCCAACCAAGCTCGCAACCTCAAAGAACCCCACAGCTCTCACAAAGCGCCCATCATCCGCGAGAGCGCAAAATAAAGCTCCTCCATTCCGCAAGCTCGGCGCCCTCGACAGGCTCCCCTTCCACCTGCCGCGACGTAAGAACGAAAAGGAAAGTGACGTCACGGGCGCGCCCGGAGACCCTCGACGGGCCAACAAACCGAAGAAAATTCCGGCGCATCTCGAGCGGCGACTTCCTCCCTCGCCGTACATTATTCCTCCGCTCGTCGTCGGGCGGCGGCGATGACGAGTCAGCCGGCAGCGGCGCCGCGAGGGCGGCTCCTGGAAAATCTATATAGCCCTCGCGGATATGTATACCGTCCTCGTAAAAGAGGCGGAAAAAAACAGGCGGGCGGAGGGCTCTCTCGCCCTTTCGCGCACGATCATGCGCACGCACGCAGCAGAGAGAGACAGAGAGTCGGAGCGATTAATGCCGAGAGATGTAAATGAACCGGCGAGCGGGAGCTTTTTACGCGGCCGAGGGTCGCGCCCCGGGGTATTGATATTTAAGGAGAATTTAGACGGGGTGTGGAGTCCGACGGGGTCGGGGAGCCTTGTTTGCGGATATTTGTACGGGATGCGTACAGCTCCCCGTGGGGAGGGGGCGGCGGCTGCATTAAAGTGTGACTCAGCGGTGTCTTTGTTTATGGGGATTAAGCGGAGATGGCGGGGGACGCAAAAAGGATTTGGATTATCGGCTGCAAACACTGGTTAGAAGCTCGTTTTCGCGACAGTTTTTTGGAGGTTGACACAGAAACCTTTTGCAATTTCATATCTGAATTAAATTAAATTAGTTTGCTAAAAATACTCTTCTATTGCTTTGCATGTACATATACATTTTTGGAAAGCCAATGAATGTTTTCTACAGTGCCCGTTAATGCTTTTGTTCCAGAGCGCGCAAAATCGGTTGCTGATTAAAAATGGAAAAATCGTCAACGAGGACGGCATTTTCGACGCCGACGTCTACGTCGAAGATGGTATCATCAAGTAAGTTCGACAAGTGTAATTGAGACTTCCACTTCGCTTTCGGTTCTTTTAAAAGAAAAGACTTCCCTTAGCGCGTCTTAAAAGTTTGAATAGATACGTATTATTTACTTTGGAATACATTTCGGTTTCTTTTTTTATGCCTGCTGAAATATTGGAGACCTCTACCTCGCGGGCCATTCTCAATTCACAATGGATCCTATCTGACTTGCTCTTTAGCGGTTTCTCGTCCTCTTAAAGAATGGACTTTGTGACTTTGCTGAAATCACGTTGTTCTGTAGCAGAAGTTGACTATTGAAAGTGCGCACAAAAAGTAGTATTAGAGAACAGCTGTGCCTAATTACAAAATGACTATATGAGCTATGAAGGTGACCATGATTTTTGATGCAATTTACGAAGTTATATTGCTGAAGAAGCTGAATGAAGCTACGTTAATAAAGACAGTAAAATCAATTTTAAAAATAAATATCTCATTTCAAATCTAAAAAACTTAAATTGCAGAATAACACACGACAGTCGCTAGCGGATTGTACAATATTTTCCGAGCTAATATTTACGATACTAAAACAATGAATCTGCAGTTATCTCACAAGAGACAAAACAAACAGCTATTAACGATTAAACATTTTGCAATCGGGATGTAAAACGACCGAGCGTCAAAAAAAAATACGCACTTCCTCGCTCCTTCGTGGAAAGACGGCATTAGTCAAATAAACAGTTAGATGTATCCTGCCCTGCGAAACAACGCGCGTCGACTGCGGGCGCGCTGCTTTGTTTACCTTTTATACGCTCGCCAAGTGCAGCGCCGTTTTTACAACCTCGCGACGTGTCTCGGCGTCCCGGGCAGAAAAATAATGGGTTTCGCGCATTCTGCGGCGACGCCGAGACGCGTTTAACGACACGCATTTGCATGGAGCGTTTTAGAACTGGAGGGAAAAAGCCGCGAACGCCGCGCGCGCGAACGAAGGCGAATTGAGTTAGGGAATACTTTTTCCACCGCCGACTTTGAAGTTGGTTGTCTTGAGAAATAAACAGATTTTAAAAGCTTCTTTCTGCCGTGTTTAATAATGATCGTTTATTGAATGTGTCGAAAATTAAGTACGTTATTAACTAGAAAATGAGAAATATTGTAATATTATTGTTTTGTGCATAAACTGTGATTTCTTTATCAGAAAAAGTGGTATCCGTTTGAATTTCTGCAATATTTACTAATAGGATTAATCTTTTAAGGCATTGCTTTGTTGCGCACATAAAAATTGTATTCACATTTTAATCGTGTATAATTTAACAATATATCTATATATAAATTTTACCAATGCTACATTGCGCGTAACGTTCGAGTGCGTACAATTCTGATTACGATGAACCAACAAGTCCAAAAAATCACTCTAAAAATCTCTTACGAATCGTCCAATCAAAGCTCATCAAGCTCATACAGACAAATAAATCATCAAACCGCTCAAGCTCCCAAAATTCTAATCCCTCGCTCTGACCCCCCCGCAGACAGCTGGGCCGCAACCTCATCATACCGGGCGGCACGCGCACCATCGACGCCCGGGGCAAGTACGTGATGCCCGGCGGCATCGACCCGCACACGCACTTCGAGCTCGAGCTGATGGGCGCGACGAGCGTCGACGACTTCTACCAGGGCACGAAGGCCGCCGTCGCCGGCGGCACCACCATGGTCATCGACTTCGTCATACCGAAGAGCGACGAGGGCCTGCTCGAGGCGTACGAGAGGTACCGCATCACCGCCGACGAGAAGGTCTGCTGCGACTACGCGCTCCACGTCGGCGTCACCAAGTGGGACAATAGGGTGAGTATTTGTCGGCCGGCTGACTTTCGCGGTTCAGACACGTTTCTATACCAATTTCCTGCTCCGCGGCAGCACGAATATAGGTTTCATTTTCCACGACTTCCACCATCGGCGCGAGCGGAGCCCACTTTTTCCCGCTATCGCGCTCAATCAGAAAGGTCGCGTCGCGCTTGATCCACCTGACACCGCGCGGCGCGGCGCCACGCAATCCTCCTTTTTCCCCGCTCCAGTTCGACTCGACGCCGCTCCCACGAGCGGTGCCGAACAATGCGCGCCGCGCCGCGTCTTAATTGGGCTCTCCCTCTCTCTCTCTCTCTTCCTAAAATGCTAATGCGCCCGCGGCTTTTCAATTTTGGACTCGCGTGCGAGTCGTCGCCGACCGCCGGCCAGGAGATCCCATAGCCGTGTGAACCGACGTAGCGACGAACTCGTTTAAAGAGGCTCGGCGCGCGGCTCGTTGTCTTGTTTACGAGAGGGGACCCCCTTTTTAAGCTTAACTTGGCGCCGTTTCAGCGCGAATTATGAGCCGCGGCTCATTGGTCGGTCAGTTGGAAATGAATCGGAGGATGGACTTTAAAAAGGAGACAATTTTTGCGCTGGAAGTGAATGCTTATTTGTTGCATTGAGCAATTCCGTATGGAAATTTGTACTTGTTTTGCTTTTCGTTTTATGCCCTAAAGGTACGATTAAAGATTTTTTTTTTTAATAAATGTTATTGGGCTAAAAATGACTGCTGTAATACATAAGTGAAAAAAAGATTCCATTCTATTTTTATAAAAGTTTCCAGCTTTTTCCATCTATACTGTAACATGATTAACCTTAATAACTTTTAAACTTATTTGAAACTGATAAAAACTTTTTTAGAACTCAGCTTGGAACTAAAATTAGAAAATAAAGGTATAGCAAATGCATCACACCCGACACGCGCGATAAGTGCAAATGGAACTTTTCTATTTTTACGAAAAAACGCTATAGACCTCACATAGCACTCGACCCACACCCCGAAATCGTCGAAAAGTCTGAGCAAACGTTTGTTTCAATCGCTGCGAGTGCTAACGTAATCGCTCCTTCCTCAAAAGCCGAACCGCGCTCCGAGTAAAGAACGCTTTTCCGTTTTGCAGACCCGGGAGGAAATGGCGACTCTCGTGCAGCAGCACGGCGTGAACAGCTTCAAGTTCTTCATGGCGTATCGCGATCTCTTCATGCTGAGGGATCCGGAATTAATCGAGGCCTTCAAGATCTGCAAGAGCCTCGGGGCCGTGGCGATGGTGCACGCCGAAAACGGCGATCTCATCTACGAGGTGGGTATAGTTTCCTCGTTACGAGTCAGCCCCCCTCCCCCCTCCCCCGCGGAGAGGAGGTAATTGAGCGATTAATTTTTCAACGCGAATTCATCAGCATAATGGGCCGAATGGCCGGGAGGGCCGGTTTTATGGAAATACGCGGCCTTTTTTTACTGAATGCTTAATTCGATTGTTGCTGCTGCTGCTCGGCGGCCCTTTATCGGCCGCTGGCCGCGGCAAGTTCATTCATATTTATTGGAGCTTCTTTCAACTTCCGGGTGGAGGACGATAAGATCGGATGCACCGAGCGCCTCCGTAGCTGGGCGATGTTGATTCATTATTAATAAGCCAGGCGCGCTTGGGATTGTTTAAATAGAGTAATTATTGCCGGGTGTGGGTTTCGTTTAGCAATCGTAATTCGAGGGAAAAGACGAGTAGCCGTAAGAGTTGCGCAATTAACGGCCGGGCATTAGAAAGTCAAAGTGATTATAATTTTCCGGATTGTGACTTTGACATTGTTTATCCATCGATGAGCTGCTGGATTTTTAAATTTTCAATTAAAAGACTCGCGGCAATCTGTTGCTAATCGTGCACTGTAAATATTTAGAAACGAAGCTTTTTAAACTTAGTTATCGCTGTTTGCAAAATCAATCGTTCTTTTCCAAGCGGTATCGACTGCTTTCACGTCAATCAGGCACGTTACTTGCGACTTTATACATTTTTGTAATCATTTTTAAAATCAAATCTACAGCTCTTATTATAATTATAAAAAAAAAACGATACCATTTCTCAATCGTTGAGATTTTCATTGAGCGTCCGATAAACGATCCCTCGAACAAACCGCAACACTCCAAATCCAAGAACGCGAGTGTGTGCACGCGAAACCCGAATCCGTCCAAGTGCGCAGCGCGCTCGCGGGAAAACAAAGGCGCGCGCGCGCGCGCAGGTGCAACGAACGAAGCGACGGGCAGGCAAATGCGGGCCCCCCGGGAGTCTCCCCCGAGCTCATTGTTTATGTTTCCCTTTCCAATTGCAGAACACGAAGAAGCTGCTGGCGGCGGGCGTGACGGGGCCCGAAGGCCACGAGATGTCCCGGCCCGAGGAGGTCGAGGCGGAAGCCGTTAACCGGGCTTGCGTCATCGCGAATCAGGTGAGTACGCACTCGAACGACGACGCGCATGCGACTCTCTCTCTCTCTCTCTCTCTCTCTGTCTCTCTCTGCCCTGTGCACGGTGGAACTGTCCGGATGCGATAAATTTCCGAGCGGCACGCCGCAGTGTTCTGGTTCTTTTCTGCCGCGGTCTTTTTGTTATCAATCGCGTTCGAGGGGTGTTCCAGGTGCGCTGGGAAATGAAAGGTTGCCTTTGCGATCTCGCTGTATGGAGGCTTTCGAAGCCTGAGAATTATTCGGGATTTGAATTTAATTCTCGTAAGAATCGTTGATTATTTAAAGTTAAAGAATGTTAAGTAACAGCATTTGTTTCCTTTATACTTATGATTATTATCGGCAACCGTTTTTATTTCGTTATATATTATCGCCGCATCGAGGCCATGATTATCCAGACAGTTCCCCTTTTTAAGTTCTATCTTTTCTTTATTTTTTCGTTCTTCTCATTATCGATGTTATTATTTATAGTAGAGCAAGTACTTCTCTCTGTATGTCTCTGTGTATGTCGCAAGCATAATTCGTTACGTTCCGCAATAAAAAAAAAAAAAAAAAATCCCGCTTTTCTCGGAGTGTACGCATTCGTGCACCGTAGCTCCTCGAGTGTTCCGAGCAAACTGTCTTCATGCACGCCCTCCTCCCGTCTCCGCGCGAATGTTACATCAACTCCATGCTTTCCGTAGCCACGTGACGGCTCTCGCGCCCTCGCGTGGGTAATTGCACGAAGCACGCTGCATCGAATGCCGCAAGAGTAGGCCCTAGTCCGCACGAGTGCACGACGCCGAGGGACGAAAGTCGTCAATCGCGTCCTCCGCGGTCGACGAGCGAGGAGGCACGCGCGCGCTCCGAGTCGCTCGTTAACGATCAAGAAGAGGCAGGGGTGCGGCGCACATCGAAAGTGAGAGGAGCCGAATGAAAGAAAAGAGAGAACGAAAGGAAGCCGGGCCGAGGTGGCGGATCCTGACTAGCGCTGCGTACGGCTGAGCGAGGCGCCGAGCGGGTAATATTTTTGCAGGCTTTACTGCCTGGCTCTAGATGCTCTTGTTTGCCATTATATTGATAGAATCTAGTTTTTTCAGTCGGTCGCCGCGAGTTTTATGGACTTGTATCGGTGAAGTTTTGTTTTTTAATCGGAAAATAACGGCGCGTTTCGAGCTCCGGCGGGTGATAAGAGGCGCGAAAAGGGAGCGGGAGATTATCTTTCGACACCTATACTCGACCTTTATTGGTATTATCCTCTCTGAAAATTAAGAACAGGATTTTATTAAGTAGCCTGTTATGCGAAGCAGCACTGGCATTTCACTTATGTAACTGGTCTACGATTAAAGCTTATTAACGGAGCGAGTCGAGCACCCATTTTATATCGGAACCCTAGGCGATTCATTCGCGAGAAGATTATAAACTTTTTCGAACACCTTGTCCAGGGGCAGTAAAAATTTCTGAAAAATTTACGACGCCCCTCACCCAGCCAAATAAAACGATAAACGTCCGCGCCAAAGACTCGTAAAGAAGCGAAGCGCATCCTCGACCTACGCAGCCCCGGTCGGCCTCTCGCACCTGCCGGCCTCGGGCAGCGAAAAACCGACAGGCCTCTAAAGCCGCCGGCCGTATAAAAATGAAAACAGGTATGCTGCCCGCTGTACGTGGTGCACGTGATGAGTCGGAGCGCGGCCCAGGAGGTGGAGCGGGCGCGCCTGAGGGGCGTCTGCGTCTGGGGCGAGACCCTCGCGGCCGCTCTCGGCACCGACGGCGGCCACAAGCACCGCTGCTGGAGGCACGCGGCCGGACACCTGATGAGCCCGCCGCTCAGACCGGACGCCGACACGCCGCACGAACTCATGAAGAAGCTCGCCTGGTGAGTACGTGTGTATATTGCTTTTTGAGCTTTGCAGGAACGCGAGGACGAGGGAGGAGAGCGAGTCGGCTGGACGGTAAGCTTGCAACGGCGACTGCAGCGGATTTCATTTGTCTTTTATTGGGTTAGTCGAGTCTCTTTTGGTGGTTGATTGAAGTCCGTGGAAACTTTTTATCGGTGTTTATGCTCTCGTCAGAATTTCATTTCAGTTACTTATCTCTAAGAACGAGCTGGTGAATTCAGTGTAGCTATTTTTCATTTTAGACGTTTCTGTGTAATCTAGTGTGATGTAAAAAAAACAACATTTTATCTGATGCTGAATGCTATCAATTTTTAACCTATATACCTTGTTTGGAATAAAAATTGATTGCACTCAAGATATTTATATTTTATTACTATTTTTATTATTTGAATGTAGTGACATGTTTATAGTTTTGATTTAGAGTTGTATATCATATACGTATGTCTGTTTGACGAAATTATAATCGTGAAATATAGTCGCTTAAATAAATAAATTCCCGTATTAAATCACGCATTTCTCGCCGAGATCTTCATTTTCACCGAGAAACATTCTCTTCCAATAAATCTTTATCAAAGCTGCATCGCGGCATGAAAAATCGATCAGTCTCGCGCAAGGACAGCCCAGTGGCTTTTCATACAAATCAAGTCTCGACTCAGATACGAGTCCAGCTCGCGTCGCGCGCAGCGACGCAGCCAAATCACCCTAATCAACTCTGCAGTTATCCCGGCTCGTCGCCGAGAAAAAAAGCCGACTGGCGTCGAACCAGTCGTGAAACAGACGCCAGTCGGTATCGCTTAGCAAGTTTTTCGCTTTTGTCTCGCGCTACGAGTCGACGGGGAAAATCACCCGACAATGCAAGAAAGCGCGAGAAAACGCGCGACGACTTTCCTCTCGGCTCTCTACCTCTCTCTCTCTCAAAACGTGTTTTTCCGGCACGCGCAAGTTCTCGAGCGACGCGTTTTTCCGCGGCCGACGATCTTTTGGCCATTAATGGCGATCTTCTCGGCGATTTCTCTGCCCGAGCGTTTTGTAATTCCTGCTTTCCCGCGCGCCGCTACTCGGCCGAGGGCGTCAATCAGATGTTTATTTAGCGCCGTAATTGAGCGGATACGAGAGAGATCTGGGAAAGAGAGTGTTTTGACTGCACGATTCGAGAGTGGGAGGATAGTTTTGAGAGGATGAAACGGCGAGGTGTATTAAAATGTGCTGGTTCGATATTTAAATTCTTTTGTCGTAAATTAAGCTGTTAATGCGAGATTACGGTAATAAAGTTTTATTTACCTACTTTTTTACCGATTGAATAAACATGTTGATTTTTACTGACCATTTATTGCAGATAAAAAGTACATAAACATCTGTTTAGACTAACGTGCGCTACAAGCATTTAATTGCGTTAATTTTCATTCATTTCACAGCTCCACCTGAACTTTCATAAAAAGGAATTATCAACGATATTTCGATCTTGAACCGAACGGTTAAATTTAAATCCGGCATTTAATCACTGATCAAAGACAAGCCAGCAAAAATAATGTTGCCACTTTTAGCGGCCGCTAAAGTTAGTCTTATCTAAGCACTTGCAAGCGATTACCGTCCCTCTTGTCATTGCAGCGCGAATATTCCAGGTTACAGCCGAGCCGACTTATCATGGAAAAAGTATGTAGGCACGTTAAAATTTGACGTCAGACTTATATTTAAAGAATCCGCGCTCTATAAGAAGACAGCATTGCATGTCAGTCGATTATACGTCGCACGCCATCGATGTCGCAAGGAGAATTTATATATTCGCATAGGAAGCATGAAGTGCAGACATACACTGCAGTAGTTTATATTAGGATTGTTTACAAGATTTAAGTATTTGAATGCCGCTTGCATGACTTATATATTATTTAGCTCTTATCAAAATGTATGTTATTATTCTTGTTAAATGTTCACTTTTCCCTCGACGTTCAGTAGTTTATTATAGAGAATAGTTGCACTTCGCACGTTAGAATGTTTTCATATATTCCTGTCACTGAACGCTTAGATTATTCTTCTTTTATTTTTCGTACTCTTGATATTTTGAGTTCTCTCATTTGATTTTTCAACCGTTAATTGTTTCGCGCATTCCAATCTGCTCCTGAGAAAGGAGAGGACGACAAAGTGACGGCGAACCTGAGCTTGTCACAGTTTCTATTATTATGTAAAAAAGATGCCGCGCTGCAAAAGGTCCACGAAGCAAACCGCGACTTTCTACGTCCGTCGCGGCGGTTTATTTAATTTTCTACGTGCGCTAAAGAGACTTGATGCATTCCGTTTTTTCTCACCTTCTCATTTCGGTCGCCGCGGTGATAAATCTGATTTCTCAAACGCCGTCGCTTGAAACGGTTACGCACACTTATACACATATACTTTACAATAGTGGATGAGTTAAAGCAATTTTTGGCTTTTGTTTTGGAATTAAAAAGGTGAATGGAGTGTTGCGAAATTTTTCGCTTTCTAAAATCTTGCCGAATAAAAAAGTTTTGTAACGCGATATTTTGTAATTTTTTTTTAAAAAGGAATCCTCCATTCAAATTTCAATTAATTTCAATATATTTTTGTGAATCATTGTTTACGTGTTTAAATAATCCATTCTCTCGCGAATAAGACTATTATATGTGAACACAGTTTCAGCAATCTCAATGAAAAATTTACCTCTTTCTCTCTTACCAAACGCGCCTAATAAATTTAATACAAAAATGTTCACATCGAGTCTCCGAACGTTCAAAACAAAGCTCACCACGAAACCCCTCTCGCGAAAAATCCGAGCCGCAAAGGCCAGAAGCGGCAAAAGAGTCGCAAGAAAACAAAGCAGCCCAGCCATATAAACACGCGGCCGCCATAAAAGTAAATCGCTCGTCCTCTCCTTCCTTCCTGGGGGGGGGTTTATCCGCTCCGCCACGAATAACTCTAACGGTGCTCGCACGACGCAGCTGAACTGTCCGCTGTACGTGACGGCGGTGATGAGCAAGTCGGCGGCGGACGCGGTGGCGGCCCACCGGGCGGAGGGCGAGCCCGTCTACGGGGAGCCCCTGGCCTCGAGCCTCGGCGTCGACGGCGCCGCTCAGTACGGCAAGGACGCCGTCAAGGCCCGAAAGCTGGTCACCGCCCCGCCCCTCAGGCCCGACCCCACCACCCCGATGTACCTCATCGAGCAGCTCGCTCAGTAAGTATTGGGATCGACCGATTTTTTCGGACGGAGCGACGCGGCTCGACTCTTTCCGCTTTGGCGCTGATCGACTTTTGGATTAGGGTCGGGTGGAGGATGTGCGTTGCTCGTCTGGTGTTTAGGAATCTTTCAAGATGAAGTGTAGCGAGGCGTTGTCGTTTGATTAATGTAGTGGTAAGAGGTTGATTAAGTAAGTTTCACGAGCTGTTTGTTAGGAAATACGTAAGCGTTTGAACGGCGGTGAATTTTACTTGATAAATGATATGTTTTGCATTTGATAGTTAATCGGTTTGATTGAATAACTGTGCTTTCAATGTTAATAACTACAATGTAAATTAAATCTTATAAGATCGGAATCAGGGTTAATTTTTTTATTCAATCATTCAACGTCATCCGCAGTAGCTATTTATATGCTGAAGTGATTGCTTCAGAAATTGAGATATTATTAGGTTAAGCAAAGTATTCTATCCTGTAGCTCCTCAGCTATGAAGCATCATTATTTGATCGTCGATTGATAACTTGGTGACTCAACATTGAAAGCTTGTAATATAGTCATAAAGAAGCGAAGTGTAGATAAATAGACGATAATTTATTACCGTAATTATCTTTGGTGTTTCTGCTTCCAGGGAAAAGTATATTATATCTTAACTTTAAATTCGCTTCTTTATAAAAAGTAACCATTTATAATATTCTGATAAAATTGGAACCCGTTCTTTATTACCTTTTCGAACGCATTCGCCATAAAGCTTCCCCAAACAGGGTCACCAAAACGACGCTGCCTCAACTTCTCCTACACAAAAAGCACTTTACGACGGAAATCCCCTTTTATATCCCTGCCGATGCCTTGCAGATCCTCTCGATATATATATATATGATTCTGGTGGCTCTCTCGCATCGATTATGCCAACGGCGCATAGCATCGCCATAAAAGTTGGCCCATTAAGTCCACGCGATCTTAATTAGCAATTCATCATCTTCGCATTCGGCTCGCGTCTCTCTCTCTCTCTTCCTCCTTTCCGCCTTTCTCACGCGGACGGGAGAGAAAAATTGCGCCCGGCTGCAGACGTGCAGGAGCGTTTTCGTTCGAGAGTCGCGGCGCTGCCTGGTTTGTGGCGGGGGGGGC
>JAWWEM010000027.1:9560009-9586438 GCA_035582935.1 Ormyrus thymus
GACTTTTTTTGCCCCCCCCCCCCCCCCCGACCGCAGGTCGCCTCGCGAGAAGATCGGGGAGAGGTGATTCCGGAATGCGGGAGATTCAATTAGGCAATAATCTCGTTTCTACGACTGCCGATGCGGCACTGGAATATCGAGTCGCCGCGAGGAGAAAATACTCGAGTCGCGGATATTCGGACGGATATTGTGCGGTAATTGTGGCTTATTTTTCTGACCAAGATTTGAAAGTTACTGTTACTCGTTTAATCGGGGGAAGCTGGTTTCGAAGCTAATTAAATCGGATAATTTTTCATTAGATGCTGCACGCAATTGATAAATAAAATTAGCGAACAAGCTCGATCAAATTTTAACTCCTTTTAAATGGTTTGTACTTCTGTAAACAAGTCATAAATGAATAATTTCAAAAATATCAGAAACCAATTGGCACTTAAAGTTAATAAACTTATTTTATCTGTATTTATATTTGGGATCTAATGATTTTCAAAATATGCCTAATACCAACGAAATTTAATCTGCTTTTACGTCTCAACTTATTATATATCACTATACCCGTATTCAACGATCCCCATCGCAAACATTCGATAACAAAACTAATCTCCACACCTCGGTTCCAAACAAAAAAAAAACTAGGGACGGCCTGCAAGTGACGGGCAGCGACAACTGCACGTTCAACGCGGACCAGAAGGCGCTGGGCAAGGACGACTTCTCCAAGATCCCGAACGGCGTGAACGGCGTGGAGGACCGCATGTCCGTCGTCTGGGAGAAGGGCGTGCATGCCGGTATAATGGACCCGTCGCGCTTCGTCGCCGTCACCAGCACCAACGCCGCCAAGATCTTCAACCTCTACCCCAAGAAGGGCGTCATCGCCGTCGGCTCCGACGCGGACATCGTCGTCTGGGACCCCAGCCGCAAGCGGGTCATCTCCGCTGAGACCCATCATCAGGCCGTCGACTTTAACATCTTCGAGGTGAGCGCGGCGGGCTGCGTCGAGATTTTAATGGGCTTAGGACGGAACGGCCGGCATTCAGCTCTTTCGATTTTAGTAATGTATTCTTGGTTTGCATTTGGAGTAAGGACCTGCTTGAGATAAATTGCGGCAATTGAGTTCAATACGGTAGAAAACTACGTATTATCGATACTTCTGCATTGCGGTAAATTCGTTTATGGATTTGTGGTCTATAAAATATATTAGAAATTTACATGCGGGAGTACTTGATTTACTTGCTTTTTAATAGAAAGATATTTAAACACATTCATTTAGGTTTCAAACGTAAAATTCAATCTTCTTTTTATAAAACAGCCAAAGGATCTAAAAATATATAGGAGTTAATTTTTACTGCCTGAGTGATTTAATTTTATTATGTACAAAGTAAAAAAATTTCATTTAAAATTTGTGCTATTATTCCAGATACGGATGCTTAAACATAAAAATTATTCTATTTTTAATAAAAACCTCTATTTGTTACGGTGAGTGATTGTGTGAATCATCATAACAAAACGCTTTTCAAATTTAAATTACCGGAATCCGAGAACTTGTAAAAAGAGTCTAGACTCCAACACTATCTACAATCAAATCAGTACATTTGATGAATTGATATGCAAAATAATTTAGAGAAATTTTTTTGATCAATTAACTGTCATACATTACAACGTAAAGTATATTTATTAGAAAATGAACATATTTGATATTCAAGTTACACGTCTGTGAATAAAACCATCTTTTAACGCAAAACCCTTTTTGAACAATCCACAGGGCATGGAAATCCACGGTGTGCCAGAATTCGTCGTGGTCGGCGGCCGCGTCTGCGTGGACGAGTGCGACGTAAAAGCAGTGCACGGCTTCGGCAAGTTCGTCGAGACGCTGGCCTACCCGAACTACGTGTACGAGGCGGTCGAGGAGCGGGAGAAGCTGCCGCGCGGAGTCGCCCGCTCGGAAGCCGACGCCCGCAAGTTCGCCGAGGAGGACGCCGCGTTCGCTCAGGCAAGAGCGGCCGCGAGAGCCGCCAAAGCCGCCGCGGAGGCCGCCGCCTTGCAGAACTACTACCAAAACGGCAACTCGAACAATCATTTCGAGTCCAAGAGGCCCAGCACCATCAGCTGCACGCCCACTCTGCCCAACTCTGCTATAGCGACGCCCTCCGTCAAGGGCCCCAGGCTCGAGGGCCAGAGGAACTTGCAGGATTCGACTTTCTCCATCAGCGGTAGGTCTTTGCCAGTTTAGAAATCAAATTTTAATATCTTATTTCTTATGTTATTTTATTTTTCTAGTTTTATCATTAAATTTTTTTTAATAGAAAAACTTTCGAATATGTTATTTACATAAATAAATAATCTGTTTTTGAAAAAAATGTAAATACTTTATGTTATTAATGCATAAATAAACAGTTTAATGTAATAACAATCGTCCTTTTGTAATTACAGAAGATACTAAAGAACCAACGCGATCCTGCATTCGCGTGAACAATCCTCCAGGTGGACGCAGCGCTGGCGGCTTCTGGTAAAAATTGTCAAAATTTTTGGTGAACTAAAATCAAAAAGAAGACGCTGAAGAGGAAAACGTAAAGAGAAACTAGAAAAGCTAAAGAAAAAGAATAACTACAACACGTTACCCCACCGCCTTTCATCGCTTCGAAGGGCCGGTCTACTTCGGAGCACGCGGAGAACGACGAGAATTTATATTTGAGAATAAGTTGACGAACTCGATATTCTATTCTTGGTTGAATCGAAATCGATTGTTACGATTATTATTATTGTATACTTTGAATCAAATATACAAGTTTTTTTCTCCGGCGCGCGTAAAAGAGGAAATTGTTTCTCTTTACATTATTGCTATGACTATACATACGTATTTTCATTATTCTTTGTACATGTAATAGATTTCTTGACATTGTTATCGTATATCTATTTGTAAATGTCATGCACTCGATGAATTTTATTATATTATTATTATTATTATTATTATTAAGTCTTCAAAATCTATCGGACAAAAATCTATTGTAGATTTTTTTTTTTAGGGAGTAATAACAATTCATCGCACTACAATACCTAATCGCAATCGCACATGAAACAGACACGTAAACACACCCATAAAAACGAAAATTAAAGTAAAAAAATTAAAAATTATATATAATTGTACTCGCCTCTTCCGCTCATACGATAGGCTGCTGATTGACTTATTCTCTCATGACTACCATCTATATCAAAGAAATTGAAGCTATCGTAAAACAAAAAATAATAACAACGCAGCTGTCTTATATGTTATTAAACATTTAGAAACTGGTATTTAGTGGATTATTATCGTTAAAAACGCGAATGCAATTGTAATAATTGTTATGTAAGATGCTAAACGTTACCAATAGTCGAAAAAACACGCGAAAAGCAAGATAAAGAACAGGAGAAATACGTATTTATCTTCTTAAGTTACGTGGATAACATTGAGCGATTTATTTAATGCGAAAATCGTGCTAAAGCTCGATACAATAATTTGTATAAGAAGTTTCGCGATGAAACTGTATCATCGTTACGAGGGAACCAACTAAAATGCAGACACGTGACTTTTCTATATATGCAAACACTGTAATAACCAGACTGAGAATCAATGTCTAAAAATGGAATTTTGTACTACAAATTTTGTATGCCAATAATGTGTACACCCCATCATACATCCATTAGTTTGTGATGAAAACCTCATCAAAAAGCCAATCTGCGCCTGCCTTGAATTCATTGTGTTATTGTGAAAATATTTTAAGCATTTCAAAATGTGATCAGATATTTCGACCTATTAATTATTATTGCCTGTTGAAATTGAACTCGAATCTTAAAAGATTCAGCTTTATCTATTAAGAGAACTCTTTGAATATTTGGCAAAACACGCTTTTAAAAGCTGTATAATTATGATTATTAGTATGAATGTCTGTTATGATGTAACTGAATCCGTATAATAAATATTAAATAATAAATAATATATTGTGATTTGCTACTTTCTCCTCATCCTTAACACTCATCTAGAACTTCATAAATTTTAAATTTATACTTTTCAATATTAGTCTTTGTTTTAAACTTTTGTAAACTTTTTTTTTAGTTTTGATTTAAAATATACTAGAACAATTATTATGTATTAAATTTATACATAAAATGAAATGGTCACTTTTAAAAACTTTCTAGTCTAAAGGTCATGTACTAAAGACAAAATTGAAAATTTATCAATTTCTTATAATTTCATTTATAGATATCTTATATTTATGTATAACTGGTCGTCTGATCTACAAGTATTCAACATGATATTTCTATTTATATTATTGTATTTACTTGTTTAAAGAATTACTTAGTGAGAAATTTAAAGTTTAAAAATAATCCATCACCTCTTAAGAGAATTATTTAATAATACACTCTAATTCTATATTAATTTTCTTCAAAGTAACAAATCAATTAATTTTCATTAAAAGTTCGATTTCATTTATTAATCCTCCAAAACACCCATCGCAATATATCAATAAAATATGTCTTACACGTACGATTAAATCACCAAACTGCTTCTACATATCAAACCGCATCCATACCGAGCTCCAAACATCGGCCCTATCTCGCCAAAATCAAATTTACAATAGGCCAGCTGTGCACCCACACTTGTGCGCACGAAGCCGTATAGACGGTATAGGTGCATCGTGCATCCAGCAAGTGGTGGCACTCGTTCGAGCGCGCTCGGCTGATAGAAGAAAATATTTTCTCCCCCTCTTCCGGGAAAGTCTCCTACCCTGAGAGACCACAGACCACTGCATCTGCAAGGCCCATTGGCGTGGTCGCATAACCTCGCATGCACAACGACAGGCGAGCGCGGCTACGGGACATGTCAAAATTTCTGTGATGTCGTTATTAAAGGTTAGTTTCTTTATCTCTAATGAATTAGCGAAAATATTTGTTACTAGAAGGATCAGGGCTTTATTCATTGGAGGATTTTCTGTTTTTTGGATGCAAAAAGTGCTAAATGGAAGAGATTTTTGGAAAAAAGGAAGTGAAGCCTAATCTAATGTATTTTGGAAACGCTCATCTTTTTTTTGTTTTTTTCGAAATTGACCGACGTTGTTATTGAGTGAAAAAGTGCAGTGAAAATCGTAGTACGCTAGATAATTGAATTGCCAATACAGTTTTTTCGATTGTTGACATTCAAGAGGCTTTGATTTGCCTTGTAAATACTAATAAAATATAACGTAAAGTAGCGAAAAAATCGTTAATCAGTGGCTAAATTTTTATTTCAATTTGAGAATAATAATTTCGTTTCATATTATTGGTATAATGTTTCATTAAATTTAAAACTAAGATATTAATGATAGATTTCATCTAGATAATTAACATTATCATATTGATTATTTATATTTAATCAATCTTTTACTACATTTGACATCAAGTATTTATGTGATGTTAAGTATAAGTACACTATAAATATATATTTAATTTTTGAATATTTGGTTTTTCGTAGACTCAATTCACATTTGAAGAAGCATGGCCTTGTATGCGTCCAGTTATTTTAAAACTCTTGAAACAAGAGCCAGTCACACAGATAGAATGGCAGGACGTATTTTATTCAGTCCACGAGGTGACCCTGGACGACAAAGGGCCACCCAAGCTGCGAGATGCTTTAAAAGAAGATATTATGGATTTTATCAAACAGGCTCAACAGGTATTTCAAAATCATTGATGTGCTTAACAATATTGTGATCTGTAGTTAATTAATTGACAAAATTATTGTATGGCTGTCTGTAAGATGCTAAATTAAAAAATAGATAAATATATTTTGTAAATGAATAATATTTTATAAATTTCAGAGAGTCATGGCCCATCAAGAAGAACAAGCCCTTTTAAAAGCTTACATCGCAGAGTGGAGAAAGTTTTTTACTCAGTGTAATTATTTACCTACTCCATTTAGACAATTAGAAGCATCACTGAGAGGTAAGTCAACTGCTAGCATACAAAAGAAGAATCAACCTGACGAAAGTATCATAAGAAAGGTTAGTTTTATAAATTCTGTAAATATACTTTATAAAAATAATATTTTAAAGAACTTTTTCTATTTTATAATTACTATTTTTCACTTTTAGTTAATGCTAGATAGTTGGAATCAAAGTATATTTAATGATATCAAACAAAGACTTCAAGATTCAGCAATGAGGTTGGTGCGAGCTGAGAGAAATGGAGAAGTTTTTGACTCACAACTCGTTATTGGAGTTAGGGAATCATATGGTATGAATTAAAGATGATGATTTTAAAAATTGATTTAAATAGTGTTTAAACTAATTAAAATTTATTTTGTGTGATGTTGCAGTAAATCTTTGCTCAAATCCTTTGGACAAACTAGAGATTTATAGGGATAATTTCGAAGCTGCTTACATTGAAACAACAGAAGCTTTTTACTGGGTAAAGGCTCCTGAGCAGCTTCAACTATATGGAGTAGAAAAATATATGAAATATGCAGAAATAAAATTAAAAGAAGAGGAATTACGTGCCCAAAAATACCTCGAACCTAATAGTGAAAGTGTACAGCTACTGATGGGGCGATGTGTTAGAGCACTGGTTGCTAACTTTAAAAGTGCAATACTTGCTGAGTGTCCAAGAATGATTCAACAACATGAAACAGAAAGTAAATAATATAAATAACAAAATCATTTATAAGTTTTGAAATTCTTTTTTTATTTCAATCATAAATCTTTTACAGAACTGCGACTGATGTTAAAATTAATGGACCGAGTGCCAGAAGGTGTGACTCCAATGCTTGCGTATTTGGAGAAACACATAACGACTGCTGGCCTCGACGATATGATGGCTGCCGTTGATATAATCACCCAGGATTCAGAGAAATATGTGGAACGATTACTGGAACTATTCCGACGTTTCTCAACGCTTGTCAAAGAAGCTTTTGATGACGATCCACGTTTTCTCACAGCTCGCGACAAAGCTTATAAAATGGTCGTTAATGATTCCTCGGTTTTCAAACTCGATCTGCCAACAAGACAGAGCAATGTACCGCCTCCTCCTATAGTCGGTACCATTGCGAGTCTTGGAATGAACAGCAAGCCCGGTAACAACGCTAATGGACAACCGGAGTCCAAGTGTCCCGAGCTGCTGGCTAATTACTGTGATATGTTATTGAGGAAGACGCCACTCAGTAAAAAACTGACGTCTGATGAGATTGAAAGCAAACTCAGAGACGTGGTATGTATTTTCTACAATTCAATTTAAGTATTTAATAAGAATAAACTTCATTTTATCAACATATCATTCTTTTTTTCAGTTATTAGTACTGAAATATGTTCAAAATAAAGATGTCTTTATGCGGTATCACAAAGCACATCTTACGCGTCGTTTGATATTAGATACGTCCGCTGATTCCGAGAAAGAAGAAAATATGGTTGAATGGCTCAGAGAGGTTGGAATGCCAGCGGATTATGTTAATAAATTAGCTCGAATGTTCCAAGACATCAAAGTCTCCCAAGATTTAAATCAACAATTTAAGGAACAATGTAGAGCTACTATTGCTGATAGCATTAATATTAAGGTATTATTAATAAAATTAGCATTTTAGTACTTTGTAAAGTTTATTCTAAATTGCATCAACTTTCATTTTTCTTTGCAGATACTAAATGCAGGTGCCTGGGCAAGAGGTAGTGAACGTGTTACCGTTAGTTTGCCTCTTCAATTAGAAGATTATATTCCAGAAGTTGAAGAATTTTATAAGAAAAAACATAGTGGTAGAAAACTACAGTGGTATCATCATATGTCTAACGGCACAGTACGCAAAAACAATTTTTTTCAATAATAATAGCATTTCTGCAGTCAGACTTTTTTAAAGTAAAGTTTTTGATTAACTTTTTAGATTACATTTTCTAATCAAGTGGGTAGGTTCGATGTGGACGTAACAACTTTTCAAATGGCTGTATTGTTTGCCTGGAATCAACGTCCTTTAGAGAAAATTTCGTACGAGAATCTTAGACTGGCCACAGAGTTGCCAGATCCGGAATTAAGGCGAACACTTTGGTCGCTATGTGCTTTTCCGAAAATTAAACGTCAGCTAATTACAGCGGATCCAGCTGCTCATAGTCCTAAAGACTTTTCAGAAGCGACGAAGTTCTGGGTAAATCAAGAATTCGCGATAATGTAAGCAAACATGCGTGCTTAATATTGATTTATAACTTTTTTTTTACATTGTAACATAAATTTTATTTATTTTTTTATTTACTTTTCTTTAGAAAAAATGGAAAATTACAAAAACGAGGAAAAATTAATCTGATAGGTCGGCTACAACTGTCGACTGAAAGAAGCAAAGAAGAGGATAATCAGTCTATTGTTCAACTTAGGATATTACGTGTACAAGTGAGTTACTCGAATTTTAAAGTATTATTATATCTGCTCTCGCAACTGATTAAAATTAAAATTTTGATTTATAGGAAGCAATTATTAAGATTCTAAAGATGCGAAAGAAGATTACTAATAGTCAACTGCAAACAGAATTAGTTGATATATTGAAGAATATGTTTTTACCAAGTAAAAAGATGATCAAGGAGCAAATTGAGTGGCTTATTGAGCATAAATATATCCGAAGGCATGATAATGATATAAACACTTTCGTATATATGGCATAACGTTAATTATGCGTGAAAATTGCTCGAATTAGTTCTCAACTGATACTATATTTTTGTAATATCTTGAGTTGTGTTTGCAGAGCCTGAAGTTAAAACTTTGGCATATTTGCAAGTTGGGTATTGAATAAGAAGATTCTTATTTGCAATATCATGCTGCTTTGATGCAGTTGCAGTTATAATAGATGATGGTGACTTTTTTGCTAAAAAGATTGCGAGGGTCTAGGTCGCTTTAAAATTTATGAAATGGACAAAATGAAACCTTGACATGATAAATTGTACATGCATTTGTGAGGTAGCAGTTATAGTTTTGAATAATTTTAGGATAAATAAAATATACATAAGTTCTTAAGATTTTTTTTCTCAGCCGCTTCACTTGCAACTGTGATTTTAAAGTGACCGCCCAGAATTTTATTTCCTGTGTACGCAAATATTGTCTTCTGTAAAATATAAATAATACTCAGAAAAAAAATTATGTATAAACTAAGTTTGTTTATCTATTAATATTGCAGCAATGTAAAGACTTGAAAATTTATGAATTTGGATTTTAATTTTTCGTTCCTATAGAATTATTCAATTTTTTTCACTAATTATTATTATTATAAGTACGCACATTTTCTATGTGTATATAAATGGCTTATTATAAAATACTAATGATGTAATTGTTGACCTGCAAGAAAAATATCCCAATATTAGAATAATTTTTCGACAAATAAACTAAGTTTAAAAAAAAATGATTTTTTATAATTCAATTTTTTTGACATTTCATTTAATAAAGTATTATTGAAGGATTCACTTTCACATTTTATTCTATATAATTTTCATAACATACATAATTTTTTTTCCGGGATCAATAAACTGTTTTCTATTTAAAAAAAACTCATTAATATAAGTCTACAGTAGCAGCGCTCTGTTTGTGAAAAATAAGGCAGCTTGATAAATTAGATGAAGGTGCAGCGTCCAGCCTTTTATGAAAATAATGAAAATCATGGCCTAAATCTCAAAAAAACTTTTTTATCATGAATTTTTTTTAATTTTGAATTAAGGGGTAAAAATATTTAAATATAAAACTATTTAAACTTCTATGTAATAATAAGATGATTGCCTTGATTTTTAATAAAATTTTAGACGTTACTTTTTATCTCATGATAGCAGGTTCTACAAATTTTTAAAGTCTGACAATTATTTTTTATGATATGTACTTAAAGTTCAGTGGAAACTTTAGATTAATTAACGACTTTTTACTTCAATTCTGAATTTATCAAGAAATTTCTTTTTAATTTCGATTTTACTTAGTTTCTAAAACACTGGATGGTATTAGTGACGATCAAAAGTTTTAAGTTTAAGAAATATGTATTTGAAGAGTATCATTCTTTTGTTAATTACCTTCTTCAGTGCAGTGAACAACAAAGATTTGTATAAAGCCTTTGTAATATTTAAATGTTGATGAGAATATCGAAGTGTAAGAAACTAAATTGAAACATTTGAATTAAAAATTTACGTTTTTTTAAAATTCTCCTTCATGCCTTACTATAGTTATAATTTAAAAAAAAAATTCTTGGTACTTATTCTTTCTTTCTTTTTTAATTTCCAAAATGTTTACGTGAATTAAATGTTATACGTTTCGCTTCTAAAAATTAAAAAATTGATTAAAGAATAAATTAAGACTAAATTAAAACTTTTATTTTAAATAAAAAATTCGACTGTTTTTTGTTTTGCAATTCTTTTTATTTAAAGCCACTTTTAAAAAAATTAAATTACAACAATTTTATACTCTTCTTATCAAGAAGCAAAATAATTAAATCAATCAAAAAGTAAACGAGACTATTCTTATCTAATAAAATCTAATTTAAATTACCCATTGTAGCATGAATTATTTAGATCTGTCAATCATAAGGTAATGTTTATGTTAAAGAAAATTATAAAATATTAATGTATCATTTATTTACATTTTTCCATCAAAACTGCCACATTATTTCTACTATATAATCTCTTTTAATAACGGATCCTTCGCTTGCATTGGACTCTCCTTGATACGATTTCTTTTGCATTGTTTTAAGTACATATAACTCAGACTTTGCTGTGCGGTGGGTTTAAGACTCGCTGCACCCTAAGTAAAAAGGAAAAGTAAAGCATATGTACCCATTCTCTTTTTATCTTTTTTTTTCTTTATGCATATGCCACATACATATGCGTTTTACGTATACGTACATACATATATACACATATTCACAAGTAATAATGAAATACACTCATACCATTAACGTTCGGTGTTGAACATCTTATATATTTTTTATAACGCTTATCGCTTCATTTACATAAATAGTTGCACAAATTTGTCGAAGTAACCCCATGAAAAAATTGGATCACACTTCGGTTACAGGTACGACTGACAGTGTTCCAAAAAAGTTTTAGGTTTTTTCTCAATTTTTTTCTCTTAAATTTATGTAAAATTCGTGAACAAGCACTTTAAATGTTTACCATAGAATTTTTTTTCTCGGGGTTTAACGCACTTTTTTTCTTCACATCATGAGTCTGCCTTTCACGGATTTCTACTTTTTTCATTGATACAATGTTCGTTGAAGTTTATTACATTATTAAATAGGAAAGATCTAAGCTAAACATAATTAGTTTTTTTAAATAAAAATTACAAAATAAGGAAACAACTTTGCACGGCAATTGCAGCACAAGCCATTTAAAGATTGAGATTTATTCCCTCTTTTATTTCAGTATCTGTGGGGAGTTAAAGTTTTCTACTTGTGGACAGATGTATATTTTTATCGTGTATCGAAGATCAATATGTAGCTTAAATTGGAGTAAACAATCCTAAAGCTCTATAGTTTCGTTTTATTATAAAAAAATACTATTTCACCGTTGACTTGTTTGATTGAGTAATCCGTTTTGTGAAATGAATACATTTTAAAATTAATATTTTCCAGAAATAATACAATGAATCGGGAACAAGGGAAGTACACCTCATCGCATAATTATAAAACGATTTTCAATGGATAATCATAAAACTAATTATTAATGTTAACATTTTTTAAAGGTCGTTTTTGTCTCTTCAAGTACTAGATAACACTAAAAAAACTCGTACGAGAGAAGTGGGCCATCGAATAGGGAGGCGACCAAACATTTAACACGTTCCATTGGTTTAAGATTTGAAAAACGACTATCAGAAAAATTTCTCTAGAGTCTAAGTATTACATTTAACAACTTGTATTAGTTTTCTTACTTGTTACGATCATTTTTCGTTAGATTAGGAGACTGTCAGTATTAATTTCGACTCAATTTCTGTTTATATATATACGCGAAATTTGATTGTTCAAAATGCTCATTACGGTATTACGTAGGTTTCACTTCTAAGTTTTCTACAGAAGCAGAAAACGTTCATCGATATTTAGATTGAAATATATCTATTTATATATATAGTTTTATGTATACTAAAAAGGCTGACCAATCTATGCCAGTTTTATTTTTGTTTGTTTAATATGCACAAAGACTGTATAAAACTAATTCTTCTGTCGTTACGAAAATAATCGATCATGTGTATTGGAGCACAGCACTAACACTTCCCTTTCATATCTCATGTTTCCTCTAAATTTATTAAATTCTTAAAATATCCGAAAGAACAGCCGAAAGTGTCAATGATGCTTCCAAAAACTTTTATAGCCATCAATGACCTTTTCGCTTTCAATTCCTAAGTAACGCATGCCACTAAAAAGTCAGTTTATTTATTTTCTCGTTAGGCAGCCATTTGTTAAATATTTGTATTCAAATGACTAAATATCGTGGGGAAAATTATGTACAAGTAGATAAGGCCAGTAAATAATTGCATAAAAGAAATTATTACTATAAAAATCTTTCTGAAAATGAAATTAATTTTCATTCTTATTTTCGAAGATTTTTACATTTCAAAGATTATTGTAGTATGATATTATTCAGTCGTAAATAAAATATATACAGAAGCCATATAATTGTACATAACTTTTCCCATTTTCTGCAGCATGTTACGAAGGGGATAAGACTGGAATCTAAAATCTGAGAAATCGAAATTATTAAATTTAGAAATAAAATTCGTATGTATTTATACAAACAATGATGTGTAGAGATCTTCTTTCGTTTTAAAAAGTTTTTGTTTGAGCAAATTTATTTATTTGAAAATTTATCCTAAAATTATATAAAAATCAGGAAAACATACCATCTGCCGTGATGCTGAACTTTCCCAGATTTACAAAAACTTAAAATTAGATTTGATTTGATAAAATTACGCGCGAAACCTTCAAAAAAATCTAATATTAATTTAAATATAGTCTTCTTATTTGTGATCTCGATTTTTTAAGGTCCCTTGCATTTTATCCCCTGTTTAGCATTTCAATATACCCGTGAGAGATTTCACAACATTCTCAGAGTACACAAAAAAGCTGGCCAGCAGCGCGATTTGCGTGCAATATATTTTTTTATAACATTGATTATCTTAACATTCAAGCCCGGTTTTACATCTTCCATTAATCTGACACCATAACATCGATGACAATACGGCTTGATTTTATAATAGAACAACTGGAATTATTAACATGCCCATATTCTTCATTTACTTGGTTTTTTTATTTGCTTACGTTTAATGATAAAGAACAATTTTTTTGCCGCTTGGATGGATCATTTAATTATGTACGTACGAATTATTAATTTTTTATAGAACAGACGGCAAAGGAAGAGTGCTTTTCATATTTTTGGTTTGTGATAGGACCTCGAGTAATTTTTTGTAATATTTTTACTTTGTTTAATTAGTTTTTCGAGATCAGATTTCATTTTTTTGTCAATCTTATATTTTGAAAAACATTTATCTTCTTAAAAGTATTGTAACATTTTTAAAATATATAAAAATAAAATAAAATTTTAAGATATAAAAGTAATTAAAGAATGAATGTTTAATATAAATCTCTAGAACGTTATTGTTTTAACAATTTTTGAAAAATACTTTAGAAAAAGTTTATACTTTACTTACTATTTTCGTTGTTTGAAGATTGGTACAAAACTCAAAGAAATAAAAAGACCAACTTATAAAGTAAATCTCAATTTAACACGTTAAGTGAATTAAATCATTTTCAAAGCAATAATTTAAATACCGCGAAGGTTCTTAAGCATTCTTCTGAAGAAAATTTTTGTTTAACATTTAGTAAACAGGAAAAATATTTTAAAAAGTTACAGAGATCCACAAATTCTTTGCCTTATTCAAAGTAATCGAATTAGAAGGTATCCGGACAACGAGTGTGCGGTATGCGAGCAGCTTTCGCGGAGTTCGCTGCGTTTTCGCAGATATGAACGACAATTCCGGGCTGGTTTGTACCACCCGGATGAAGCTCGTGACTTTCTCCTGATGAAAACAAAAATATTTTAAAATGTTAAAATTTTTCATTTAATTTTCTAGCTTATTCTTTTAAGATTCATACCTGGAGTTAAATTAGCAATTGCAGCTAGCAAATCATGATTAACCAGCGGCTCATTTTCTGGATGAGGTTCCCAACCCACAGGAGGAGATGCTGGAGGAGATATTAGGAACTGTTTGTGAGGTGCAGGAGGGTGCAAGTGTTGATCTTCGATGTCTGGAAAAAAAAAAGATATAAATTTGATAAATATTAAAATATAGTAGTACACTAGTGTGCATCGAACAGTATTTTTAAAAACGACAAGCGGAAAGGCTTATTTTGCGCACACTTGCACGCTTGCGCGCGCAAAAACAGCATTTTACGCAAAGAGTGTTGAAAAGCCATAATTATATAATAAAATAATTGGACTCACCAATAGGCGTTACAGGCTGTGCAAAATAGCAGTTTATGTCAGTTTCTCCAAAGTGAGCCTGATGCATTTTTATTCTTGCTTGAGCAGCTGCACTTGGTGAATTATAATTAACTCTCATTCTTCTGAAAGATCTGAAGTACTGAAATGTAGCATCTCCTCCAAATTGTTTAAATAGTCTTTCAATTTCTGACTGTAGCGTAAAAGTAAGTATAAATATTTATTTATAAAGATTTTTATTTTGCATAAGGTCAAAAAGATAAAGATCATTATTTACCTTGATATCATCAGATTTAAAGACATGAGGATCTACATTTGTAACAATCACAGATGTGGGCAAGTCTTCGTCGTGAATCAATTCTTCCAAAGTTCTAGAAGAAGCATCCTCACGAGTCCGATCCTTTGACAATTCACAGTTTAGTTCCAGCTGCTCAAAGTTAGGATGGAGATTGGGTAAGCCATCAACTGCATTAATAATAATATTTTCTGAGTCTTCAGACTCCTCTTCTTCTCCGCTACTTTTCCTTTTTTCTTCCATCTTCTCTTTTTCGATATTCAGTGAATGTTTTTTCACAGTTGATGATACTTAACACAAAAGCAATTTATTTAATAATTTGGTAATTTTATGTAAATGAAGACAAGTACCATTGTATATTTACAATTAAAGTGCATTAAATTTTACTTGTTTATAAAACTTTAAGCAAAATTGACTACTTGCAATGACACTTAATAAACGTAATATTTCTATGAATTAAAACTAACTTGACTAATTTAGAAACTTACAACATCATATTTTGTTCATACCTCAAGTAATCAATTTAGTTAGCAAATTTCAATGAAATATTGAAACATCGAGAAACAATACTTATTAATAGAAAACTAAAAAACTGTACTTTTCATCAAAATAAAATAACTGTTATTACCAAGTTAGTTAATTCCCAGAATTGTCTCTAATATTCTATCAACTGAACTGTAAGTGCGAATTAGAAGATAAACAAACACAGTGCCAGCATCTAGCCAGACCAAAATTTCAAAAATCCAATGAGTTCACCATCGAATAACCCAGTCACTCATGCCTACGACCACCACTCCCTCGAAGCATACCCCACAGGTACCACAGCCCAGCCCAAGAGAGCAAGCACTCTCTGCAAGCTTCTGAGCAGAATTACTCACTAACCCAGTCAATCTCCCTCGGATGAGTCTGAACTCCGGCTGCAGGCGTGTGCGTGTGCGCTCGAAAGGTGCTATTGGAAGCTCGAAGACGGGACTCCGAGCGCCAGCAGCAGCAGCAGCAGCTTGAACTCTCGGTCTTCCATGTGACGGCGGCTCCTCTTTAGAGGCTCGCGAAGGCCATCGTTCGCTTCATGGCAAGCTTCTGCCTTCTCTCGGTGCACTTATTTACAACCTCGCTGATCCTTCAGCTGTGAGCTCCTTGCTGCTCGCTCTCGCTATTCGCTCCGTCTCTTTCGCGCGAACTGACAGATCGTAATACATGGTTTAGGCGCTCGCCTGACCAACTGCGGGTAAGTTTTCATGTGCTGCTCGATTTAAACCTTAAACTCTCTTCACATCTGCACCAGCGAATTTGCGAGCGCTGAATCACGTCATTGTTACGTCACGACGTTCGCAATACGGCTGCAGTTTGCGCCTGAAAAACAAACGTTTACCCTGACTTGGCTGCTCTGTAATGGAGACGGAGGATTAGCTAGTGCCGTTTTTGCGTCATTCTAGCCGGGAATGCGAAATAAGTTAAAGGTGTTATTTTACGTGGATTTGCTTGGAGGAAAATTTGTAGTGCTTAGTTAATTTTAGCGGACTTGCTATTTTTGAAAAACGTTCTATATTTACGTTCTAAAAAGAATAACTGAGACGTGAAGCTTTCATGAATTATTGAATTCTTTTAACTATTTAAAGCTCTTACTAATATTTTGTACTTTTTAAAAGCAGAATAATTTTTATAAAAAAAAATTTATATGTATTTTACATTTAAATATAAAGCTTGAAAAAACAATTAACTTTTAAAATGTTTAAAAATCAGAATATAAAGATTAAAAAACCTTTGGAAAAATTCAAAGGAATCTTTTAAATTTCCTACCAAATCCTAAAAGAGCTTTTTAAAAATTATAAAGTTGAAATACACATACTGTAAATATAAATGTATTTATATTTGCAATTAATAACATTTATTAATTACAGAAATAAATACTTATTATTTAAAGAAATAAAACTCCATGAAAGTAAATTCCTTCTTTTAAAATACTAAAAGAATAAAAATTATAATGGCAAATTTATAAATAACTCATTTACTTTTCATAAATTATATAGTCATTGTTTTCTATACTATTATGTTATTCAACACCGAATAAACGTATTGTTTCAACCGTAACAAAACATCGATCTCGAGACCGCACAAAAATAAACCAGCTTCGCAATTTGTTTAAAAGCTATAAAACGAACCGCATCACCATTTTCCCTCTTACAAAACATTTTACTAACACCTCGTTGAATCAATAAAAAAGCCCATTCCACTTGAAAAAAGCATGACGAAAAAAGCGTAGCGCGCCCATAAACCCCAAGCAATCGATATAGCCTCCGCATATACCGCAACGTGCGAGACAGCACTAGCAAGGATGATTTACGCTTGCGGAGTATCACAAAACCGCCTCAGCAGTCAGCTGCGGAGTGTGGAGTCCCCCTAAACGTCGTCGATTAAAGATCCGTTCGCACGTGGCAGAGGACGAAAAACGCACGCCCTTGCAGCAGCGCAGTAGCAGCAGCAACTCGTCGGGGAACAACGGCAGCGCAGCAGGCTGAGATTTAAAAAAAAAACGCTCGACGACTGCTTGATTTTAAGCGAAGTGCCGACTGCGGCCCGATTAATTAAAAAGGTACCGGAAGGATTAAATTCGTGCGGTGCGACGTCACTTTGTGTCGATATGTGACCTGAAAAGGATAATTAACTGCAGTGAAAATTTAAAAATCCAATGTAATTCGAAACGATAATCTGTGCTTCTAAAACCAGCGCGGGAACTGAAAAAAATTCCCTGCTTCTTACAAATTAGTGACAGACGCCGATTAAAGGGCCCCCTCAAGGTTACTTCCGCAAACATGTGATACCTGCTAGACGGAAAGGGACAAAAAACGTAAACAAAAAGTTCGCGCCGCCGACCTACGCACGCACACACTGTAGTCCAATAAATTCAAAATAGCTTGCAAAGTACGGAAAAAAATCACTGCAGCGTGGTAAAGAGCCGGTAATTTCGAAGGAGTGCGAAGGACCCGCAGGCCAGGACAGTAGCAGTAGTCCTCCGATGGACGGGCGACAATTATGCATCGCACGCGATGAAGAGGTTCGGGCGCAGAGTACGCAAGGCGATGAGCAGCGCGGGCAGCAGCGCTGGTCGCGCCGCTGCGGCGCGATTCAGCAACAGCCATCAGCAGCAGCAGCAGCAGCACCGCGGACACCGCGAAGAAGACGACCAGCAGCAGCATCCAAACAACATGTCGACGTCAACGATGGAGGGCTCGCTGAGCAAGTGGACGAACGTCGTCAACGGCTGGCAATACCGATGGTTTGTGCTGGATGACAATGCCGGCCTCCTCTCCTATTACACCGTGAGTACCTTAGTCTCATTTTACACGAGATTCGAGCCCAAGGAAGCAAGAACTTTTAACGGGTATAGGTTAACATTCACAGTTTGCTGTTTGTTTTGGTGGGAAAGACTGTGAGGGTGCGATAAGAGCGACGGTAGTAAACGCTCGCGTGTGTTTTGTCTACGATTGTTTTGACGAATCGGAGAAGGCTTGGTGTATGTATAATCAGCGGAGAGGAAGAACTCGTTGACAAGGCGTCGAGTACTCGAGTAACGGAGCAAGTCGAAGATGCCAAGTAAGGCATTATTTAATTGGATTTTAAGGTGGGAGTCGTTAGGAGACGATTTTAGAGATAAGAAGGCGAATCAAGTCGATTTTTCGGATTGATTATGACACGTGCAGTGGGGTGGAATGTGGGCAACGGGCGAATTAGGTTAGTAAAACAAGTGGCTTATTTAAAAAAAATAAAATAAAAACAGTGTATAGTGAAGTTTTTTACTAGTTCTTTTCAAGTAAGTTTTTTATTGTAATTTTGAATTAGAAGTAATCCCTTTAGTGAAGTATGTATTTTTAGAGTTCAATTCTATACAATATTATTGTTCTCAAGGATTAAATTTACAATTGATTGATACAATGAGATGAAGAAGTTGTAACAATATTAGAACACTCAATTATTTTGAAATTTTATTTTATGTATAAGATGACTTTTTTACATTTCACAATTGATTCACAATTGACAAAGTGATTAGTGAAAAATTTGAAATACATCTACAAATTTGAAATTTGAAAATGTATATCATATTAGTAGTATGTTTTATCTTATAATTTCTATACTTATCAAGTGTAAAAAATGTTATAATTTTTACATTACATATTATGAAATAGATTTGTACTTTTTTGGAAGTAAAAAAGACTGAAAAAAGCAAAGAAAATTTCTTATTTTAAAAAACGTTTTTAAAATAATTTAAAATAACTCTTAATTCATTTTAAAACTGTTTCTATAATTAATTTTCTAATCATTCCATATTTAAAAATAGTTAGGTAATTATTCAAAAGTATGAAAATTTATGTATACACCTAAGAGAAGATTTCACACAAATTAATTGTATGGGGTAATTAATTACTTTGTGAAATCTACCAAAAAGTTAGTCATTTAATACAAAATTATCTTCTATGACTTTGTATATCAATACCTGACATCAAATTAAGGCTAGAACTGTTTTTAAAAAAAGTTCTAAGGTTTTTGTTTAGAAAGTGCCAAACATTTTTTAAGGGCTATTGTTTATTTACAAATTTAGTTAGCTTTTTGCTTTGGTTTTTGTTTCTTGTTGTAATTTTGTCTGTAAAAGTTATAGAAAAGAATAAAGTTCATGACCAAATTGAAGAACATAAGAAGGCCTCCCCACTTTGGTACTTCACAACTTGGCAATAAAGCTTGAATTGTGTGTCCCAACAGGATAAAGAATTGCACCTGAAATAAAATATAGCTATAAGTAACGTCCATCTCAAAACTATATCTCTGATAAAGAGTTTTAATGCTTCTAAAAAATGAAAAATTTAAAAAAGATAAAATTCTTCTTTATATAATAATTAATAAATCATTTTTAAAACTCTTTAAAGTAATAACAGGAAAATCAAAACTTTTCGTCTAATTTACCGTCAACTCAAGCACATTCGACAAAAATGCGAAGTACAAAAAGTACATTAAATTACCATTTGAATAATCGTGATGTAAGGTTTAATTGGGTTGATAGCTTTTTGCACTTTGGGTCCCATGCTGCTGAGGAGGTAGTAAGTGTACATTATGACGTGAACGGAGCAGTTGATGATAATCGCGAATGTCGCCATACCACCGGGGTAGTATCTCAGAGCCATGTGGCTCAAGTATATCGTCGAAATGTGGTGGTACAGATGGAGGAACGAGAGCTGCCTTTGCTTTTTCCTCAGGACGAACACTACCGTTTCCGAGAGATCGATGATTTTCAGTATTAACGTCCAGTAGTAGATGTGGACGATCTGTGAACGTAAAGTCAATCGTAAGGATGCATATTGACAATTTATTAGGGTTTTGAAATCTAAAAGATGGCTTGAGTAGTCAGAACTTAATAAGAAATCGTCAATACTTGGGTCAGGGAGCTTTGTGTACATAAAAAACGAAAGCTGAGAGTATCCAAACAACGTATTGAAACTGCAGCTACCCAATCTTTTTTTCAATGTACATTTTTTAATTTTAATATAACCAATTGCTAATTGACGCGACTGCGAATTCAAGTTTTGCGGAGTAGCACTATTAGCAAACCAAATTTTGAATATTATCAAAAAGTCTTCCGCGTTCTGGTACAATATTGATACAAAGAAATATTTCGTATATAATTAAAAATTTTTGTAATAAGATCGATAATTGCAGAAAAGTGGGTGCTGCTAGTCTAAAATAATTGAAGTTAAAATATAATTTCTATTGTCAATTACAAAATAAATATATTTCAATCTAATTATTTGAATGAAAATGTAATCGTTTATTATATCATGTATTAATCTCTTTTACGCGCAAAACTTTGCTTTTGTGAAGAGTAACTTTACGTCGAAGGCATACATTATTTTTTAATGAACTGTCTTATTGTGTAATAGTTAATTTAACTTTCATTGTATGCAGAGTAAAGCAATGCGACATCGCACATATCATTACGATTTCGGAAAAAATTCGATCGTTTAATGTAATGCAATTTTAGAAAAACTATTCAAACTATTCATTTCCATAGAATATGTTAACCGAGATGTTAACTTTATTCAGTAAGAGTAGCTTAAAAGTAATGGGAAAAAGGTATGTGAAAAATGTATTGTCTAGATCCCAAGTATTTAGTTCAATTCATGCTCTTTGAAGTTTACGTAATTATTTAAAGTTTATTTATTACGAGCGTATTGCATAAATGATCTTTGTTTTAAATTACAAATCTTAAACTATAAATTATGTTTTTAATTAATGTGCCAAATTTATCTGTCTTTAAAAAATGGTGTTATAAAATCTCATTAAGTAGCGCGCACACGTAACAGTTTCACTAAAACTATTGAAATTACTTACTAAAAAAAATGTCATATTTATGTAATATTCGGGGGTTTACGCGATTTCGGTTAACTGAAACAGTTCGAAAGAAAATAAGTACTTACAGACATAGGATTTCCTTCGGGCGACCTATCGACGGAAACACAACCCATTCCAATATCCGAGAATATGCCGTACTTTATACAGGCGTAAACGATCCAGGTATTATAAACTATTTGGAATATGTTGTAGTACCATATGTAGGTTTTGAGGGTGTAGGCTTTTTTGTTTTCCATATATCTTGGTCCACATCGCAGCACAAAGTACAGGTACGAAAAGAACAAGACGGGGACGTAGATTTGGTACTTACACAAGAACCAGTCTTTTGTTCTCTCATCTGCGAAAATTGAGGACCAGTTGAATTTGAGACATTTTTTTAAATAATAATTACAATAATTATTTTGTTTGAAAAACATGATAAAAAAGGGTAGGTTGGCTTTTAATTTCACCCTTTCCCAGGCCGAAAGGTTTTTGGGCAATGTCGAGGAAAAAATGATTACGATTTTAAAAATCTTGATCGTCGCCGTAAAATTAAAATTAATTTTTAATTTTGTTTTGCAAATTTGACGACAGATTCATAAACAGCGGCCATAAAACCCCTTAAAATCGAACTCGGTTTTTCTCACATTTGCTCAAAACCTTCGTCCTGGAAATAGATTAAACTTAATCGTATTCTTCAGACTTTGAAAACATTTTTATTAATTAATATTAATAGTCTAGTAAGAAATTATTCAAAAAATATTAAAAACGTAAATATATTATGTTCCAAACACTTTTTAAAAGTCTCCGTTGTTTACACTCCAATAGGTCAAGTTGCACTTCAAATAAGTTATACTAAAATAAAAAAGCAAGTAAGATAAGTAGACGGAAGAATATTTATTTCAGGCATATAAATTTAGTACCGACTGAAGTAGCAACGAAAAAACGTTTGAATCAATTATTTCTGATTTTTCCAGCTTTCTGCCAATTTTCAAAGCTACTCAGCCAACTTGTAGACACTTGACAAATTGTATCACCACCGCGGCAGAACGAAACTTTTACTTATAGAAAAGCGGCACTATAAGTTCTACAGAATCATCACTTTATCGTCCATAGAACGCTGCACCAGATGATTCAGCCTAAACACAAGATACTTTTAGATGTTTACCGAGTTCCGTGGACTTCCAGCTGTTGTATAAGAAGTTCGCGATCTCCATCGTGACTGATATAATTTAAAAAAATTCTGACTAAAAAATAAAATAAATAAGAAAACGTCGATCACTGCTTCGTGCTGGGCGACGGCCGTCCAGAAAACGGGCGAAAATTGAAAAGTCAGCTGCCTGAACGGCTGGAGAGCTTCGCGTGCCGGTCGCCTCGCTGGTTAGGATCTGACTGGCCGATCGTCGCTGAAAAATGTTCAGCTTGCCGGTGGCCCGCGTCAGTGCTTTATTCATAAAGCCTGTCCACATTCTCAGGGAAAATTTTCGTCATCGAAATGCGAAAAAAAGCTCGGCTATCTCTCGCGGACTAGTGCAGTGCGCGCGCGCGCGGAATAGCATAGCATTTGCATTCGATTTTCACCCGAAGAGGAGAGAGAATGATGGATCGGCACCGAGCGAAAGATCCGCGGCTCCTTAGCATATTGGATTTGTTTAAGTGCACTGTCATCGGACTGGTAGCGATTCACATGATTACCGCGAGGGGAAGCGGCGAACGGCAATGGCTTTCGTAAACAAATTTTACTTGGGAATCCAGTGCGGGAGTCGTCGATGTGCGTCGATCTACGTCAAAAGCTTGGTGTGCTTTCGATCGTTTTCGGGTGCTATGTTTCGTTGTCATTTTCACTTTTTCGTGGGACAATGAGTTCGCGACGCGGTCAATGACCGGAAGTGCATTGTTGCTCAGTTTTTTTTTGGCCAAATATATTGTTTTTCTACACTTGTGGCGAATCGATGCTCTTAAATAATGAGTGCAGAATATTTAAGGACATATAACACATAAATGCATTGATAATAAGTTACTTTGCGGATTTCTTTTCTTTGAACTTCGGGGTTTAAAAAAGATACTAAAAATGTCTTTGTACTAAAGGGTGAGTTGTGCTTTAAAAAAACTTTCTTTCAAATATACTTAAACTTTAACAAGTCTATGACTGAACTTGCAATGATACAATATTTGCGACGTCTATTAGTATCGAATTAAAAATAAGAGCCGATCTTTAGATCGTCAACAAGAAATGAATCGGTGGATATCTTAATTTTTAAATTCAAACTTCGCGGCATGCGTGCTTATGAACTTCTAGTCGTTTAAAAAATTAGGTTTGAAAAACTAGAGTCAAATATACTGTTAAGATCACATTTAAGGGATGGTAAGATTCCGAAATTACAAAATTTTACATTCTTGTAGAGCCCTTCTTTTATCTACGTAAGAGAACCGCTGTAGAACATTTGATTACTTCTTCCGATACATAATAAAAAAATATGTTATTATGTAGGGTATTTTGTCAGGATTTAAATAAAAAAAAAGCTCTTCAATGAGGAATAGATAGTATTACATTATAATGTTAAGTATAACAAATTGAAGTGTTAAAAATATAATTTCGCGGTGTGTCTTTTCGCGCTTCGCTCCAAGAGATCTGATCTCTCGTGGCTGGATCTCCCCTTTTTATATCCGAACGACGGGAGTGGTGGCGCTCGCGCGCATGGCAACGTCTCGGGGTTTAGGGCTCTCGAGCACGCGATGCTCGCTAGAGTGAGCTGCTCGTGGGTTCCTGACGCTCAGGTTCTCCGAACAGAGGATCGCTAGAACGTAGCCTCCTGGAGCCCAAGCCGCAACGGCCAATTCATTTTTTTCAAAATCTCGGTACCATTCTTTATCCATTTCAATGGGACAATTAATCGAATAGAATCTTTGATCTTACCTCGTTGAGGTATGCCGTACAATAATTTACTGGACCGCCTTTTCGTAGAACGAGTATTATTTAGCGCAGATTCAACTCGATTGAGAACTCTGTCCCATGACTAATTGGCTTCAGTAGACAATTTTGGGAGCGACCAATTTATGAATCAAGAGGCGCGATAGCGCCTCGAGGCAAATCTGAGTTACGAACGAATGGCCAGCCTCCGTTGGCCGCTGTATGCGTGTCTCTTATACTTCAAAATAGGCATTTTAGGTTAAAGTTTTTTTGAAAAAAATTCTTTTTAATTGTATTTTTAATTTATGTGAATGGAATTCGCGTTATATATCCATATTTTAAGTCAATCTTTAATGCAGAAAAAGTTTCATGCAAAAAGATTAACTATTTCTTTATTTTAAAAAATTTCGTGTATGATCTCTTTTTCGTCATTTTATTCAAGACTAGTTTTTCTTCCACCAGCCTAATTTTCTTTTCCTACAGTTGCATTTTTTTCCGTCAATCTAGTTCTTTTGCTTCAGTCGCGTGACTTATCTATTCTATCCACGCATTCGAATCAAAGACACCGGCATTTAAATATTTATTAAACTTCCGTGATTTATTATAAATTATTATTTTATTGCAATAATTTTTTAATATACGATGACTTTTATTAAAAGAATAATTTATTTAAACATTGCAGAATTCCAAAATGGATATATTTTAAATTAGAACAAATAATTCCTCCTTTTTTCTCCTCGACAATTTTACTGGGTCGTATAGCAGACGATATCTCACCGTCCTTAATGTTCCTGGACACCTAGACATCACCTATAGGAACGCCTTTCGATTTTCGGTGGATCGACTGTATCCAAGATGGGCCGCTTTGGAGTAGATGTCTCGTCGACTTCAAAGTGTTTCTGGACACCTAGATATTGCCTACAGAAACACCTTTCGATTTTCGGCACATCGACTGAACCCAAGATGGGTCGGTTCGTGGACGATATCTCGTCGTCCTGAAGGTGTTCCTGGACACCTAGACGTCGCCTACAGGAACACCTTTCGATTTTTAGCGCATCGACGGTGCCCCAGATGGTTCGCTTTGTAGACGATGTCTCGTCGCCCTGAAGGTGTTTAGGGTATAGTAAATGTTATAGTTTAAATATATAAATATTTCAATAACAACTACTACAAAATATGTCTAAAATATTCCAAAATATTAAATAAATCCATTCAATCATTAACTTATATAAATATTGTAGTTGCTGTAATTGTAATATTTATATATTTAAACTATATTTACTGTGATTGACAGTGTTGGTAATGCGAAATACACAAACTCGCCTAACCTTTACTTTGGTTCAAAGTTAATTTTTGTATGGTATATTATATTTTAAAACTCAGTTAGTCGAAAGTATAAATGGAGTCAAGTCTGAGTAGTTTCCATCTAATATTATTAAAGTTATACTTATTTTAATAATTGTCATCATCTACTGAACTACCTATGTATTGTTTTTTTTTTTTTTTTTCTAATTAAACTAAAGAAAGTACTGGAATCATGAAATGGATATAGAGTCAAGTGTATACTACAAGTATACATATATGGATCTTTACACATCAATATATTGTTGCTCATTTCCCAACGAAATTATTGAAATCTCGCTAATCTAACGAGTATAAAAATGCAGAAAAGATTTATTATTATTCTTTTTTGCACAGCGGCACCTGTAGGTATAAACAATTATTAAGTCTAACACATGCGAACTTTGACTCTTGACACGACGGCATGACGGCGTCGATAGAGAACGAAAATTCATGCAAAATTATCGAGGCCAGCCAAGGCTGAATTGTTTTTACTCATTCCGTACACTTTCCTTAAATTTTACTCCATCATTATTATACGAAGAAGTGCGAGTGCTTGGCAATCTTAAGATTTGACGACCGAAATTTTTCCATATTCATATTCGAAATGACGAAACTGCGCGAATGCATATACTTTGAAATTCTTCAATGAGGTTTCAGGGAAAATATTCCTATTTTCTAAAGTATTTTAACGATATTTAGGCATAGAATGCTGATTTATACTAAAATATGTACGTTTCTTGGAGTTTGTCTTGTCGGAATTTTTAAATATCTCGATGACGTATAGTAAGACGACTAAGTGTTTAATATTTTTGCGCCCTTTTTTTGAAGTATATATCAGCATGAGGTTTATGCTTCAATTCTTATTAGCCTAAACCAAGAAGTTAAAAAATTATTTTTTGTACACTGAGAGAATTTCTTATTAAAAATTACTATTTTTAATTGTAATGCCGGGATATACTCAAATAATAAAAAATTTTATTATATATGATTAGAAAAATTACTATTTTATATTGTAAGAATTAGAAGCATAAATTTTACTACACAAAATAGTAAAAATTTCCCACAATGT
>JAWWEM010000027.1:9587623-9601511 GCA_035582935.1 Ormyrus thymus
TAGTACATTTCTACTAACTCACCATCTCATATCTCACGATGAGATAATGAGATGGTTTTGGAATAACCCCCCTGATGGTATAAAATAAAGTTCAATACTAGTATTAAATAATAGCTTTCCCACCCGTGTCAAATTTTACTAGTATTTTCTAAGAATAAATTGTAATGAATTAAATAAGTACTTATTTAGAATAATACTAATATAATAATAATAGGCAGGTGATAAATATTTATTTATCTAAAAATTATGTTTCTTAAAGATTTTAGTTCTACAAAATATAAAGCAATTTTAAAATCATAAACATGTACATTTACGCATGAAATTAGGTAATTGATTTATTTTCTTTAATATGCGTACATTTTAAGTTTCAATGGCATTTACTAACAGAAACTCTTAAAATCTTATGCTACTTATACCTTCATATTAAATAATTCATTCATTACATTCATTAAATAAAGTGTTTCTGCGTTTATTTACAGAACACTGCCATTCCAGTTAATGGTATTTATCAGGGTCCAACCGAGCCAGTAAACGTCATTCCTCCTCTAAAACACGGTTCGTATCAAATAATCCACTTTATTCTTTAGCGCTCTAGATCTAAAACTAATTTAATTTTATCGCTGTTTCAGTCACGGTGAGGGAACCAGATCCAACAGTGCAAACAGGCATCGAATTAGGTTCCGAATGCACAGAACCTAGAGTCACTAATCAAAGTAAGTTATTAATCATATTTTATATCTTAAAGAAAATTATCGGTTTTATTTTAGTTTGCTGCGTTTGTTGGAAAATAATAGACGCATAAATTATGATGGAAAAGAAATCGATACAATAAAAGCATTTGAAAATAGAATTTATATTTAGAAATAGAAAGTACAAAGGCTTTTTTAAAGCACTATTTATATATATTTCTTGCAGTAATAAGACAAAGTATAACTAATAATTAATTACGTTCGTGTTTACTTTCTTTTAAAAATTATTTGTTGATAGATTACAATAATTTATATTTAACACAATAAAAAAATTCCGAAAATAAATTCATGCGTAGAAAATTTCGTATCCTAGTGCATCTTTTTAAATTCTTAACTTTACATTTATTTGTCGATGCCTTAAAAACCTTAGATAACAACTTAGAATTTTAAAAATATAAATAGAAATTAAGATTTCTTCTCGTTAGCCACTACGAGAAGTCTTCCCGTGCCAGAATATTCGTATTCTTCTTCAGACGAGGATGAAGATTTTTACGATGCTGCCGATGAAATCTCTCCAACACCATCACAAGCAGCCACGTAAGTTGAATGATTTCATTAAATGACATCTTAATTCCAAAATTGGTAAAAAATTTCGAACCTTTAATCAATAACTTCTGAAAGTTCTTTTTATTTAATCTGGAAGTTGTGATAAGAAAGTAAGCAACTCTAAGCAGAAGTTGGTTTTCCAAGCGTACCTATAAATTCTTTTGTCTAAACTATGCAAGAAGGCTTGACCAAGTTTGGAACTAAGGGCTCGTTAGCGCAGCCTTTGAAGTTTCGCTCATTCTTATGAATAAAATTGCAGAAAGAGACGCGAAGTTGAGAGAATACCGTCCGTGACTGAGAGTAAGACGACGGACAATCGTCCCGCAGCCAAGGCACCAGCTCCTCCACCCATTAAACATGACGGATCGATAGATTATGACGGTATAATTTTTATTTTTAACCTTCTCGCTTCACATATATACAAGCTCTTAAATTTTACAAGCTAATTACTTTTATAAAGGATAATTTTTGCGGAGATCAACTTTTATTACTAAAATTACATATTGATGATAAGAAACTATTAAATATTAAATATAAAATATTACATACTTTTAAATTTCTGTAATATAAAAAAAATTTTATGACTGTACACTCCTCCTACCCTGCTTTGTAGTATTTTTTATTTTTTTTTAATTCTTGGATTAAAGGAACTATCTTTTTCACTAAAAATAAATGCTCTAAATAGATTTTAATTAGCTCCATTTGACTCAAGTTTTTATTAATGGATTTCTATCAACAATTAATTTAATAAAAAAAATGGAGCTAATTAAAATCTATTTAGAGCAGTTATTTTTATTGAGAAAGATTCTTTCTTTAGTCAAAAAATTAAAAAAAATAAAAAAATACTGCAAACCAGGGTAGGGTAGGTTGAATAAATCGTAAGTTTTATAATAACATACATTTTTTTTTTAAAGAGTCAAAGATAGGGCTAATCCTTTTTGGTTTAAATATTTTCGTCTTTAATGTAAGGCTGGACTTCGTTTATGATCTTGTACTTTTTTGTTTATTTATATAATTAAATAAAATAATAAGATAAAATGTATTTCGTTGACTAAACAAATGCGCACTTGTTTGTATTAACATAATGGGCCTTCTGTTAAGACGTAAAAGTTCGAAGGTTAACATTACATATTTAAGACGATGCGTTTCACGATTTAAAATTTAATCAGGTTTGTTGACCCTAATATACTTAAAACAAATATTAAAGCACATAAATTGATCACATTTGTAAGTAAAAAATATTTCAAGTTATTTATTTCGAATATTTCCTAATAAGCTTAGAACTACTTGTTGATTTTGATCTTTATTAAATTAAAGAACGAATAATAATGTGTTGCACGAAATGCACTTGAGGTGCATGCAATCTCCAAAAGAGTCATTTCTTACAAATTGAAATTAATTTCTTACAAAATTTTAAAAAATGTCTCTAAACGCGCCGAAATTTCTAGAGAGTTCCTTTAAAGTACCTTCACTTAATTCTTAAATGTAAAAAAAGTCCATTTAAAACCCAAAGCCCTACATTTTTATTCTAACATCTAAAGTTTTCCACAAAAAATGCGATCTTCTGCTTACATCAACAAAACCGCACAAAAACTGCAAATAGCAGAAACGCAAAATAAAAACTCGCGAATTCGCGAAAAAAATTATCGACACAGGGAAAAGGCAGCAGGCGCTCTTACCTACTCGGCGGCGATATATTGATTAAACAGCGGGGCTCTAGGCTCGGCTCCGACCTACATGCCCGCGCTTACAGCGTCTCTCTCTCTCTTTCTCTCTCTCGCTCACTCTCCCTCTCTCTCTCTCTTTCTCTCTCTCTCTCTCTACCTCAGCTCCTATAGCCATCGGCTCCCGCTCGCAGCCTCGAAAGCGCGATATTAATGCTCAGTCCGCCCTGGTCCGAAGAGCGCGCTCGACGAGTCATCTCATGCGTCCGTACCGTCCTCCTCATGCCGTTTAACGCCGAAAAGCTGCCGAGAGGCGGGCGTCGGTCTCGCGCCTCCAGGCTGCTGCTGCTTCTGCTGCGGCACCCTTAGGGGCGAGACACTTCGACGCGACGGAGGCCTGACAGAGAGAACCCAGCTGGGGGAGAGCTTGCTTTCGAGCAATCACGTAGTAATGGATACGTGCAGCTGCCGCAAAACACAACGAAACAATGATCGACACCGAAGTAAATTGTGAGTTTTTAGAGAGGAGGGAGGGATTTGGTTTTTTATCGCTAAATGCGCAGATGTCTAGAATAATGTTTTGGGATGCAGTGCGGGCATATAGATCAGGCTGGCTGTGTTTGTTTATGGCGATGATCATTGTTTTATCGAGGCGCTTTCGGTTTGAAAATGGATGAAAGCGAGATTTTCATTTTAGAATTATGGAGATTTTTAAAAGCTGTGCTAGGTAAACAAATAAAAAGAAGCAGTAGGCAATATTACGAGTAACGTCGGTAATAATTCTGAGAATGAGTATTATTATACTTCGTTCCCTTTCTCGTAAATATGAAGTATTCCGACAATCGTCTTAATTTACTCGCAGTATGTGACTAGAATGCCAAATACGTAGAACAAAATAGAATAATTAGGTCTCCATGACGCAAGGAAAATTATTTATTTGTAAGTGTGTCAACCTAAAAATAAGAACTCGATTAATAATCCTTTTACGATCAATCGCCGATCTTCGATTTTTATGACTTTTTATTAACGCAAACAAATTGTTTTTCATTTCAGCACTGTACGAGGAAGAGAGCGACGGAGAAAGTAAGTTCGCAAACCCTTTTTTTCTCCCACTCAATTAAAAAAAAAACGAAGGTCGCCCGAATTCTAAATCTCGGCGTTCCCTTTTTCAGTGGACTCGATGGAGAGCCATGGATCAGTGGTGTCGCATCTCCTGTCCCAGGTGAAAATTGGCATGGACTTGACGAAAGTCGCCCTGCCAACTTTCATCTTGGAGCGCAGATCTTTGTTAGAGATGTACGCCGATTACTTCGCGCACCCAGATCAGTTTGTGTGGTAAGTCTGTCTACCTAAGTAAATTTCTTCTTCTTCAGTCTGGCAGAATCTCACGCGTTATTCGATTATTTTGAGTTTACGTTGATTGTGCAGATATTTAATCGTAGGAGGCGAAGAATTGTCCGATAATTGGAAGAATAAAATTAGGCTCGGGATTAACGCTAATGGTTTGAGTGGTCGTAAAATCTGATTATTCCAGTTAACACAGTTACGGAATTAAGTTTATATCCAGAGTTTCAGTTAGTTTAATCCGCGTTTTTTAATTAAATTATTAACAACTCTTTATTTTACTTTTTACCGCTTCGCCAAGAAGTCATTTATGAATAATATTAATATTTATATTATGCAACAGCGTTATCTGTTATTTAAATACCATTGCAGCTTCAAACAAAAACCATTCCAGCTGTACATTTTCATAGTAATGTCCTTCCAAGTATTCAAAAAATCAATTAATGTTACGAGTGAAACTCAAGTCTCTATTTTTTGTTTTTACTCAAGCAGCTTTACGTAATGTCTTTTTTAACAGCATCGCGGACATGCCGACACCTAGGGAGCGGATGGTCCAGGTGGTGAAATGGTACATGTGCAGCTTCCACGCCGGCCGGAAGTCGGGAGTGGCGAAAAAGCCGTACAACCCGGTGCTGGGCGAGATTTTCCGCTGCTACTGGGACGTCCCGAACACCAGCAGAGAATCGAGCACCGCCAAGACGGTGGAGAACGGACCGATACCTTGGTGCAATGAAAATCAATTAGCGTTTATCGCTGAACAAGTTTCACACCATCCGCCGGGTACGTCATGCACGCTTGCGCATTCAATCACTTAATGCCGCGCGGCGATAAAAAGCTTTTATTTCGATTGATGATAACATCGGATTGTGAATGTAATAGGGAGGAAGCATTCATTTAGAAAATCGACTCCAGTAAAAGAAGCTTTAAAATCCTTACTGATACGGGGTTGGGCTTGAAATGCCTTGGGTCGGATCGGAAAAAGTAATACGTAATTTAGGAATTTAATTAAATTGAGTTTTTATGAATGATCTTTTTCTTTGAATAGTACGCTTAGTTGGCGAGAAATTTTTTTGAGTTGAGTTTTCAATAGTTACGCTTTGTTTTGCTTATTGAAACGCAAATTAGGAACGGAACAATGAAAAAAATTATTTCAAATTTTGACACATACATTGCAAATCGTCTGACAAATCAGTAAAATGCACGACCTTGACTTAGGAGACCCGCTAAGCATAAAATTAACGAATTTTAAGAGTAGTGAACAATTATAATAATAACCACGTCATCGGTAATATTAATATGCAATGGAAATAAGAATAATCCTTTGTCTGAAAAATTTGAACTGTTATTATTGACTGTTAAATGTTTGAAATTAAAATTGTTTTTTATTATCATACAAACATTATATTTTCTATTATAGTTGTTTTAAATTACCAGTATAAAATAAAAGATTAAAGCAATTGGAAGGGAATTTTTTTGTGGTATAGAAAAATTTTAATTAAAATATTTTTCATTCTTCACATACAAATTTTTTTCCTTATAATCTATTTTTAAACATATCCATCACGAATTCTTGAAATACTTTATCGATTATTTTTTTAAAATGAAAAATTTTAAAAGGAAAAATAATTCTATATCCAAAACTGTTCTGGATTTATTTCAAATTGAAAGAGTTGAAAGTTTGAACAGAATTTTTGCAAATAATGATCATAAATTTAGTCATTTTGGTCCGTAATTGAAGTTTCACATCACGAGTTTTAAAAAACATTGCCTTCAAAATATTGTAAATAAAAAAATATTATTAGGTTTTTCTGCATTTTTACATATTTCCATGGTTTCTTTCAAGGATAATTGTACTGTTTCTAGTCATTTTCAATAAATTACAATTCTGCGAAATACTGTAGAAAAAAGATAACTGTTTCTTGACAGAGAGCCAAAACTCCGATAAAAGGTCATCCCCCAATTTATACAACGTGATTTTTACTTAAAGTACTGTGCTTAAGGTCACAGTGTGTAAATTAACTGAATTTTAACCTTTTTCTTGAACAATCTAAATCTTGAAATATTCCTCGAATGTTACACCGCGTTTATTCAAACTGCGTTTTGTTTGAAAAATCATGTTTCTCAAAGATAAATTAGAACAGCAGTAAATGCTGCTCACGTAAACTTGAAATTGTAAGCTTATAACGAAGTTGGAAATTCTGCTCCTTGCAATTTATTGTTTATTTTAAAGAAAAAAATTATTGGATAACGTCCAGCCTTATAAATGAGTTTTCCCATTAGATGCTAGTTTTCAAAGAGTAATTAAGCATTAAAACGATATTTTACGCAAAACTTTTTAATTTAAACAGCCCATTTACAAAGCCTTCCAGACGAGAAATTCCATTAAAATTAAGAACATAATGCGGCACTGTAGATATCTGTAGATATTTAAGTAGATAAAAACCAGCTTTAGCCAGATTTCTCTTACTAAACTTGATTTTCGTTCGTGCATCCGTTTATATGGGCTATATCGATCTACTCGTACATCTAGACGTTCTTGCAGTCTGTGATGAAACTTAAGTCTGAATGCAAGATTTATTTGACGGTATGCTTTTCGATAAGCTTTTAAATATTGAAATAAAATATAATGCTGATTTACAATTTTATATGTTCAGCGAAATTTCTTAGCCATTTTATAAAAGATTAAGTTCTATAAACCATTTCTTAAATATTTCTAAAATGAAGAAAATATTTATATTAAAACTATTTTAAATCAGATTTCATCTATTGCAAGAAGTCATACTAATTTATAACACGTAGTTCAATCAAGTCATCAATAAGTTACTTCATTTATTTCGAAACTTATAAATCATTAACAAACTAATGGAATTGACGAGATCGTCACAAACTTCAGCTCGCAAACGAACTGAGCGAACTTTTTGAAATTGCAGTAAGCGCCTTCTACGCGGAGCACTGCTCGAAGAAGCTGAGCTTCAGCGCGCACGTCTGGACGAAGAGCAAGTTCCTGGGTCTGAGCATCGGCGTGCACAACGTGGGCAAGGGCTGGGTGAACGTGCTGGACCACGGCGAGGAGTACGTGCTCACCTTCCCGAACGGTTATGCAAGGTCGATCCTGACCGTTCCTTGGATCGAGCTCGGCGGCGCCACCAGCATTACCTGCGCGCAGACCGGCTACCACGCCGCCATCGACTTCCTCACCAAGCCCTTCTACGGCGGTAAGCGCAATCGCATCACCTGCCAGGTCACCGGTCCGTGCGATAAGAAGCCCTTCCTTACTATTAATGGAGACTGGAGCGGTGCTATGGAGGCCAAGTGGGCCGATGGGGTATGTTCTACTTTTTAAAACTGCTTGAAATTTGTTCAAGTTCAATGTTTTAAGCGTCGTGCTCGATGATATTTTTTGCTGGTTAAAAATTTAAAGAATCGTTTGAACTTGCATGTATAACACCTTTTCTTTTTGATAAATTTAAAAATGAAATAAAATTTTAGTATAGTTTGAGAAACTACTGACTTCTCTAAATTAGTTTTTATAACATGCATCTAAGCTGTGTTTAACAAAAGTTGCAAGCTTTAGAAATGCAAAGTATTTAATGCGCCTACTTTAATAATCATTGTGATTTTCTACTAAAACTTTAAGCAGCTTAGACTTTAGTACAATGGAATTTGGAAAACTTTAATCCTTTCAAATGTCTGTAGAATAAATTCGTATTAATTATTCGTATTACATTTTACGTGCAGAGAACAGAACTATTTGCGGACGTACGAGAGGAAAGGATAGAGAAAAAGATGGTCAAACCAATGAGCGAACAAGATGACGATGAATCGCGAAAAGTTTGGCGAGAAGTAACTATGGGGCTTCGCATCAACGATATGGATAAAGCGACAGCCGCGAAATGTGCAATAGAGCAAAAACAACGAGACGATGTTCGTTATCGCAAAGAAAATAACCTCAGTTGGCAGACAAAGGTAAGTTCTAGATTTCAGGGTAAAACATAATATCTATGACTTTAAAAAGATTAACCGAAAATTTTTTTGGCCTCAGGTGTTTAAAGAAACCAAAGACGGTGGATGGGTGTTCGTAAGGCCGCTGGAATCGAGATTAAAAGAAGCCGATACAGAAAGCGTGCATGTTAACGTCGACGATGTTGCTGCATCATCAGCAACGACAGGCACATAAAAAGACATTCGCATATTTTCTAATCGCACACAGTAATATCAATTATCATAAGTACTAATTTATGATACAGGCCTATATATATAAATATATATATTTTTTCATTTTTCTTTAATAAATAGGAGATATGAAAATTCAGTTTTATGTTTTAAAATAATTTAAAAAGTTGGAAATAAGTATTATTAAACTGTTATTCGAATAATTCTCATTGCTAAGGATCAATACTCGAATTTTTTTAAAACAAAGGATAATTACAGATGAATATAATCATTTATTATGTTTATAAAACCAAATAAATGAGTTAATATGCTTGACTTTATTGCAAATATCTGGATATGTACAAAAAATTAATTTCCATGAAAAATAGCGCATATATATAAGTTTTTTGGTACACTAAAACTTTTAATAATGTGATTTTTCAAGTTATATTGCATTTTTTATTGGTATTTCATTTCATACTAAATTCAATACTTAAAAGTCGTTTGCTTAAGGTAGTTCGACAATATTCCGAAATCCATTTTGATTTAATAAATGTTATGAAATAAAATTTGTAATAGTTGTTTTTAAAATTAACCATAACATGCTATTTGAAAAATTAGTTTGTTACTGCTCTTGAGGCAGAAACATAATTTTTCATCGAAAGCAACAATGCTTAACAACAAATTACCTAAAAATGATTTACAAATGTCCTTGAAATTCAAATAAAAGGAGCAAATATTTTGCTTGTATTTGTTTTATGTACCATTATTTAAAATTGATATTTCAAAAATAATACTGAAACCATAATTATATTAAATTATAGGTTATGGAGATGCCCCAAGATTTAAAACATACGCGTTTGCATGTATGTAGTAAAAATAACAAATCAGAAAACGATGCAAAAATGTATTTTTTATTAAAATATAACTAGGAATGTTTTTCAAACATGTTGCTAAAATTCATAAAAGTTAATATAAATCATTTTAAGTCATTGAAATGTGCTGCGAAAAGTAGAAAAAAAATTTTTAAATGATATCTCGTCTAGAGAGTCACTGCCGAACCACCTTAAAAAATATTTCAAAACTTAAAATAAACTATTGAAAATTTATGAAACAAAAATAATGCTGAATATCCATAAATTTACAATCGTTAACATTTAGTTATGGAATAAAAAATTATTACTTAATTTTCAGGTGCCTTAAGCAAAGTTAATGTCAACCTTCAAATTTAAATATAAATAAGAAAATCCAACTTTTTTCAAAACTTATCATTTTTTCATATCTCCGTAAAAAGTTTATTAAAATACTCGAACGGTTTGGATTTTATGAATCTTTCGACCTACGAGATAGATTGAAATTTTGTTAGTTATCGACTGTTAAGAGTTTGTATAATTGACAAACGTTATAATTATATAAATATCAATCTCTTTAGATTTTCGTACTTACATTTCGTAAATGTAAATGGAACAAAGATTTAAAAAAAAGAGTTAAAAAGTAAAAAAAAACATGAAAGAGATTATTGGTTGATACAACTCTTTTATATAGCTATATAAGTACATTACATACTCTTTTGGAAGATCGAATTTTTGCATTTTTAGCAATTATCTTAGAAGCGCACTTATTTAATGTTTAAAATCAGAAGGAAAAAAGTAATGTGTCTAATTTGTATGAACGAAGATCTGATCTCAAAATGTTTGCATACTGGATTTCTTCCCTTAATTTTTTACGTTAATTTTTTTGTAATTAAAAATAAGATTTTTTATAAGATTAAATTGTTTTTTGTATTGATTTTAATTATTTCTGAATAGTTATTTTTGACTACAATCTTCATATATTTTTCTTGAGCTTTTAGGAACGTTTTATTTAGACGAAACTAATTTTGAGAAATAAATTAAATATATTTATTTATAATGAAGGACTTAAAGTAGATTAAAAATGATGTATGACTTTATTTTTTATAATAACACTTATTAATTTTTTAGTATTAAATTGTTTTTAATGCTTAATAAAAGTAGGTTCTAAAAATTTTCATAAATGATTATACATGATTTTTCTCAAGTTATCAGTTTAAATGTGCATTAAAGGAGTAAATGTACATCTGAAAGCAGGAAAAAGAAGGTTGTTGGAAAAAAATATGTAGTTCTCTGTAGAGGAGCAAAGAGAAACTGAAAATTCTAATGTAAAAAATACTAAATGGACAATATGCCGACCTTGAACACGACGTCTGTCTGGTATACGACGGTTGTAGATTGAGTCTATCCAAGTGGCCTTCGACTAAATAAAGATAGGGACAAAGTTGTAAAGAGTTAGCTCCACGATTCGGTCCCAATTCTTCTTCCATTTTTAAAAAGAAAGGTTACGATGATGATAGAGAGAACTCCTTGATAAAAAATGACGATTCCTCTAATTTTCCGTCATTACCCGATGTGAAATAATGATAATGATCATTTTGATGGATGTGATTTGAGCGTTTGCTCTCCTCTCGATGAGGAGATTAGATCAAACTATGCATTTATGCGCATAAGAAAGAACATTGTATTCACTCTTAAATAAGGTTGTTTTATATTATCATTTAAATTTAAATTGTAAAATTGTGATTAGTTGCCCGCGTAGCACGATCATTTATAATCTGGCACAATCCTGCTCTTTACCGCAAAATGCAGTAGACCACACGGATAGTCTGCTTCATAATTCAACTACTTTACAGCAGACTTGTGCCAGATCGTACATGTTACAGTAATAACATTTATAATTTTTTAAATTTATTTGAATGAAAAACTTACAAGTAATGAATTATTTTCGTCGTGATTTGGCAAGCCGTAAGGTAGCGTAAAAGTCGGCGTTAAATAAGATAAAAAAAAATTATTATTATACTTCATTGTATATTTGTCAGTAATGAAATTAAATTCATAATAATGTAATTTAAAATATTTTACTTATATGATGATATATTCATGTTATTTTAATTGGCTTAATTATTTAAGAGTGAATGCTTTTCTAATTAGTATTCAATAATTACTAATTACAGTTAACTATGTAATTGGTGATTGGTAAGCAACTAATTTATAAATACGTTGTTAGAAATGAAATGATTTTTAATAAAATATTAAATTCACACAGAAACATAATGAAAAGTACTATTCCTCTTATGAGGCATATGTCAGATGCAACAGTGTATATTATTTTAAGCTATAAAATAAATTATGTTGACTTAGGTATAAAATATGTACATTTGCGATCAATATTAAAGAGCTTTCTTTGTTTATAGTAACGGTATAATATTGTAAAGTAATTTGCATGTCAATAGTAGTTATGAAGAAAAAAAAGGTTCATACATAATATAGTTAGTGATTCTGGCCTAGAGTTAGACACTTATAATTAGAAATCAAACTGTATAAATAGAATATAGACATTATAATAAAAAATGTTACACAGCATTATTGCGTTGTATATGATTCTTTTGCAGAAATAAATTACTCTGAATAGTTATAAAAAAATGATAAAATATTTATTTCCAAACACACTTTTTGATAAAATGGATGTACAAAATTATTTAAAATCTTTTTAAACATAAAGATAAAATTTTTTTATATACTTTAATTACAATATATAAAAGTATTTTAAAATATACAAGATTACTTTAAGTAAATTATGTTAAAAATATTTTCTTTTTTACAAGTTTACAGTTATTTACATAAAAGAAAATTCACATTGGTAAATAACCAAAATAAAAGTCTTCAGCTTTTCTATACACTGGAGAAAACCGTGCTGTTGATGCAACAAGCTGATCCATCCCAGCTAAAATGCTAGGTAAAGCTACCTCACAATATATAACATCTGGATCATCAAATCTTGTAGTTTTTTTACTTTCTCCAACTTTGTAAAGCACTTTTGAAATGAATGAGGATTTAAGATCAATTATTCCAGAATCTGAATTTGATTTATCTTCAGTAAAAAGATTCAATTTTGTTTCCATAGGTCTTAACAAAATATAATGAATGCTATTTACATCCTGAGCTTCTAAAAGTATTTTTTCTCCAATAACGAGTTCAGCTACATGTCTTATTGTTAACAAAAAATCATCCAAAGTAGATGGAATTCCTTTAATTAAATTTTTTTCGTTTAAAATTCTTTGTTTTACACAACAGTTCCAAATTTTCTGACTTTTTAAGTCTGTTCCATTAGTTGATCCTAAAATAGATAGACATCGATTGCAATGAATTAAAGAGTCTTGATATTTTAAACTGTCTAGAAAAACACACTTATTTAAAACAAAATAATTAGCAGAATAAAATAAATCTGATTCTCTAGGACTTAGAGAAAAGGATTCTGATTCATCATGATTATGTTTACAACAAAACCATTCTTGTACATCACAGTCACTGCTTGGTAATTGCAAAATTCTTTCAAATTGCATTTTTTTTGTAATTTCATTTTCACAGCAACTACAGTGCAGCTTGCAATCTGTATTTTTTGGAGGTAATTGAATTTTATTTGAAATAATTAAAAATCCATTGTTCTTTTCTTCGGCATTAAGAATTTCAAATCCAAATCCACCATAAGGTGTTTTTTCTTGAGTTTGAATACGAAAAGTTATCCAATGGTTAGTTATCCTTAATGATGATAGTGAAGCAGGTGCCAATTTCACACTATTCAGAGGTAGATTATAAATTCTATCTTCAACTTTAATCTTTATAACATCTTCTGACAATGTAACGTTAACTGTTGAGGAATCTGCATTTGTTGATAAAGAAATAAAAGCATTAAGAGAATGTAAACGAGGCCTCACTTCTAAGGTAATAGATTCCATTATGTATTCCCAAAATGAATGGATCTTGTATAAATCTGCAAAACAAAACAAGTATATGCAAAATTTCTGTTTACAGAAGAAATATAAAGAAATTATTGAATTATAAATAATATAATTTTTATGCTATAAGAGAATGGCTAATATACATATGGTTGCTTCATGCTATCACAATATTATATGTATAATTACTTCTTAGAAGTAGACACTGATGAAAATTGCCTCCAGAGACAAACGATCATGTCGGCTTGCTTGCTCTGTCGTTGTCCAGGTACAGATAAAGAGGAAAACACTTTCTGCATATCAATTACCTATTTTTCTTGAAATCAATGCCTGGTACCAAGATTTTTGTTAAGATTTCTTCATTTGAATTCTTCGTAAAACGAACTTCATAGAACTATTGATTTTATTCAAATATACTGCACAATGCCTATACTTGGACTGGCGTGTACAAAGCTCAAATTCCAAAAGCACGAGTAATGATGCAGGTGCACACAGACGCAGCAGAACTGAAACTGACTGAAATCTCAAGATTCAAGAAGCGTCTCAACACCAGGGTTGATTTGACTTGCCGGCTACGCTCACAGTCCATGACTGTTAGCAACTAGCGCCACGAACGTAAAGTC
>JAWWEM010000027.1:9601611-9635601 GCA_035582935.1 Ormyrus thymus
CTCAACACTCTCAACTCTCAAATCTTAAGATTCTGCATATACCTGTCTTTGTCTTACCAATGGGATCGCTATAGTCGGTGATCACAGCGCCGTCTACTTTCTTTGGAATCGACAAAAACATAAGGTTTGTTTCATAATACTATTTTGGTATTACCTGGTAAGTACCTGGGCCAGGTGCAAAATCGAACGATCCAAATTTTTTTTCAGAATGTTTATCTTAATTATTATGAGAAAATTATGTTACTGATCGTTATCATTAAATATGCATTATTAAGTATTTTGATGTAAACAATTAATTAAAAGTACAAATTAGTAAGATATGTTTGATTCAGTGAACGCAAAGATTCAAAAAGCCCATCAAAAATAAAAAATCTGTTTACTTGATATTCAAGCGAAATAAAAGAACAAAATTATTATATTAATGTATTTTAAATTTTAAAAGCGCACTTGGCAGTTACTCATTGCAGCAGGACGACAGCCGCGACAGCGTTCCACACTTATGACGTTACTGACAGGTAATTCCTGCGTATAAGACAAGCAATAACGTTAAAAGCGAGATTTCAAAGCACTTTTCAAAGAAGTGCAGTGCAGTGGTAGTTTTGGTCCATGGCAGTGAGTCGACAGCTGATTCAACACTACGACGTTGTTTATTCGCAGTGCAAAACGAATCACTGACAAAAATCTCAAAACTATGACTTTTTAAAGCTTGCGCTGCAAGTCTAAGCCTTTTAAACAGTTTCTGTGTGGCCTCGAACAAAATGGGTTGCTGCTACAGCTTGTGCAAGGAAGACAGCGGTCAGCAGGTAAAAGCGCCGAAAATTTATTCCCGCATTCCCTTCCGCACTTTGTTTCTGACATTGCTCCTTATCTGCTTTCAAGATATGTTCTCTCTTGGAAATACCAGACTATACATACATGCATGTATTTTTTAGCATTTATAAATGAATTATATTCTGCGAATGGAGAAGTTCTCTTTCAAGGTTTGGGTTGTTTTGTTTGTAGAGTAATATATTATATTTTCTAATTTTAGAGTGGCGAAGTGAACGAGCGCACACATTTGCTAGTTGACCCTGTTAGTAACAACACCAATATACCTAGGGTACACAGGTTAGTTTGTTGATATATGAGGATAGTGGGACAAAAGCAGTTGATATGTAGATTCATAAAATATTTGTTCTTGCAGTGATGACTACGTAAGTCAATATGCTTCTTCAGTACCTAAAAAAACAGACGAACAAAGCGCACTTAACAGAATACTTCATGAGACTGCTGCGTAAGTATCTTGTAGAATATAATGTAATAAATGGTATTGGTTGCAGTCAACTAATTCAAATACAATATTTAATAAATTTTGTTATAATTTTCTGTTTTATTAAAAAATGAAACTACTAATTTTCACGTGGTTGATAATAATATTTATTTTATAGAAATATAATAGATGTAGGAGCACTAGATTCTCACAATTTAGAACAACATGAATATTTAGAGAGATCAAGAGCCTATGCAAAACGAATAGAAACTGTGGGAATCAAAGTGCCAGAGGTTTCTTATTGCCTACTCAGAGATATTCCAGCCCCAGAGAGAGTTCTTGCATCTGAACCAATAACTCAGGGTGATAAGGAACTTGTAAGTATTTATTTTATAACATGCAATTCTTTATGAATATTTAGATTTAAAATACATTTCTCAATTGTAATCTTAATATGCAAGATTTTAATACTAATTTTAGTAAAAATAATAATACATTTTTCAAAACAAAAACTCAACTTTTAAAAGTAAGTATATATATTATTTTCTTTTATAGATTTCTGATTTTCTACAAAAATCTGTGATGGCAATAAGCGAAGTTCAAGTTGAGCACAAAGAAGATCTGGTGGTCCCATTCCTCTCGTGATCGTCGTATTCTCCATCAAATCTTCGCAATGCATTACCGCGAACAACGTCGACTCAAAACTTAACGAATCAAGATGAGTTAATGGAAATATGGGTGAAGTCATATTTCACCGATTAAGCCACCCTTGAATGACAAATTGCAATTTTTATTTTAGTTATACTGTTCTTTATTTTATGTTTCCCAAAAGTTATTTTACTTGTTTATCTGTAATATTATAAAATTTTTTTAATTTTATCGCTTTTCCAAAGTGACGGTAGTTAAATTATTTTAAAACTACTACATTTTGCGCTCCCCTTAAATCTAATAGTATAATTAGTGATTCATTGCTTTGTATATAAATATGTTAATGTTTATAAGAAATTTCAATATTACTTTTATTTTCAGAAGACATTTTAATTCATATGAATAAAATCATATAATTACGTCTCATTGTTACAAAAATTAAGTTGTATGATTTTGATTCAAGAAAGATGTACTAATAAGTTATATGAAAAGGCTTCATGAACTACTTTAAATTCATTAAAGAATAAGAAGAACAAATCGAATACTTTACAAACTTTGTAATATGATAGATAAATAATGCGCGTAATTTAATAAATCATGTGAATACAACTAATTTGTATAAATAAAAACGTGAACTGTTACTTGTGAGAAGCCTTAAATCAGATATAATAGATTTTTAATAGACTTCACAATTAATAGAATTTCATTAATTTTAGTACATCGATTTCATGTTACAAGTTCATAATTTTTGCATATATTATAATTATATTTTTCTTTCTAAATTAACACCAAAGCAATTTTTAATTTAGCACTGTAGATAATTTCATGTGAATTATGAAAATTGTAACTTAATGAGTAGATAAAAGTAGTTTTCTTTATACAACAAAAATCATTTCTTCTTTTCTGATTCAGATGAACAATTGTTTGTTTAATGTATTTTTCTAATTGTCATTTTTATTTATAGTAAAAGGATTTTTCATTTCTTGTACTATTTTTCAAATCAGCTGTTAAAAATAAGAACTATTACTTGAATGTAAAAAGTTAAAGCATTATTATAAAATTTCTATATAAATGTATGATAGTAAAAATTGTACATCTTTATTAATTGTAAAATAAATTACAAGAAAAGTAATATAATTAAGATATTTATTTTTTCTTCTACCTTATACACAAACATATCGCGATTTTTCTAAAACTGCTACCCTTTAAAAAGCAATTCTTTAAACGTTATTTTTCCAATTAATTTAATTTATCTTTTTTAAATGAATCAAATATTTTTTGACGTACTCGATCCCTTAATAAAACATTAAAGATGCGTTTGTAGTCGACAATATTTTTTTCATTTTAAATTACTTTCAGCTCATTTTCGAGACATAAGTTAGCATAGATTTCTGAAAAGGAAAATGCTAAATATATATTATATGAAGTAATTTGTGTATACTATGTCACTATCTGTTAACTGATAAGAATTGTAAACGTGACTCAATTTGATGTTTATATATGAACATTAATAATACTTTTTAATTCATTTCTTTTCAACTACTTATGTACAAAAAATTTATCAAATGAAATAAAATATAATATTCTGTAATAATTATGCATATTAGAATTTTCATCAAAAAATTTTATATTTCAATTTTATTTTCTTATATCGAACAAAGATTTTAATTTTTTCTTTGACTTTTTTCCATTTACTGAAATGAGTCAGATCCGTATACAATATACACATCATGCTTGAATTCATTTTATTTTACCGATAGCATATATTTTTTCATGAATCACAGTGACATAACATTGCAGACGAAGTAGTTTTCAAAAAATTTTTTTATCTATAGAATATGTGCAATCTGCAAGAGTGAAACCTTGTAAGCTCAAACATATAGGAAGTGAAAGGAGAAGGGAATAGTGGAGCATCGTAAAAAATCGGTGTAAAAAAACCATCATCTCAACTTACAAAAGATTTTTTTATCGACTCAACGTCAAGACTCAAACTCAATTATTAAATAAATCCAGTTAAAAATAATTTATAATCCAGATTGAAAAATGAGATTTATTTATCGAAAATTAATTTTAATACTTTAAAGTATCAAATGATGAATATTCTAAATATAATATTATGCGAAGTAACGAGGCGCTGATATCTTCACATATAAACAGTGTAATGTATAACGCTTGTGAATAAAAAAGCTGAGTTTTTTTTATCGCTATGAGTTATCAGATGCGACGCGGAAATTCGTTCTTGATGGCATTTAAAAAATTATAGTGCGTATTAGTAAATTTAAAAATTAGTAAAAGAATCTCTTTTACGGTTAATTTTTAATTAAAATAAACATTTCAGTATTTCAATATTTATATAAATTTGTTGTTATTATTAGAACTGTTTCCTGTATAGATCAGAATTGTTCTTTTCTGATTGAAATACTGTTTTTGCATTTTATACATATTCAAATAAAATTAATATAGGTGGAAAATTATCGATATTTTATGAAAAAGAATTTCTTTCCAAATTTAAAAATAACTATGTGTGCCTTTTTGATAATTTAGCAAGGTCGTTAAATATAATTTTACAGCAGTGTAATCGACAAGAATGTTCTAGATGCATTTCATTACCACGATTTCATTTCCGTGGAAAGTTGTGAAAGGTCTCAAAAACTTGCAAAAATGTTACTACAAAATTTAATTATTTTATAAACAGTTAATATTTTTGCGAATTTAATTATAATTGATTATTTGAACCTTTTCAATTCAGTTATTAATTATTTTAATGAATACGGGAAATTCCGAAAAGTGTGCATTTCATAACTTGCATTAATAAAAAATACAATATGCCTATCCAATTTTCATGAATCCTTTTCAAATAACTGCATTGTCCCGAAATTAATAACAGCAGCTTTTCGAATAGTAGTATCATTCGGTCGTAGGAATAGATTCTATTGTCTATATTCATCAAAGCCGCCAAACAGAGGTTATCCGCCTGAAAAGCACCCCAAAAGCACTTCTAACTCAATTCATCCATGAATGCAGTCGCACCATTCCCTTCTCTCCCCGAGCCAAAGACAAAAGGCACGACAAAGCCATCGCATTTCGACTCTACATCCCGTGGTCAATAAACCTCTTCGCGATCCGTAAGACAATAGCTGCGAGGGAGAGAGAGAGAGAGATAGAGAAGGGCGAACGGGCGTTTAGGTTGGCGTCAGTGGCAGGCATCAGCGATTGTCCTCCCTCAAATTTTCGCATCACACCCACGCATCAATACAGAGGCAACACGTGCAGAAGCTCTCGCCGCTCCTCTCTCTCAGGCAGGGGCGTATCCCCTTCGAATCTGCGCGGGCTTTCTTGGCGCCTTAGTGCGCAGGATTGGCCGGCCGGTGGTGGGGGGGCGTTGGAGCATCGACCGAGCGCGTCGGCTCGTTCCCCCCCCTCTCCTCGGCTTTAGTCGCCCAATGCACGGCTAGCTGGCTGGCTGAGCAGCCGCCCGACCATTGGTCCTCGATTGTGCCGACCAATCATTGGGAAAGTGCGCCCGACGAAAATATCCAATGTAAGTCCACAAATTATCTTCCTCAAAGCGGCACCAGCCAGACGCACGCCGAAGAGTCGATTCCGCCGTCGACGTCAAGACGGGTCCTCGCACCTTTTTTCCGCCGAGGAGCTTTAGCTTCTCCGACGTGGCGAGCCCGAGGCTCAGCGCCATGTTCGTAGCAATCCGAGCCTACTGCCTGCAGCTACTCGAGTCTCGTCGAAGCGGACTCGAGGCCTCCCTCGAGGACTTGCTTCGAGTAAAGATTCACATGCCGCTATCGGGTCCTCGTTATTACGCTATTAGGCGAAGCTCTTCCTCGGGGACTCGACCACCTCGGAGAATGTCGCAGTTTAGCCTTCGTTCGTGGAGTGTTTGAAATTTTCCGGGGGGTTGAATATGTTTCGGTTGGCTTCAGTTGGTGCCTTTGCTTACAAGTGTTCGTCTGACTCCTGTCTGCGTCTGGACGATGCCGAGTGTCCTTTTAGATGTGGGAGTGTGTAAGTGCAATTTGAATAGGTACATGTATGGGTATAAGCTGTGCATGTGTGCACATGCTGGATGGATATATGTGCTGAAAACTCCTTCAAGGCATTGTTGTGGGTTCGAGTCTGATGTGTGGTATTTATTTGACCTCTGAGTGGAAAGTTTTTGGAAACTACCAATTATCTCATTCTGATGTTTACTTTCAAGTAATTGCTTAGGTTACTTGTTGCGTAACATTTAGTAAAATGCTTGAATTGATGGTTTTGCAAGAAAGGAACAGAATTGCCAATAATTGCCTATCAGTTCTTCGGTTCTTTTGTATTATTACAGGAAGAAACAATTTTGTTTCCTGATATAAATTCACTTCTTACTGAGGTGTATTTCGTTTATTGTGGATAGAATTTGTTTATGTTTTTATATAACTCCTATTGACCTAGTCTATTTCCAACTAAATTATGTGTATTTTAAATTCAATTTTTTGTTTTTTTAATAATCTATAATAAAATATAACATTTTCTCTGATAAATTTTATCATGAAAATGAGAGTAACTATGGCATCATCTATTTGGGTATTAAAGACCAAGGCTTTCTCTATATTTTTTAATATACAAATTATGCACCAGTTAAAAAATTTACATCTTGGAAGCAAAATAAATATGTAATTAAAACATTCTTAATTAAATTATAATTTTTAATTTGAATTTTGGTTTTTACTATTAAAGTATAAAATACCATGGAGCAATTACAAGAAGGTCAAACCGTAATGGTTGGTGGAGCTGGAGGTACAGTTCAAGTTGTACAAATGGGACAAGGTGGTCAAGCTATGATGCTTCCACAAGCCATTCAAGTAGCTGCACCCAATGGTCAAATTCAAGTGGTCCCTGTTTCAAGTTTAGCTGGTGCTGGTCAACAAATAGTTATTCAACAACCACAAACTCCACAAATCATTCAAACACCAGATGGTCAAACGTACATTTATCAACCTGTACAACTTGAAGGGCAAGTTCAACAACAAAGTCAACCAACTGGTAAATATTTACAAATGTGAAAGAATTAGATTTTCATTTAAATTATTCACTTTTATTATTTTTTCAATTTTTAGTAATAAATATCAATGGAAATTTGATGCAAATTGCTAACCCAACGACACAAACTACCACTACTGCATCAACTCCAGTTCAACAGATTTCCAGTCCAGCAGCAACACAGGCAGGAAACATTGTTATGGTGATTACATAAAGAAGTCTCTTTCACTTGCACAGTCCGTGTATAATTTATTATGCAGACTTGTAGTGATTATAGAGCAACAATACACGTGCTACAAATAATATAAAATATACATAAAGCTAGTATTTCACCGAAAGTTTGCTTGTAGAGTAGTAGCACAAAGCTTTAAATTTTATATAGCTGTATACACAAATTTCGTATAAAACTAGTTTTAATTTTTATTTATAAAAAGGTAAATTAAATGGTTTTGAATGACATTTATAGATGGTACCAGGTAATAGTGGTCAGCCACAATTCCAAAGAGTGGCCCTTCCAAATGCTGAATTTCTTGAAGAAGAACCGCTTTATGTTAATGCTAAACAGTATAGACGTATTTTAAAACGTCGCCAAGCAAGAGCAAAGCTTGAAGCGGAGGGAAAAATCCCAAAAGAAAGGCCTGTGAGTACTTTTTAGGTTACTCTTTAAAATCAAAATTATAATTTAATACATGCATCTTATAACATTAACATTTGATATAAATTTCAGAAATACCTTCACGAGTCCCGGCACCGTCATGCAATGAACAGAATTCGAGGCGAGGGAGGACGCTTTCATTCTGGTCAAGTGAAGAAGAGAAAGTGAGTTTTAAATTGCAACCTTGACATAATAATCCCTTTTCATAGGAAATAACGATATTATAATTAATTAGTCTTAACTTTTTCAAAAGAGGAAACAGTAACAACGGAGTAATGCAGCAACACATAGCCACATCAACGAGCAATAATACTATAAGGACCATTACGATACCTGCTTCCAGTGGAGGAATGCAGCATAATAATGATAATATGACGTCGACGATAATCATTGAGGTAAAATATGTTTTAATTATTTCCTAATATGATAATAATAAGCGCACTTTTATTGATAGAGCTTATACATTAAAATAATGTTTTCATTTCAGAATGGAGGCGGAGATGTCTTGCCCGACATAATCAGCGATGGATCCTTAGTAGACATAAAATAAAAGAAAGTAGCCTTAAGTATAATTTACGCAAGACTTCTAACTTTTATTTAGAAGTCTGATTTATAGAAAAGTTTGTAAAAAAAAAATACTTTTGCTACCATCAACTTCAAAGCGTGATTCTGAAGAATGTACATAATTATAATTTAACGCGCATAGCGCCATGCTTTGATAATTGTTGATGATATTTACTTTAATGAGAAAAAAAATCTTTCAAATAAAATTGAAAACCATTAATAATCAATTGGTTTGAATTATATTAGATTTTTTTTCGAATTAAAGCGCTTGTTTGTAACAAATTTAGTCTTATATAGACATGATTAATAGTCTTGTCTTATAAATTATTTAATATTAAATTAAAAATTATGGACGTTTAACCGTAACTGAAGTCGAATAGTAATATTTTGAAAAAAGTTTCTCTTGTTGATTGAAATAAAAAATAGATTTCTCACATCAGGATTTAATTTCAAGTTTTGTAAGTAGTATAACTATTTTTGTATAGTGAGCAAACTATGAAACAAAAAATTTAATTTCAAAAAGAAAAAATTTACATACAGTTTGATAATTTAACCTCATAAGTGCTGGAAGTTCATATTATTTGGTTTTTTCGAATTCCATCTTCGAAAATATAAATGTGAAGTCAGATTAATCAATCAAGCATATTCAAAATGAGTGCAAGTACAATTAACAATAGCTTAAGTAACAGTTGAGTTATATGTCGAGCTTTTTTTACCGTAATCGAGTGAAGAACTTATCCATGTAAAGGATGTTCTATACATTTTTGTACTGATTTAGATAAAGGATAATGTAGTGAAAAATTAAAGCACAAGAAGAGTGAAAATGAATCATAAAATTTTATTTTATTATCTTTACTAAAAATACTAGATCTTTTTACTAAGTATTGAATTCAATAACTCTTCTTGCAGCTTTTGTAAATACAATGTTTGTATGATTGATAAATAAATGTTTTGTAAGTATGCCTGCTGACGAATCGTAATTTAAAAATCTTAAAGAATAATAAAAGATAATGTAACGTATATAACACTCTTTTATAAAGATTCTCGAAAAGTAATTATCTACACAAAAAGATCATTGTAAAGCATAAATAATATTTAAAACTTCTTTGTCATTGTAGATTTTTTTCTTCATTAAAATACGTTTGACAGTATAATTTTCTTAAAAGTATGAAGACGAATTTGCGAACAAATTGATCTCGGACTATCTGGACCTTTTATATGTACTGGTGGAGGGTCTATAGGTTTTGGTGGACCATAAATTTGTTCTTTTAAAATTTTCTTTGCGACTTTACCAATGTTGCTTCCATATTCACTGTCTCCAGTTCTATGGAAATATGTGAAAATGAACACAAAGTGAAAAATATTATGTTTCATTAAAATTAATTATTAACAATTTATCCTAAAATTTAATTTTAAATGATAAAGAAGTAATATTCATTAAGGTAGACAACTTTTTGAATAATAGTTTCATATCTTTACATTAACGCACTTATATTAAAGAAGTTTATATAAATGCAGCGAAAGAACTGTGTAAAATATTAAAGTTGTATAATAATGAATCTGTAAACAAAATGTAGGACATATATAATTTACAAACCTGACACGAAGAATTTTTCGTTCTCTTTCATTAATGACAAAATTATCTTTCAATTTTATAAGTCCCTTGTTTTTCAATACTCTGTTCGGATCAAAGATAAGAGGATGTCTATAAAACTTATTTTGCGTAGTTTCTGGTATATGAGTATCATCCGGCAACTTAATCATTGATTTCTTCTTGTTCGTAGCAAATGGAGCTGTTTAATTTAACGTTTAGTGAAAAAGGGATCGAAAATATAAAAGAAAATTCGATAGACTGAACGTGACTGCGATTATTAAATTAGGACTAAAGATTCATTAACAAATCCTTTCAAGCATAGAGTCGAAATTAAATATAAGCCTTCAAAACGACTTTCAAATACAAAAACCAAGTAGAATCTATATTTTAATAACCAAACAATCCTGAACTTATTTTTCTACAATCTTATTAAAACACTGCAATAGCTCACTCATGCTTAACTTTCAGTTACAAATAATGAAGAAACTGTGCTTGGAAGGATCGTTGCGCAAAAGCAAATTTAAACTTAGATTTTTTTTTGACAAAACGAATAGAAATATAGATGTTGTGTATAATAGTAGTGCGATTCTTGCCTGTGCGCCATCCGTAGTCGGTTTGGTATATGCTGCAGCGATGCCTTTTCTTTTCACGCGCGACTATAGCCTCGTTCGGAGGCTCCTTTGGCAAGAACTTTTGCAAATTCGGATTTTCCTTTCGCAACTGCAATGTACGATGTATTAAGCAGGCGATGGATTATGCAATAAAACTATTTTGTTAATAAAACATCACTTGTGCTCTGCTCATTAAGTATCCTGCCTCTCATACTATTTGTGCAATAATAATTTTACAGAGTTTGTTTCTTTTTGAGGTGCATACAAAAATTTAACTTCCCTATCTTTATAATTACACCTTTTATAAAAATATTAATATAAAAAGATAAATAAAAACTCGGAAATGTAAGGTAAAAAAAATTTTTTAATTTACCCGTTCCAAGTGATTTTTTAAGGTTTCTGAACGCCTGCAATGTGGTAAACGGTCATTTATCTTGGATAAATACAAGTATTCTTTAAAAGCATCAGCTATTGGGTCTCTTTCCAAATCTTCACTAAAACAAGGTTTTGTTTTGAAAATTTTAGAAAGCTTTTTCGGTAAATATTCTTTTCTGTAATTTGTAGAGAAATTGCGAGTCTCATCTTCTATCTCGAGGAACATGGTTTTTTAAATTTCGTACGTAAAAAATTTGTAAAGATTTACCACGTGTACGCCGTATAAATATTAACATTAAGAGGTTAAATTTTAAATTGAATTGACTATCGGAAATAGGAAAATGTAATAAATAAACAATTTAACTTTGCAATAATTAAATCTACGGATTTCTATGATGTTGCATATTTTTATTACGAATTAAAACAATTTAAATTTTAGTAATGCTGTTTATTAATTAAGATATATTCATATAATTAATTGCGTGATTACGTTTTTGCAAATTTTTCTATTTCAATCCTCAGCGGCAGCTTGAAGCTTTTGTAAAATCAGTCGTCGACGCTTCGCTGCCATCATTCTATTGACATTTTGCAAAATGACTTGACCGCCAGTTCGACCAATTGTGTCCTGATAGCTGCACAATTGACGGTGTAATCTTTTCGGGTTTGCATATCCGAATACTGTAAAGATAATATTGTTGAGGTAATGTCGAATTCCGTAAAATATTAACAAAAAACTCACTTCTTGCAGCAGTGTATTGCATTCTTGGAACTTTTTCCGAATGCGGATTAAAATACAAATCCTTCAAATAAACGATCAATTCATTTCCCAAATCGAGCTCCTCACCTTCACCTAAATCAGGCTCTTTGAATTGGGTTTGATAACTGGTATGATAGCGGTCTAAAAGGAAATCTCTTAAGATTTTCTCTGCGTTTTCAACATTTTTCGATTCAACTCTCTCTTTGACTTCCCAATCAAGTATAGGTTTAATTCTGCATCGTTTTCACATACAATAAAAAGTTTATACTTTAAAATTACTCAATTCAATTTGTAATTAAAAATTTAATTCACAAATAATATCATTTTTTAAAAGAAATGTTCAAATAACTTTATAGTTTAACTTACGGTTGTACTAAAGTATGCTTTCTTTTCAAATATTCTTGTCGATATTCAGTAGAAAATGCCACACAACGCTTTTCCATTTTTGCTTAAAACTTTCTTTAAACAGCGAATTTTAATTAAAAAGTTTGTGGATCTAAAAGTCTTCAATATGCAGTAATTTTGAAAGGTTACAACTTGCGGTCTCAAAACCGCGGCGGGTGCCGACACTGCCGACCTAACCTCGAAACAAAAACACAAGCGGACGATACAGTGCATCGAACACAGCGAATGCAATGGCAGTTTGTACCTCGATATTTTCGCAATTAGCGAGTGTAAAACATGTTGTCAAGTCCAGCGGTATGGCGACCAATTTGTTATTGAGAATAACGAACCGCTTGGTAAAGTTGAACTTTGTTTAAAAATATTTTTATTTGTTCATAACCTTACTTGAAAGCTTAGTTGCTTAAAATTTTTAATTTATTTAAATTAGATCCCGAATCACCCCGTTACAAACTTTATTGTAATATAATTTTTTTCATTCACTTCATACCATGTGAATAATGTATTTATTTTTTCACATACTTACCTTGATTAAAATTATTGGTAAAGTTTTTAATATTGCAGTGAACAAGTATTTTTTCTATTACATTACTTAATTCATTTGTAGAATCACGTTTCATTATATTCTACCAATGCTGCTGTGGAAATAAAGGAAACACAGGAAAAATCAAACAAGCATGTATCAAGAAAAATGAGTAAAGCTATGATAGCTTACTTAGAAAGAGCTAAAGCTCATGGTGTGTATTAATTCAGGTCAAATATTAATTATAATAAATTACTTTTATAACATCGGTCAATCTTGTTATATCAATAAAAACTTATTTTTTATTAGATGATTTTATGAAAAAGGAAAGAGAGGAATATGAAATAGGAAAACGTCATTTAGCTAACATGATGGGAGAAGATCCTGAACTTTTTCAACAAGAAGATATTGATGTACGCGCTATATGTTAAACAATAAATTATATATGTAGTTGGACAGAATTTATAAAATATTTTTTATTTTAGAGAGCAATTGAATATTTACTTCCATCAGGATTATTCGACAAACACGCTAGACCTATAATTAAGCCTCCTGAAGTAATTTTTCCTCCCAGAAAAGCTGCACAGTTTGATGGAACAGGAAGGCCTTTTCACTCTTTCTTCTATACTACAAGCCAAAATTACTACCAAACTCTTTATGTGAGCTAAAATTTATTTAAAATTAAAAAATGATTAATACTGTTAAACTCATTGAATATAAATTTGATTTCAGGACATTGTTGAACAAATGCAGTTTTTAAATAAAATAGAAGATGAAAATATAAGCAAAGGAATAGCTCCTGATCCAAATGTGCAATTGTAAGATTTGATATTTGTTAGATAATTTTATTAAATTTTATTTTCAGCATACATTTACTTCACTCTCTACAATTGTTTAATTTTTTTAGCGACGCCAGAAGTTCAGAGTGGGTAGAACTTGGTGATTTAGAAAAAATGCTTCTGGAAGAAGTGTACATAAAGGATGTAAGATTATCAAGTAACTTATGCAATTAAAAAGAGTTCTTAATATAATTTTCTTTACTTTTTTAGTATGAATATTTTATTGCAACAATTCAAAGACTAGCTAATCATCCTTATTCTTATCATGTCAAAGATTTTCTTATGAAGTATAGAACATTAAGGCAAACTGTTGTAACCTCGTTTACTATTCCTGAGGTATTTAGACATTTACATTAGATTAAAAAATACATAATTTCAAAGCATTCTAAAAGCTTCTTATAAATATTTTCAGTTAGAGTATGATTCTGATGGTAGACCATTTATCACAGTTCCAAGTAAGTAGTTTCAAAATGCTGAAAAAATGGTTATCATAATGGAATGAAAAAAGTTTATGTGAAACCTTAATGTGCAGATTGTCAGAGGAAAACGGCTTTTGGTTCTGTAACACTTCGAGGCAATGGTACGGGTAAAATTAAAATAAATGGAAAGCCCATAGTCGACTATTTCCCGTATAAGCAGAACGTCGAACAGGTAAGATTATTATAGCATCATTGAAATTTCGATAACCTCTTTGGTTTTCTCATCATCCATTTAAATTTAAATTTAATTTTCAAATATTTTTCTAATACAATACGCAATTTTAAGCCCACTGAATAAAAAAATAACGTTCACCGTACGGATATAATACTTTGCACACTTGTGTGATTCCAAAACATTACGGCACAGTGCAGTAGGACCGAATGTATGGCGATCACACATGGGTGTAAAATTTGATATTTATCTTTTGATATTAACTAACCTACAAAATTATATGATTTAGTGATCAAGACATTTTTCCGAACGAACGTAAAATTAGAGATAATTTTTTAAGATTAGTATTGTCAAATATCAAAAATTATTTTCTAATTCAATGTGCGTAAAGTGATTCTTTATACGTACTTTTTAAATTTTACAACTTGCGATCACAATAATATTATTAAAACGGGCGTAATTTATACTCTTGCACATGATTTCGAGTCGCCGAGATCGGCGCAGCCAGTTTGTGATCAAATCAAAATACTATTGTAATTTTTACTAAAAAATTTTTCTCCCCGTATTATCATATTAATTTAGGCCTCGGGGGCGTGAACTTTGTTGCCAACAATATTTTTTACAATGAATATGTAAAGTATTCATATACGCCTTTTTGAGTTTGAACTTTATACACGACCAGAGAGACGACACGTGTGAAGTAACGCTTCGCACCCTAACTTTATGCACGGAGCTGCGAAAATTTTCATTTTGTGATGTGAAAGAAAAAATTAAAAAGAGGTTCGATATCTGAATATTGATGACAGGTAAGTAATTTATTTACGTTACCAAACTTAATTGTCATCCTTACTATTTTTCGGCTCGCGAAGAAATACAAGTCACACATCAAACCCCCGCTGCCAAAGAACAAAGAATAAAAACAAAGTCTAGATCACCCAATTCGGCGATGGAACCGGCAGTATTCATTTAATTTCATTTCGAGGGCACGTTTGATAGAAAGTTAGCAAAAAAAAACAGGTGGTACACAGAAACGGCCCGCGAAAAAAGGTTTCCACTCGCGTCGCGGGGAATCCCGTTAACCGTTACATCAGGCGCGGATCGTATATCCCCCGTATTAGCATGGCGAAACTTTCTAAAGCCGCCTGTTTTGCCGTTCTTTTTCCGGTTCTTTACAATACCGCTGTGAAATTTTTAGACGCGGAACACCTTGAGTTCGATCGTCGGGTTCGAATTTACGATGGCGGATGATACATTGGCCTTCGCATTCGAGAGGATAATTTTGTTTGTTTTGGATTGTGTAACGTTACAGCGGGATATAAAGTTTACGATTACGGTAAGAATATTTGAAAAGCGACAGGATTTTGTTTTTTTTCTTTTTTACGAACGTTTTGCAGAGTGAAAAGTGTAAATAAATTTCGAAGATTGCCCTGTTGAAACGATCTTATAAAAACTAATAAAATCTCATAGATTCTGATGCAAAAACCGAATAGGTTATGCGGTTTCTGCACCCTTTCTATTGGAATTTATAGGATGTTTGCAATCGGGTGGTAAAAAAAATTCTGTAAAACGTATTAGTTTTTTATCAATAACTGCAGGGATTTTTAAAGCACAAATCTTTAATTGTAAGTGATTTGATAAGAATTCGAAAAATCTTAATTCTTTAAAACAATGGCCTTTTCTAGCAAGTTTAAATTCGTCTTTTAGCCTACTTTTAAAAGGATTGATGTATGCGGTTATGTAAATAAAGGATGCTTGAAATTGAATTTAAATTTTCGATGAAATCATTCATTAAGACAAGCACGTTCGACACAGAAAAGTTTTCACCTTACTCACTAAATATCAATATTTATTAATCGAATTCCGATAACGTAATGCATTTTCAACTTTTTAAAAAATACGTACAGATTTCCAACGGTAAATTACTATTTTAATCTCAATGAAAAGTTTACTTGTGCATCGTTAAACGGAAGTAAAAAACAAAAATAAAATGAGCATTATGCATTCCTCACGAACAAGTCTATAAAACTCAAGTGGAAAAAATAGCACTTCAAGGAATCGAAACTAAAGAAAATCCAAAGAAAAACTAAAGAATCATAATAAGTTCAAGATTTTATCCGTAATAATTATATCAAAATACACTAACAGCACGTATATATCACGCGTGTAAATCACGCAAGGAATCTAAATTATTCCAAGTCCTTTCGCGAGGAAAAAAAACCCCCGTCAAAACATTTTCAGCATCTTTTCCTCAATCCACCTCTGTCCCGCCCATGTAAATCCCCCCATCGCCGCAAAAAAAGAAACGACCCGACGCGGGAAATCCCGCGCATAGCAATTGCCGACGTGCCCTCGCGCGTAGACCTCTCCTTTTTTTTCCATTTTCTCGCCTTCCCGACGCGCGCGAACGCAAGTACCCGGTGAAAGAGGTCGCGTTGCGCGCGAAAAATTCGACCTTGGACGCGCGACCGATTCCGATTCGGGGGATCGGATGCGCTTCGGCGACGACGTCCCCCCCCCTCCGGGGGCTATTTATTAGCGGAGCGCGAAAGAATTAAGTCGCGGGTTTACGTAAGGATGTTTTTGCGCTGGACGAGCTGGGAGTCCGCGCGGAGCCGCCGCGAGACGTGATTGATGCGGTAGGAAGTATTAACGCGGCTCGGGATTTTTGATTGTTCGTTCTCGTTTTTCCTTTTTTTTTTTTTTGGTTCGGTGCGTTAGAGTTTATTAATCGCAGATGAGTTTGATTGGAACAGCTCGAGGCGGTGAAGATTTCTATATTTGTATGCTCGTGTTGTGAAATTATGCGTTTCGAAAGGGGCTTAAGGCAGATAGCACGATTTACGACCTCGCAAATAAATTAAAGTGGAAAAAATCAAAGCTATAAACGATTTTAAATCCGAATGAGATAAAATTTCCAGATCGCCGAAATCCGCTCGTTAATATTATCGGGAACGCGATCACCCAGTCAGTAGATCAACTTATCGACAATTTATTTATCAAACTCCCGCGCGATCCGTCACTTATCTCGTTCGAATACCCAAAGCATCCCACTGGGAATCGGGATTTTTCGACAACTACACCTAATGAACCCCCCCCGGCTAATGCGCGCCGTGAATGGAACAATTGAACGGCTTAATCCGTCACTTTGCTCGCGCGCTCAAAAACCCCGTCGACGCGCGTCTAAAATAGAACCTGTCCGGCAATTTCGCTCGCGGCTGAGGACGGTCTCCTTGCGGGACAGGGGGAGCCGCGACGAGCTCGTTACTTCGGCGGAATGCGCGAGCTCTGGCAACGCTTAGGAGGGGGTGAGATTCGGGATCGCGCTGACGAGCGAGATTCCGGAACGGGATCGAGTTCCTCGCAGGCTCGAATGATTTTTTAGCGCGCTCGTTGATGTGTCGGCGAAGGGGCGAAAGGATACGGAGTCACTCCAATTGACTCCGCGGAGATCAGTGTAAATGACGTTTATGTACCGGAACGGCGCGATCGAGTCGACGCTGGTTTCGCTTCTGGAATAGTCGCACGGCTTTTCGCTCGGTGTCGCGATGAGTAAGGGGTAATGTGATCGTTGCCAGCTTGTTTGAAAAGGTTCGATTTACCTTAAACTGGAAGTCGCGGCACCTTCGTTTTCGAGTGACATAAAAAGTGGCCGTGGAAGAAATAGGAAATATCGACACAATTCGGCTGCAGAATTTGCTTTGATTTAGACGTTTTTTAAAAAGCAATTCTTTTATGATTGCTTCGCTTATTAAGTCTTGTTCGTATTCGGTCTTATTTTGCACTCATCAAGTCTTAAGCACATACGAAGTACCCATAAACTGGTTTATAAAGTCGTTTCATACATATCTTATTTTATGAGTTCCGCATCTTTGGATTCTCATTTGCGAGGCGGTTTGTAACAAACTCTCGGTTGCGTATGTTCCTAAATGGATCTCTGCAAGTTAGTTATTGCAAAGTTACGCGCAAATCTGCCGATTTGTTAAGGGATTGCTCGAGTGTTTCCTTTTTAGATTGCACACAAATTTGATTAATCTTAGAAATGACGTGTAAAAGCTTTATTAAATGAGACGTCGGGCTTAAAGCAGTTTTTAAACTACTTACATGAAAAAGGAAGTTGTACAGTAATAGTCAGTTTTTTTTAGAAATTTAATTTAATTTATCTTGATTCAAAACATTTTTTTGCTAAGACAACACTAAATAAAACACGCGATAAAGTTCTCATGAAAAAGAAAGCTTCCGCTTATACGGGAAGCTAAATCATAACGAAAATCTAAGCAGCAGATTTGCTTCTAATTTTACGCCAATCAAAATCATTACGACGTTTGTACCGGCTACACTCATGATGTGTATCCCATAAAAGCAAACCGAGGATTGTCATTCGTCCATGACACGGCGTATTCTTTGAAGAAGACTCGTAGAGTTAAATAACCAATCGAGTTAGCGCTGATCTCTTTGTAATTAGCAGATGGCTCAATGTAATTCGTTGGTTGTAATTACGAGACTTGTTTGCGCGGAAGCGACGTTATTAGTGCGGAGAAATAAGATTGCGGCAGCAAAATCTTTAAAGTGTTTATTTAATTATATTTTGTTTCTTTTTTTATTTTCGATGCGATACATTCCCTGCGCGGAACAAAATCAACATCGCGATGAAAGTTAAATATCTGGAATGTTTAGTCATCGACGGGCAATTCAATAGGAAAAACAAGCAGAACGAAGCGGTTGTACGATAGGCGTAGTACATTTGCTTTCTCGTCTGCGCGAGAAAGTGAGAAGTCGTAAAATTGAACTTTTCCTTAATAAAGAACAATCGAAAAAATGTTAATACAAAGCTAAATATTTAAAGAAATAAGAGGCACTTTATTTCCTTTTTTACGGAAACTGCAAAATTCTTCGAAATAAACTACCCGCAATAAATGACACATTTCACATGAGATCGCTTGTACAGTTATAAGGAACAAAAGAAATTCTCTCTGTCGAGGCGCGCCATTCACATACTGATGAGAACTCCCAAATCTTGAGTTACGCGAAGTACCGTCAGCAAATTTAGCGTAATTACTTAAAGTATGCAGTAATTTCTCAAGTATGAATCACGAAGTTGCCTTAATTACGTATATATTTCATTGAAAATCAAGTCACGCGCATTACAACATATCGCAATATATTGTAACGATCTCCAAAAAGCTTCTTCACTTTCAACCTAACATCACAGCTGTCAAGCCCCGAAAAACCTCCATCAAAAACTCCATTCTTCCCGATCGAGCCCGAAAAAACCTCCTCTCCCAAACGCCACCCGACCGGCGCAAAAAGCGCAATAAAAAAAAAAAGCGATCCCCACTAGCAAACACAGAGGTAGGGGCGCTCGGCGATAATCCTCAACCGGTCTGCGTTCTCTCTCTCTCTCTCTCCCGATCGGCCGAAGCGACTCATCCCGCTCGGCGTCTGCTCGGTCAGTTTGAGCGCGCGCGTCGTTCTCCGATGTTGTCGTCGCCGCCGGTCCGCGCACTCAAGCCAGCATGCCGCTCGCGTTCCTGCCGCCGCCCCCGAAGATCGCACTGACAGGCGCCGGCTCCGCCAGGTCCTACTTCTATCTCAAGGTGAATTTCTCGCCCGCAGGGGCTTCTTTGCGCGCGGCGTCTCCTCGCCGAGCGGATTGTTGCGCGCGTCGGGCCGCGCGAACGTTCGAGATCGGTTTGGCTTCTCAGTGACGGCGTCGATCTGCGAGTGATTTCGGGGCTCTTTTGAAGCTGCGGGCCTCGATGATCGAGTGGTATCGCGGAAACGAAATTTAGTTTACAGAGGTACCTGCATGATTGAGCAAGCAGTACAAGTCACTTTCCTTCTGATACGTTTGCTCCGAGAAGTTCAAAGTTGCAGTAGAGATCGCGAAGGCTTGGAATGAGATATTGATTTTTTTTAGTAAGTCAAGAGGTTGCATATTATTGTAGACAGAATCTCCTTAAGAGAAATCGATAGTTTTTAATTTACCTTTTGTATTGGGAAACTGAAACGGGTCTATATTGACGTACTGATTAAGGTTCTTAAAATTTTGTCTTCCCGACGAATAGATATCATTTCAAGTAACTTCAGTCGTTAACCAATTAAATGCAATTCGCTAGCCACTTTATTGAATTTAAGAAATAAAAGGAACAGATTGATATATTTTTACTGAAACTGCGAGGGAGGCTTTATTTTGATGCAGATGTCAATTCACGATAACATCGTACTTCGCAATTGGTTCATCTTCTTTTTCCCCGACGTCGAGTAAATGAATGCCCCGTACGACGCGACGACTCGCCGCCGTCGTAATTTTTTCCACTTATCAATTTAACTCGTTCAAAACTGCATTCAATTAGCAATTCCCTCCTCCCGATAAAAGAAACCGCCATCGAGTCGCAGAGATCCTTCCCTCGACTTTCGCTCGCCGAAAACTCCCTCCCCTCGACTCGCGTGTAATTCGCGCAATTTGCGGCCGCGATCACGTGATCTTTCCCATCCCGCGCTGGGCGGCAGGCGGGCACATCAGAAATTGGTGCAGTGGGTGCCTCAAGGTTGCGCGCGATGATCCCCCCCCCCCCCGCACCGACGCGACATTTTCGCATGTATAATGCTGGGATTGTCGTGCGCGAGGCGCAATTGAGGTTATACTTGCGCCGCTGCTTTTGCTCGTTGGGAAATGACGTTTTTCGAGAATGGAACAACTGTTCCGGACGAGCCTGATTGCGGGAGAGGCTGTCCCTTTTCTCGGTGCGTCGACAGGTGGGAGGAGTTTCGTGGTTAACCCTTTGATGCATACATTTTTCTTAAGAAACCGCATTTTTTTGCAATTTGTTTATTTGTAACTATTTAACAACAGATAAAATATCAAATTTTGTTAATTAGCATTGTAGAGAAACTTCCTAGCTAACAAAAGAATCTATAACCATTTATATACACCTATAAATAAAATTTTTATAAATAAAGATCTTGGACGAAATAGGTGGTCAATATATTGACCACCATGACGCAAAGGGTTAACGATTGACTCTTGGCTGTCGCTTCCAAGTTCTTAGATTGGTAATTTTTTACTTTTTTTTAATGATTTAATTCGTTTAGCAAATTTTGGAGAAAGTGGACGAGATTGGTAGCCAGATTGAAGCAAATAGATTAGGCGTCATTCGATTGAGGAGATTGCGGCTCGTTTATCGCGAAATAATACTTTTAATTTATTGCATTAAGCATATTGTATCTGATTGAACGATCGGTATAAATTTATGATAGGGATGATAAATCGAGAAAAAATTTCAAAATTAACTAGACGTCGTAATGATTGTAAAGTCTCGAGGATATAATTAAAAAACATTAGATTCTTTCATTGTTATATCAAACATTTATATATGAAATGAATTGGTTTGCCGATCAAAACGACAACGCAATTAATTTAAAATAATAGCCGACACTCGAGCTGCTTCCAACTGTCGATTAGCCTTCTACGTTACAAGTTAAAAATTAATGAAGGTTTGCGTCTCTTATCTTAGGAATGCTTGAATGAAAATTTTTACTAATGCAGCTTGATCGAGCACCTCAATCAAGTAGTTGTTCACTTGACACCTATAAAGTATTTTAAAAGAAGCGCATGAAACATGTCAATACGATCAATATCGAATGCAGATACCTTCAAAGTCGATAAAGTGCAGATTATAAGAGCGCCGAAATCAAAACCGCGATAACTCGCACGTACTGATCCCCATCGTACCCTTTTCTCAAAGTAAACAGCCGCGATCGAATGCAAATCTCGCTTGATAATCGATTCCGTCGCTCGTCCCGAATTTCTGGCTGTTTTAAACGCGATTTCAACTCCAAGCGCCACGACCGCGAATCGCTGACGTCGGAGCGATAAGTCGAGGATTTTACTTTCGATGAGGAAACTTTTTACCGGTTCCTTAATTTTTTTGTTCCTTTTTTATGTCAAACGGGCTGTTGTTGTGATTTGGATCGAAATAAAAAACTGACGATCTCTGCTGTCGTGTTAAATCGTTTAGCATGCGACGTTTTACCAGACTTTCGCAGGCACTAAAAATAAGTCACGGCGATTGCGGCTGGTTACAGGTTGGCAAAACTTTTTTTAATTTTACGGTTGTAACAATTTTAAATTAGGAACGTAATTTAAATAAGCGCCTGCTAATTATTTTTACACAAACCGGTTATGCAGTTGTTACTTATATATTTTTTAGTGTTCGAAAAGGACTAATAAATCTAGCCGAAACGTTGAGCAATAAAAAATTTAGACAGCAGAGATCGACACTTTCTTATATCAATTCAAATTTACTATTTGCAACAAATTTAATATCAATAAATTTGAAAAAAATTTAGATAACCGGGAGGAATCATATAATTAAATTGCACAATCGTTGATTTCACGCACATTTTATTTACGCAAGAAGAAAACGGCATGCATCATATTAATTATGTATTCTGTTTTCGAGGAGTAAAATTTTGCAATCGCTAGAAATAATTCTCTCTCATCATTAAGAACAATTCAGTTAGCACTTAATCATTCGTTATATAACAATTTTATACGGCAAATTTCAAAAACATTTGCGATTTTAACTTTCCCCTCTTGAAGATACTTTGCGGTGTTTAGACGTACATTGTCCATACTTGCGTATGAGTTAACCGCCTTTACACCTCTTCATAACAGTTGAGTCTTACTCTTATTTTTAGAACGAGACTTGTACCATAAGATACCAGCATTCGACTGTCACTATCTGTCCGCGAGAGAATAACATTTAGAGAATTTAATGACTTTCTCATCAAATTAAAGTAAATGTATAATCATACTAAAATCGCCATTTACTTCAATGATCTCTAATACCAATCATCTTACCAAACAGCTCCATCCACCCAATTCAGCCCGGCATCATAAATCCAGCGGTCAAGCGGCAATTATCCCCCGGCCGCAATTAAAGCGAAACGGCCGGAAACTGCGCGCTCGCGACGTAAATCCCTCGGGACCCGATGGCTCGTCAGCGGCGAGCGCCTAATCGTCCCTCATTGAAGCCGCGCCTGCCCGCCGTCGAACCTCCAGGCAGCCGCGCGCCTCGCTCCCCAGTCCGGCCGAAACCAGCGGAATCCGCGAGCGATCGACCGGTCGCGCATTCAATTTCCCCGCGTCGCTCTCGAAAGTCGCCCGCCGAAGCGAGCTGAATTTGTAAATAAAATGCCGCGGCGACGGGCGGCCCGCGCACGCTGCAGCGAACGCTCCGCCGGTGGCCGGAGCGCTCGGAGAACGGGAGCACGCGGCTAATGCTCGCGCGGAGACGATTTTCCAATTGACATTCGCGTCGGAGAAAAGTGACGTACTGCGGGTGCCCGAGGCGGCCGAAGGAAGATCCAATTGTTGCCATTAAAAGCTGCGGCTGTATGCGTGCCTTTGCCTTTTCGACGATATGTTGTCATCGCGACGGGGGGGGGGGGGGGGGGATTCCGGTGGTGGGGCGGATTTTAGGGTCTGTCGCGGCTGACTTTTTGACAGATTTTTCGTGCGGGCCAGCAATTTAGCGGGGCGACGGTGCCGTTTATTCGGAGAGCAATGGATGTTAAAGCAATGCATTTCCACGATATTTATACGCTGTTCCAACGAACGGGCCGCGTTCTAAACGGAAGGATTTTTATCTCAATCCGACAGTCTTTTAGGAAATGATCCGAAAGCCATTCGTCGTCGGCACATTGTACCTCTATTCTCCGCACACCGAGTACAGCGACTGCGGGGTCAGACTCCGACCGAGCGAGATGAAAAGAGTGAGAAAGCTTTTGATTAGGGTGCCCATTACTCTTGATAAGGGGATAAGAAAGGGTCCGGACTCCAATTGACGAAAGAAGTGCGTCTTACAGCTGCGCGACGGCGCGTGTGTCCCTCGACCTTGGCCTTGCGCGCGTCGGAAATCCTCGCTCGCCGAGGAATTCGAAATATTTCGTTCGAGGAAACGGACTTCCGCTGCGAGGAGCTAACCGGCCGCTTTAATTCGCTAATTGCCGGCTCCGAGCTCGAGCAGCTCCACTGCGGGACGAGCCGCCGTCGCTGCTTCGGTGTAACCGATTGAATTTTATCGACTGCTGATTGCATTTTGGGCAAGAGACTTTTTTATACGCTGGGTTTCGCTTATAAACATTTATTTATTGCACGCGCTTTGATGACTTACGTTCGCGCTCGCGATGTTGTCCGATAATTTCATCGTTGCGTCATTCCAGGCATCGTTTGGTCTTGCTGCGTCGACGGTCTTTTTAAAGAAAAGCACACAATTCGAGCCGAGCCGAGAATTCGAGCGGAGTCGAAGCAATTCAATGTTTGCTTTCAATGGCATCCGTCGCGAGCATTGCCTTCGTCGCTTAAGCACGTTTACAGTTTTTCATCGCGAAAGCAGCAAGTGCGATAGTGCGCACGCTGCGATCGACGGCCAGCAAAGAAATACCTGCTCGATTACTCACGGCTTTGGTACTCTTGCTCGCCGTGAAAACAAGCGGGGATTATAAATTGTGACTGCTAAGTACACGCGCCACTGCTCAGGATGGCGTTCCAGTATTGCTGATCTATTTAGGTCGTTCCTTCTGCTCCTGTTAAATTTTGCATTTCTCTCTTTTGCGCGTCGTCGTATATGGGTAATTGGAAATTACGCCGGATGTGTACTGTCGGAGAGGATCGAATCAAATAATAGCTGCTGTTATGTCGATGCCGCTGGGTTTTTTCTTCGTAATTAGTGTTTTATGAGTTGCAGAATGCACGATTTAATGAGGTTTTTATGCCTTAACATTGTGGACGTAATAACAATTTACAGCAGGATTTTTTCTGGTCAGGTGCGATTTCAAAATTTCGAAATGTAGAAGCGGAAGCTGTTCGTAGTATTGTTGTTGGATAAAAATATTTTGTTTTTCTTTTTACTTAGTTAATGACTGAATCCTTGCTATAACTGGATGAGATGACTATAACTAATTCACTTCCTGAAAAATAACAAGTTATTAAAGTTTACATATTTACATTGTCATTGAATTAATTAACGTCCGGTAAAACAGCCCAAAAGTGCCGAAATACGATTCAAAATTTTCAAAGACTTCTATATTTCTTTCCAAGCCGAAGCATAGTAGGATCCCAATGTACACACTCCCAAATGAAACGTTTAACATTTAAAACGACTCTTATTTTAGTGATCGCAGCAGCGCACAGGCGCCACCGCTCATCATGGCGGACGACGGCAGTAAGCAGCAGTTCAACAAGGCCTTCCCAATCCTCTCGTCAGTGGTTCGCAGCAAGCGCGTCCAGCTGGAGCGCAGCGCCAGCAGCATCCAGCTCCCGGCGTCCGCGATGTCGCTAGTTCGCAAGTCGAAAACCTCCTCCTCGCTGTTCATCGGCCGATGCCTCGGCAGCAATCCGCGGCGCTCGTCGTCGATTGACGAGAGCGACGAGCCGCCCTGGAATCACGAGGACCGCTGCATGGACTACGGCACCCCGCCTCCGATAGAGGAGCCGCACTGCTACTCGATGTGTCTGAGCGAGAGCTCCTTCTCGGAGGAGAGCAGCTGCTCCGTCCAGGTGACGAGAGACTTCGTCAAGACTCTGCTCACCGAGCATACCAGGACACTGGGCTGCAGGCTGCACATATTGGAGGATTTGGAGATCGGTAAGATCGACGCTAAGACGGTGGAGAGGTACTTGGAGACTTGTAAGAAGCCGCAGGAGGTCAACGCTTTGTTGCTTTACGCTGGCTTTCTTGGCTATGGAGATCTCGTACCTCTTCTTCACAATCACGGTGCTGACCTTAATCACACGGAACTGGAATTGGGTATGACGGCGCTTCACCTCTGCGCCTTCAGCAATTGTCTGTCGGGAGTCTGTTATCTTTTGGAAAACGGTGCGAGCGTAAACTGCAGAAAGTCCCATACAGCCTATCACTTCGCTGCGTTTGGTAACGCTGTGGACGTAGCCAAGTACTTCATGCAGCTGGGTTGGAGTCAAGAGTCCCCTTTGGGTGAAGAAACGGTTCTCCACTCCGCGGCAAGAAATAACTCGCTGGATGTCTTGAAATTAATAGCCCCCAACAATCTTACGATTAACCGCCTGGACAATACCGGGTACGCAGCGATTCACTACATCGCCGAACGAGGTGACTCCACCGCTCTCAAAGTTCTACTGTCTGCTGGCTGCCTGGTGGACGTGTCAACGCGAAAGGGTGAAACGGCGCTTCATTTGACGGCTGAAGCTGGTTACGTGGAAAGTCTCGAGCTTTTGTTAGCACAAGGTGCCAATCCAGCTCTGCGGAATGGGAGAGGTCAAACGCCACTTCATCTCGCTGCTAGAACGCACTCTCTGGAGTGCGTCGAGTCGTTGCTTCAGCATTCGGGCAGCGATCCCAACCTGGAGGATGACGATGGCAGAACAGCTTTACACGTGGCTCTTGGAAGGTCGCTCCTTGCTTACGACGTGACCGAAATGTTAATTGGATGGAAAGCTCAAGTTAATAAGGCAGACAAGTATGGATACACGCCACTTCATGTGGCCGCGTTGAATGAACTATCACAATGTGTAGACGTTTTAATACAGCACGGTGCGGATCTTAGTGCAAGAACAAAAGGTGGAACTAGTGCCTTGTCAATTATTTTAAGAAAAACTCCATCGTCTCTAAACTGTTTCAAGCAGAGGCTGGATGCTTCCATTAGTTTACATCAACACGGGTCTGCAGCGGGTGAAGTCGAGTTAAGACTTGACTTTCATCCTCTGCTCCAACATCAGCAACAAGGAGAAATCGGCTACTTGGGCACTTTCGTAAAGGAGGGTTATAAAGAAATTCTGGAACATCCTCTTTGTCAATCGTTTCTTCATCTTAAGTGGCAAAAAATCCGAAAGTACTACGTAGGCCGGCTTCTCTTCTACCTTATGTACGTACTCGTATTGACAGCATGGGTCATAACGGCACTAGCGCACAACTGCTACAACGAATCACATGGGCAACTTGACAATTCGAGTAGACCGTTGTGTGCGAATTCAACGGGATTGAACGGATTCCTTTACAGGCATCCCGTTGTTTTGGAAGTGGAATGGTACGCTCTCGTAGTTCTTACGGTTCTCGAGGGTCTTCGGAAGCTTATGGGCATTCTCACGTACTCCAGCGTGAGACAGTTCTTTACGCAGGCAGAGAATATGGTCGAGTGGTGCGTTATCGTCAGTGTTTTTGCCACCTCCTTTGTTTTTACGGGCAGGACGTACACTTGGCAAAGTCACGTGGGAGCCTTCGCCGTGCTCTGCGGCTGGAGCAATCTCATGCTGATGATCGGCCAATTGCCGATGTTCGGCGCTTACGTAGCAATGTTCACGAGTGTGCAGGCCCAAGTGTTTAAACTCCTTCTTGCCTACGCTTGTCTTTTGGTAGGCTTTACGGCGAGTTTTTGCGTGATATTTCCGCGATCTAAATCATTTAGCAGTCCTCACACAGGCCTGATAAAGGTACTGGTGATGATGACGGGAGAACTGGATTTCGAGGAATTGTTTTTCCCTGGCGAGGAGGAAGGAGGCAGACCCGTTGATGTCGGAGGAACTTCCTGGATTTTACTTCAAGTCTCGGCTCAGTTATCATTTGTTCTTTTCCTCCTGTTTGTCACTATAGTTCTGATGAATCTTCTAGTGGGTATCGCTGTACACGATATCAAAGGCCTTCAAAAGACTGCAGGTCTGGCTAAACTAGTACGCCAAACTAAACTCATCTGCGATTTGGAAACGGCCTTATTTCTGGGTCTTTTACCACAGTGCCTGATGAAACTTTTGCGTTGGACCGCTCTTGTTTTACCATCACCGCTCAAGGCTGTTCTCACTGTCAGGCCTCTGAATCCGCGGGAGAAGCGACTACCGCGGGACGTTCTCACAGGTGCATATAAAGTTGCTAGAGAACGAAAGGAACGACATTTCTTTTCGTCAACGTTATCCAGCAAACGAAGCAACAGCACAATTTATGGCTATCAAAAATATGAAACGAACTTATCTGTAAGGCGCAGGACTGTAGATAAGACCATAGAAGAGGATACAACGACGCTAGAAGAAGCTGCAAGGCTGAAGGAAGAAGTTGCGGAATTGAGGAAGATTTGTGAAAGCAATAACAAACTTATTCAGGAGTTAGTTAAAACTATAGCTCTTGTGAAATGACTTTAATTACTCTTTGTAAGATAATAATGGGGTCACGGTATAGCCAAGAAAATCTGTAAAATTTCTTAGCTTTTAAAATTTTCTTGTTTTAACAAGATATTATAATTTTTTGCTATTTCTAGTCATTCGAATTGGAAAATATAGATTGTTTTTATAATAATATGTTTATTTTAATATTATTGATATTCTTGGCATTGCCACCGATTTAGTACGGGACCAATGTATCAATAGTCGTACAAAAAAAGCTGTAAGTTCTCGATAATTTTTTGATAAGTATTATGAATTTTCGATCATTTTTTAATGAGATAAATAATATTAGAGCTATATCTTCGTGCTTTTTATGCAGTACTAAGAAAGCTGATAGTTTTTCGTTATAGAGTTAGTAATTTATGCTTTATTGAAATGTTTTTAAATATTTTTCATGACACCATAGTAGGTATTAGAGAGATCGAAACTTTTTGTACAGTGTAAATATTATATAAGGTGTAAGTATAGTATTGCAAGTACTTGGATTTCAATCATTTTAAATATCATTCAATGACATTTTTGATACAGATATATTTTTTAGCACTATTGTATAAATTTAATAATAAAAAATATTGTGATTGAGATCTAAGTGCTATACTCTAAGCTTAGAATTCTTTTGAATTTAAACAAACGAAATTATAGGGCTTTATACAATTTTATTATTAGTAACTTTGACAGTAAGAATTTAAATTTCATTCTCTAGTTACATATTAGCTATACTCTGAGAACTTTATATTTTTAAATGCAAAAATAGTTTCCCTTTATTTTTACAGGTAATGATCATTAATAAAAGTGAATTCTAAATGCTTGATTGAAAATACTCTATTAATTATTATTTTCAAAAAAATTTTCAATTGCTTTTTTCACCTATTTCATTACTGAAACGAAAGTAATTATTTTTGGGTGTCAAAAATAAAAAAATTGTTGGAATATTAAAATGCACTATTATTTTATTCATGAAATACTATATTTTTAATTATAGTTATAACAAGCACGGTGGACTGTTCAGAAGAAAAAGTGAAGTAATAGACTAATTTATTAGTTTTATAATTAGAGCGCAATCTTCCAAATTTTTTATAGTTTATAAACAATTATTAAAAACGTTTTCATCATTATATAATATACAGCGTTTTCTAGCTTTTTGATATATGTATACTTAATAATCTTACTTTGTATTGCATACATTGAAAATTATAAATATATTTTTGTATGAATGTATCGATGAAATTTATGTAAAAAGTCGATTGAAAAAGAAAAAGTTTTTAAAAATTTATATCTTCTACGTTTTGCTTTTCTTTACCTTTTGAAAAATAAATGAAGTACAGTAGTATTCACAATTGATATTCTAAAGCAAATAAAAAAATCAGTTTTAAAAGTAAAATATTCCTTAACATTTTTTGATTAAGATTTTTTTTGGGCATAAAATTTTTAGTTACTTCTTTACCTTCGGTTTCCAGCTTTTAGAAATTTAATAGCTAATAGAATGAACTAATTTTCTGACATTTCGACGTAAGTTTAAAATATTTTAATAAGCCACTGTAATTAACTTTAATTGATTTACTTTAAGAAAACGAGATTTAATTAGAATTGCATTAGGGCTGCTGTAGTTTTATTGTAACAGGTGCTACGCTTAAAACTGTAATAAAATTATTCCCAATAATTTTACGTAATAAATAAATTAGAATTAACAGTCACCTTGTACCGCAGTGAGCATATTATGTTATTTCAAGAAAAATAAAAGAGAAGCAAATTGTTATAAAATTTTTTCGAAACTCTTTATCAGTGTTAAAGTTGCGCATTTTTAATGTTGTTCGTACTGTATTAGGATCAGATGAAATAATCGTCTCTGCTTACAACTTAGACGAGGTTGATAATGCACGACCTTAATTGTTATTAAATAAAATATTTTAAAATAATAACGTGTATTTTAATTTAATCTTTAAGCAACAATTTATCCTATTGCAGCATAACCTTTCTACTCCTTTTAATATTTTTTTTTATGGTACGTAAATTAAATTATGTTGGTAAATAAAAAACAGCACTTGAGAGAAATATACGACTGTCATTTATGCCTGTGTACGTTTAAAAAAACAATATTCTAATGATTCATTCAAACTGACTAAAAAAAACAGATTTACGGTTTCACTAAACGATTGTCAGAGACCTTATTAATTTATTTCTCACTTAAAGTTGACAATTTTCAAATTAGAATATCATCTATATACGAAATTTTTCCATTACCTACTTTACGAGACCGCGGCGAGATTTCGCAGAGCTTAAGGACGCGCAGTTTAAAATCCATTAACCTTTAAAATACGGTAGAAGCATATTATTCAAAACGTCTAAACAGGAAATTTGCACTTTATTCGCATATAATCCTTTCGCAAGCGCGCCGCAAGACACATCATCTCGGCCGCGAGTCCTCGTTCATCGACGCGCAGCGAGAAGGCAATAAAAAGGAGAACAGAAGGAGCGTGTTTCGACTTTGCGCAATTCTCACCGTCTGGCTTGCTGTGAAACATTCGACATTTTTTACTCAAGGATTGTCGGTCGTTTTACGCAGAACCTTTGAGGTTAAGACTGCGAGAAAAATTATCTGAAATATGTGGAAAATTTCAATAATATTTGTTCGTTCAAAAACGAAGATCTTGCAATTGCATAATTGTTAGAAAATTGGACGCTATTATTAAGACAGAACAATAGCATCAGTTTCGAACAAATAGTTTTTGTTTTTTAAATTAGACATCCTTTTTTATTTATAACGTCCGATTAATGCAGTTCTTTCGTCTGAAAACAAACTTAAATGTTAATTTAAAAAGAATGCTAATTCAATAAAAACCGTGACACCGCGGATGCTCAAAACGAACCATGGCAGGGCAAATTGTGCAGTCATAACAGCATCGACAAAGAGTGTAAAAATAAATCTTTCAGTTAGACGTACAATTAAGTTAGACGTGTTTTCAGGAAACTGCAGTTCTGGAACTTTGAACATTTGCAGACGGATTTGCGACTTGTTTTTTTTTTTTTTTTCTTTTCAACAAGTTGTAAAATGTCCGGAAACGACGATTTTATCATTTTTAATCAAATTAGATAATAGATTGACAGTTGCAAGCCGGACACGATAACTGCATGCATTGATTGCTTTGATTCGTCTTGCTGCGGTTCGGATTTTTATAACGGGATTAATTTGGATCCGGTTGATTGCAACACGTGCCGGTAAAATGCATCCTTTGACGAATAAACGTGAATAAAATGTTCATGCAGGAATTTATTTTTTATAAGATTCAAAGCGAATACTTCCTATTGACCTTTAAAAACGTGGGTTTTCATGTTTGATAATTAACCTTCAAAGGTTATGTTATGGTTCAGTAAAATATTAATGGATTTCTGTTTTTGCCGCGGAAAACAATACGCAGATCAACGGGAAAAAGATTCAACCGATAAAACGTAAAAAATAAAATTTTGCCAATAAATATATTATCAAATGAGAAATGAATGCTACTCGATTAATAATATATATTTTAAGTAATAAATTTTTAAAATTGTGAACAATTGCTTTAAAAAGTAATATCAATGCACTACGAACGATAATTTTTAATATTGTTGAAAAACGTAAATTTATAAATTTTAACTTCTCAGAATATCCTTCATATTTTCTATTTCCACTAAGCTGTACATTAAAATTTTGTTTAATCGTAGCAGCCAAACGACAAATTCCCTCATTCAACCAAAGAAACGTCTCGAATCGCAGCTCAAGCAAACACTTCCAATAAATCAACCAGCAATTCCCGCCTTTACAAACACCTCCGTTAACAATCGCCGGCAAGCGCGAGCGCGCCTTCGATTTCCCAACGCCTCGTCGTATCGGACGCATATTTACAAAACGCGCGCGCGCGCTTCGATTTCCCATTAAAGAGTCCGAGCTCGACCGAGCAGTCGTCGTGCCCGAGCCCGCTCACGTCCGGAAGAAGGCCGCGCGAAAACGCGGAAGCGTCGCCGCACTTCCGTCCAGACGCGGCGATTCGATTCGCGGAACCGCGAAGCGGGATATTCGGCCGATCGAGGCGTCTTTTGTCGCTCGTCGAGGCTCGATCGAGATTCGAGCCCGGGTTGCGTCACTTTCGTACGATCCGATGATCGAGCGGCGCTCTTCGAGGCTTTGGCTTATCGATCGAACGAGTCGGCTGGAGAGATCGGGGCGGATTTGTTGGGGCTCAGATTGCTGGGATTTTTCTCTTTTTGTGAAATTGAGGAAGGTTTTCGACGAGATTGTTTTCACGCTGTAGGAAAGATCGAGATGTTTGATTGGAGCGACCTGCAGATTTGATATTGGAGGACGAAATCGGTTGATAATGCACTCGGTGCGATAATCTCGTAAACTAAGTGATAGAGATTAGGCTTTTTTTAGTAGCAACTAATCGCGAAGCGGTAATTTTACTTGTAGAGAGATAAAGAAAACTGGATGTTAAGTAACGATGAAGTGGACAATTATTACACAATGAACGACAAGATTGTTGGATAAAAAAATATTGTAACACTTAATTAATGCAACTTATGCTCAGTTTATGACAATTGTTATTTATTTAATGGATTGTGACATAATCAAATTATAAAAGTACTTACATAAAGTAAAAAAGTTCATGAATTGCATATTTAAAGCTGACTGTATCAACAGAAAATGCGGAAATTCTAAAATCTTTTCAATTTATTAGTCGCATTTGTGTTAGAACTGATAATCATCAACTTGATATTTTAAGCTCTTGAGCAAGTTCTAAGCTTTTCAAAAAGTTTCATCAATTTAACCTTAATACGATCGATATCAGTGATATTTGTTTCCATTTTTCCCTTTCAGCAAAATAATCGGAATGTTGTAAATTTAAAAATTTTAATGAGATCACTGATTTAATGAAAACAAAGTTATTTGTTACAAATTTAATCGAAAAATATTTAGCTTTTGCAAAAGATAATAAGTTCAAGTATTAAAAGTCCGAGTTTAATGATCTGCACTTGAATTATCAGTACCTTATTATCATTATGATTTCATATTATATTCAGAAATCAGTTGATCCATAATTTATTAATCACTTGTGATTGATAAACATGACAACATACTGTTAAAATTAATGTCAAAATTCTGGTTAAAATTTTGTTATTTTCCAGTCATAAAATGTAATAACTCAAATTTTAAAAGCAAGCTACAAATTATCCTTATTCTATTTAATAATGAGTTAATTGTGGAAAAAAACAATATTATTTCTAAAAATATTTATTAATTGTTTTCAAAATTATTATAATAGAGAGCTGCGTATAATACTAATTGCTTTGATTTATGAACTCTTTGATAATTTTTCTGATAATAATAAAATATTATTGATTTATAATTATTCCTACAAAATTATATTACAAGATATTACTTAATATATATGCGTAAAAGACTTTTGATTTAAACAACATGGATTTCATGATCGCTTCCATTATGAATCACACAAACTTTGCTCCTTCATCCTGAAACTCATCAAAACGTTAAAGAATCAATTTTTTTCCAAAGCTCCATTGTTCATCGTCCGTAAAACCGAAATTTAAATAAAAATCTGCACAAAAACCAGTTCAAAGTACGGCACTGACATCCGAAAGGACCGTGATTTTTTTCAATGCCATCAATCATTACCATACAAAACTCGTCCTATTAGCCGACCCACAATTTTCCTGCGCGAAGCTCGGTATTCCAGGCGAGGCCGAAGCGGAAGGAAAACGGCCCGGTCCGGAATCGGAATTTCTCGCCGCTCGAGCGATGGGCGATGGGTGCAACGAAGGCAAGTGCCAGCAAGGCCGTAAACTCCCGACGGACATTGTCGTTCTCGCGCTCGGAGAGAGGAAGGAGAACGCCGGGCGAAGACAAA
>JAWWEM010000027.1:9635701-9650280 GCA_035582935.1 Ormyrus thymus
GCAAGGCCGTAAACTCCCGACGGACATTGTCGTTCTCGCGCTCGGAGAGAGGAAGGAGAACGCCGGGCGAAGACAAAAGAATAAGCGACACCGGACGATTGACGAAGTTTACGGGAAGGGTTCGTCTTCGTGCCTGGAATTTATTTGGCTGTTCGCCGCGACCGAATGGCTTTGTCAAATGATTTTAATGCGAATCGTTCGTTCATTGTGTTCTTTTCATTATTAAAATATACTTTCACGACTCTCTGTAGGCCAATGTACGTTTTAAATATAAATTGCAGATGACGGCAACGCTGATAATTTGTTCGAAAAAGAGGGAAGGAAGAAACTCATAATAGTTAATCATATTACTATGGATAAAATACAATCATTTAAAAAACAAGTTTTATTCAATATTGCTGCCTTGATCGATATTGGACACCTAATTATCACTTCATTTCAAACAATGTATTAAATTTTGTTTAAAAATGAAAGGTGAGGAATTGGAATGATCCATACACTGGATATCGTTATTAAATTTCGAGATTGTTTAAGAATTACATTTTTTTTCTTTTAAACGCTTTTAAAATTTTAAGATTATTAATTAACCTTTAATCCATGCAATATATTATGATATATTTATCAATATAATCGTTTGGACACGTAACAAGATCATTGATTACAAACAATATTAATCTTCGGATATAAATTTTCTGAGAGAAGTCCTGCATTTCCATCTTAATCTTACTACATTTAGTCATAAAAGCGACTAAAATTGAATGAATATTATACCAAGTCAACAATTTTCCAACGCTTTACGCACAAGCATCCTAATCGCCATCTTCGAAAAAAGACCACGGATCAAAGACTCGACGTTCTAATCGATCAAGAAAGAAAAAAACCGATCGGTCCAAAGGCTCCTGGACTCCGAGATCGACATCGCTCCGCGCCGCGACGCGGAAGGAACGCTCGCGCCCGCGACGAAAAGCGCGGCTTCATCGGGTATGCAGGCACGCGACCCGCCGAATCAGCGACGCGGCTCACGATCGCGCGCTCATAAATCCGCTCTCCCGGGATGTAAAGCGTACGAAAACCCGAGCCGTTAACATATGCTCCGCTCGATTGGTCCTTGCCGTCCCTTCCACCTCCCGCCGGGCCGCTGTTTTACGAAGCACTTTTAAGAGGCCGTTACAGCTTGCCGAGGTTCACTTGTCGCGTAAACCTGCAAGTGCCGAAGTCGAGTGCTTTCGCCGACGGCCAGGAGCCCCGGGACTGCCAGGCGTCGCGGAAGGATGTTTTTGTCCTTTGCTCGCTCGTCGAAGTGGCAATGATTATACCGCGTCGCTTACCGCGAATCGCCGACCATTGTTTTGCGCTCGGTGGAGAGTCGAGCGGAGCTGAAGATTATCGGAGGATCGAGAAGTCGCGCGCTTGAATTCTAATTGTCGACTCGGACTGTGAAAGTGAGTTACGGGGATGCGAGCGGCTCTTTTCAATGATTGCGCAAGTGCCTGTTTTTGTGTTCGCTGAGAATGAGAATTACGGCCTTATTCGCGAGAAATGCGCGGACGGCTGCATTCGCAAATATTTTGAAATCGAACGAGAGGAGCAGAGCTGCGCAAATTAATTACGAATAAGTAATTGCAATACTTTCGCAAGCAGCAGTTTACATTACAAAGCGGATTCAACAACGGATCAAGAGCTCATTAGCAAGCCAGGATCTCGGAAAGTAACGGACTCCAAAGTATATGAATACGGTCACCCGATAAATCTCCATAAATCAGCTCCTATTCTCTTCGTGCGAACAAAAACATGTCTATCAACGGCGCCCAGTGATTAGCATACAGCCATCGAAAAAGAGTCATCGTCCGCGAGCTCCGAGAGGAGAAAATTACAGCTTCGATTCTCGGAACCGAGAAAACCGGCGAGAAAAGCAGCTCCTCCTTCAGTCGGCGGCGCCGAGTCTCCGCTTATCGCCGGCTTTTATCGTCGCCGATAACTCGCGAATGTCGGAGAGAAAGCTCTCTCTCTCTCTCTCTCTCTCTCTCTCTCTCAGTGACCGAGGATTCCTGATTTCTCGCGGCTGATTTATTCGACGCCCGGCGCTTTTGAAACCGCCCGAGGCGAGATTTTCGGCCTTTCTAAAGAGGTCGAGTGGCGGCTGCTTTCGACCGAGTGGGCAGGAGGACACCGGCTAATCGATTGACTTCGAACTTTGTTTGCCGGAGGAATATCTATTTGGAATCGGAGAAGGCTGACGGTCGCGGAGGGGAAATTTCGCGCAGCCGGGGGGAACGGACGAACTGCTGCCTTTTGCGTTGCTCGTCGAAGCTCGCGTTTGTAAATTCGTTGATTAGATTACACCTCGCAGGAGAAGTACGTGCAATAAGTGCGCAGCGACTCTGCTTGTTTTATTGTAAGAGAGACGCCGCCGACAGTGATAATAGAGGAACAATGAGCATTATCGAGCGTCGGATTGAAAGTTAAAAAATTCAAACAATTTCACGAGCAGATTGGAGCTGCTACTGCTCGTTTTAGAAATTTTGCTCGAGCAACACGTGTTCGTTCAGGAAATTATATGTACATATTTTATTATTCTTTCGACTTTATTGAATTCTCGAAGATACTCGACAGTGAACGAATCCAAAAGCACTCGTTCCATAACTACTACATTGGCCCTTAAGTGAATATTAGTTTATTAATCCCAAAGGTAGCTTAAAAATCAACGTGAAAGCCACGCCAAAGCACTCAGGGGAGTCAAAAACTCGCCTTCGCCGGAAAGCTCGGCGCTCTCGTGCTAATTAAACCCATCGCATCCGAAGCGAACACCTGCTTTTAATCAAAAAGCAGCCGTCCCCGTCGCGACATCAAAAGCTCCTCGACGTCCTCCCGAGCGTTCAAGTCTCCCCGGGGACGTTCGCCCCCCGAGGCTCGGGAATCAATCGGCGTGGGGGTGCTCCACTCCTCTCGTTGCACCCCTCCTGAAGAGCGAAGCTCGGCGCGGCGGAGCTCCGTCGCTCTGCCTCTCGCTCTCGCCTCCCACTGCACGGCGGGCAGTTCGCGGCGAGCCGGCGGCGCAAACGGACGAGCGAGGTTTTTCGTTCGAAAAAATAAAGGAGGGGGAGGGCAGGAGGATCGCAGTTGGCGCGCGCGCGCGCGCGCTCCCCGCCGGTGCCGAGCCAAATGACAGGCTAAAGTGGCTGAAACGAGCGCACAGTGGATGATGATGACGAGGCCGACGGCGACCGCCGCCGCCGCAGCTACGTCGGTGAGGTGACATTTTTCGCGGAGGTGTTAGTGTGCTGCGCTATCTGCGCAGATAAGGTGAGAGAGAGAGAGAGAGAGAAAGAGAGAGCCAAGGATCACTCGACCGATGCCCGGCGTTTTTGAGAAGGTTGGTGGTTCCGCTGAGGGGGTTGATGCCGATTCGAGGGGGCTGCTCGACTGATAAGGTTTTCAACTTTCGAGAACGTCGGCGCGCTTGTCGGGGACTTATAAATAGATACTTTCGGTGACTCATCGCGGAGGTGCATCTAATTGAGCGCGGCTAAATTGTTTTAGTCTCAAGCGAAATTTCAGTCATGCGCAAGCACTTGGTTGCTCGAATTACGGGTTTGTAAGCCGATGCAATTCCGCGCTTATTATCTAATTTTCCTTATCGTGTCATGACTGCGAAAGGTTTCGACTCGATGCGGCAGAAATTATTCGAGGACGATCCGATCGTTTGGCTTGATTGCAGGAGGGGCTGTTTTGGTGGACCGGAGTCGAGCAACCCCTTAAATCTGTTCGATTGCCGGTGATTTTGGAATTTTTTCTGGCGATTACGTTGCTATGGGCGAAATACGGGGAACGCGCATTGGAATGAGTTTTTAGGGATCAGTCGCGTGTTCGAATTGAATCCAATTAATTTTGCTTCTAGAGGATTAAAGTGTTCTTTCATTTTGATTGATAGGGATGTTTTCAAGTGCTGGATTGGCGTAATAATTTTAAGTGCTTTAAGTATTTGTGTTTTTGTCTTTTTTGAGCATCGCACTACTGCATTAAAAGATTATTGAACTATTTCTACTAAGCAATCCATCATTCTCATATCCTTCAAAACGCAACGTAGTAAAAACGCAGACTCGAACAATTCCAAATGATCCGGCTTCAAAGTAAAACAAAAGAAAAACTATCCGCACGATTCCTTTTTGGTTAAAGCGATCCTAGAGCCACGATGTCCCGTTCGTGGAAGCTGAACGAGATGGCGGCAGAGGACCCGCGCGATCGGCTGGACATGTCCGACCTCGGCAGAGCACCGCGCTCGCCGCGCACGGAATGCCGCAAGCCGCGCCACTACTCGATGGGCTGCATCTACGAGCGTCCGCGAAGGCTGTCGCGCGAGCTGTTCCCGGGCCGACTGGCCTCCCTGTACAAATCGAGGCGCGGCCTCAGGCCGTCCGTCTGCCCGGACAAGGTCATCGTCACGGAGCCCCAGGACACGGGGGAGCACGTGGAGATAGACGCGGGCACGCCCCCGCCGGTGGACGACTCGCTCTTCTTCGACCGGGAGCTGGAGGCTCTGAAGCACGTCAAGATCGACGGCACGAGCCTCAAGACCGCCATGTGGGCCGCCGTCAATGTCGTCGAGATGAAGGACCTGCTGGAGATGGAGAAGGGAAACGTCGAGACGGCGTCGGACGGGAAGCTCTTGCCGAGCGCCGACCAGAGGTTCAAGAACATTGCCTTTCTCTGGGCGTGCTTCAGGGGACTGAGTCACCTTCTGCCGCAGCTCGAGGAGTGCGGCGCGGACAGGGATTACGTCGAGCCGTGCACGGGAATGAACGCCATTTTGGTCGCGTCGCTGAGCACCGGTATCGCCTGCCTGGAGTATTTGATCGCGAAAGGCGCGGACGTCAACTACGTCAACACCGCGATCCATTACACGCCTCTGCACTTCGCGGCATTTGGCAATTCGTGCGAGGTGGCCGATCTTCTGCTGAAGCACGGCGCCAAGTTGAATTCGTCGAACTGCCAGGACGTGGAGCCAGTATTGCACTGTGCCGTCAGAGCGCGAGCCGAGAAGGTGGTGAAATTCTTGCTGGAGAAGGGAGCCAGCGTAGTCCAGAAGAACAATTTAGGAGAGACTCCCTTGCACGTGGCGTGCTTCGTGCAGTCGCTAAGCTGCGCGGAATTGCTGCTTTGCACGCCGGGAACAGACCCTAACGCAGTCGATCAGAACCACCGAACGTCGCTGCATTACGCCGTTATGAATACCTGCTCGGCGCCAGAGCTGGTGGAGCTGCTAATGAAGCACGGAGCGCTCGTCAACGCGAAGGACAAGCAGGAACTGACGCCGCTGCACATCGCCTCGCTGAACGAACAGTCGCAGTGCGTGGACGCACTGATTTGGGCTGGCGCCGATGTCAGTGCTACCACTAAAACGGGTCTCACGGCGCTAAACATCATCCTCAGGAAGATTCCGGAGTCCCTGCAGGTTTTCCGACAGAGGCTGGATGCCTCCATTAGACTGAAACGACCAGTTCCTCACAACCGCGAATTCGAGATGAGGCTGCATTTCGACTTGCTCTTCCCCAGCAACAACCAGTGCGAGACGAGCTTCATCAACACTTTTGTCCAAGAGCATCAGAAAGACCTCTTGTCGCACCCCTTAGTCATGGCCTTCCTCCACCTCAAGTGGGAGAAGATACGCAAATTCTACTTGATGAGGATCTTTCTGTACGCCCTCACGGTCATCTTCATGACGACCTACGTCCTCACAGCACTTGCCTACAAATGCTACAACCTCAACGAAGCCAACAGCTCCAAGATCTGCAACAACAAGCGAGCCTCCGGCTTCCTCTTCCGGCGTCACGTCATCGAGATCGAGTGGTACGTGTCCCTGATACTCACCTGCGTGACTATACCGCGGAAGATCTTTGGCTTCATGGTGTACAAATCGGCGAGGCAGTACTTCATGAACATAGACAACGTCCTCGACGCCATAGTCATCGTCAGTGTCTTCGTGACCTCGTTCATCTATACCGGGCGCACCTACGACTGGCAGAACTACGTGGGCGCCTTCGCCATTCTCTGCGCCTGGACGAATCTCATGCTGATGGTCGGCCAGCTGCCGGCTTTCGGGACCTACGTGGCCATGTTCACCCACATCCAGTTCGAGTTTGCCAAATTGCTGCTTGCTTACTCCGGGTTGCTCATTGGATTCACCATCAGCTTCTGCGTCATATTTGTGGGTGAACCGTCGTTCGGTAATCCATTCACAGGTCTGATCAAAGTGCTGGCGATGATGGCCGGAGAGCTCGATTTCGAAGGACTGATCAACCAAGACGACATACTTCATTCGGATGGATCATTCGTGCTTTATCATCCCCTGTCCGTGTGCTCGCAGATTCTCTTTACCCTCTTCATTGTCTTCGTTACGGTCATCCTCATGAATCTCCTAGTAGGTATCGCTGTCCACGACATCCAAGGCTTGAGAAACCACGCTGGACTGACGAAACTCGTGCGCCAAACGAAGCTGATACTGTTCACAGAAATGGTACTCTACAACGGCAAGATACCCTACACCTTCAAAAAGTGGATGTCCGACCACAAGATAGACGTGGATAACCGTAAGAGGGTGCTGGTGGTGAAACCTCTGAATCCGCTTGAAAAAAGACTGCCGAAAGACATCATGAAGGCAGCTTACGAGATTGCTCAGAAGAACGCGCCTCTCGTGGACGAGGACGACGTCAGTTTGAGCGAGCACGTGACTTGGATGAAGCAGCACAGCGAGGAGGGCAACGAATACCTGCTGCATACGACTATGGATCAGCTGTCTACGCAGATCAAATCGACCGAAGATGATATCAAGGTCATAAAGGAACAGCTGTTAGACACTAATAAGATGCTAAAGACTCTCGTGGCTAGAATACAATCGAGGTGAAGCTTAATTGCGGCGATTATTTCATTTCACGATGGACTAAGTAACATTTATTTTTCGGTGAAGAAAATTATTTTTCTTATGCAATATCGCGAATTATGTCGTAAGTAGTTCGCAATATTCGTTGCTTGCAAATTATGATTCAAACACGGATTAAAAATTTGTATTAGTTGTAATTCATCTGCTACAAATACTCAATTTTCATACTCTAATTGAATGAATTTTTAATACTTTTATTTAAATTAATTTGTAAAATAATCATTTTTAATAAATCATGTCTTTTGCAAAATTTTACATCTAATGAAAAAATGAATAATATAGAAATGTGTTTAAACCAGATACTAATGTTGCTCAGAATTAAATGATTGATCCAAATGCCCATATTTTTAGATAATACCTATCTACGACTATATATAAATGTTAATTCATACTTCGATTCATTTTATAGATAATCAAAATTATGTACTAGTATTTATTATAAAACTTTGTGATATAAACGCAGGTTTACATTGAATGTTGTATGTATGTTTTTCAAATTCATCTACGAAACATTATCAATCTAAAACAGTAAATGTCGTAAGATTTATGGTATGTATGCTTATAAGAGTACAAAGTATATTTTAAGAGCAGTAATGAGTGTTTTATATATTCGTATATCTTCGTATGACAATAGTGAAATGTATTAATTGTAAATAGTATTATGAAAAACGGAATTATTTAATTAATTAATTGTATATTTATGTATTTATAACTTTTTTTGTGTAAAATAAAGTAAACGTTATTTTATTGCGTTTTTTTTTTATTAAACGAATTTCTTTTACGACAAAATATAATTTTAAATCAGAAGAATTAATCTGATGGCTTTTATCTTGGATAAGATATGTTTAACTCGTAAGAATCAAAAATAATTTTTTAACAAGCAATCTTAATTTTTGCATTTCAATTTATGATGTATTACTTTTTTATTTCTTCTTTTCGTGAAAGTAGCCATCCAAATATATATTCATTAAAACAAACTCGATGTTTTATTCCAATCTTAAAGGGTGACATTAGATATTACGATACTGGATCTCTGCTTTGTGACTAATCAAGCCTAAAAGAACATCACGTGTTATTACTATTACCCTTTTGAACATTAAAAGGCCTTTGACCTTTTGTTATCGAGAATCGCACCATTGCCATTAATTAATTGCGTGATGTATTGATGTATTCTACAACAACCCTCAAGAGAATATTCATTTACAAGAAAGCATAATAATTATACAACAAGCCACAAGAGAAATAATTTATTGTATTATGATGGCTAAAAAATGCTTAAAACTAATATTACATTTTTAACTAATTTCAAATTTCGTTATTTAAATTTATTTAAATTACAAGTAAATGATATTATTTAAATCTCGTCCATTAAGAAAATTTAAAACCTTTTGGTTAAATATGAAGTAAAATATTGTAATTTTAATTCTTTAAAAATTATTCGTTAAAATTAAAATATAAATTTTGCTGAAAACATCAAAAGCGAATTGAAATATCAATAACAAAGCCTTTAGTTTGTATCAGAATCAATGAAAAAAAAAAAAATTGTTTGCTGTAAGGCTTGCAATTTTTTAGAGGAATTTCAAATTTTTACGAGCATAATTATCAACTTTTGCAATCATTGACGTTTAAAATAACATAAAAAAGAAATTGAGCTTCTCACGTCAGTTACAAAATTTTTATGACTTTTTCTTTCATACAATAAAGTTAATTGATGATAAGTTTCCGAGAAAAATACGTTCTTTCATCCAATACCCAAAGAATATCGAATAAAATACCAATTGCATTTTTTATGAATTTCGGCGCATGAAATTCTCAAGTTGTATCACACGCATTAGTTACTTGAAGTTTTTAATTCATTTTCAAGAAAAATTAATCTTTGACTTGAAAAAAAAAAAAACGAAATCTTAACCACTTTTTACGAATTCGACAGATAATTTTCCCACTGCAATTCGTTAACATGATGGACTGCTTGGACGTGGAGGCCAACATAAGCGGCGGCGGGACGACCGGGCAATCCGGAGCTATGCGCTGGGGAATCGCGTGGGGCCTCCGCAGTTTCGTTGATAGAAATACCGTGGAAAAGATGAGGCTCGGTAAGATTGAAGATAGTGACAAGATGCACGACTCTGATAATTGTTTCGCGATAAATTAATTAATTAGCCCTAGTTACGGCTCTTTGTTTTTTTTTTTTTTGCTTTTTAAACGTTGCATGCCTGCTTTGTAGTTTAGTTTTGCGCTACTTTAAAAATGGAAAGAATTTATTCGATTTAGCAGTAATCAGAGTATAATTGTTTAAAACAATCTTTTTTAATTAATTGTAATTTATATACGGTTTGTTTAAAAATATATTTGAATTTGATTTTTTATAAATGAAAGGATTTTGTTTATTATGGTCATTGCTTGATAAGAGTAAAAATTATTTAATAGAAATTATGATCTGTAGCGAAAACAATATCTGTAATTAAAGGACATAAAACTACAATGAGTAGTGCTTTAGTTTGCTGACGGCGAGTAATCATATTCATTGAATTGTACATTATTTCTAACTTAAAGAATGTTTACGAATGCATTTAATTCTTTCATTTACATTTTATAATTTGATTTTAATTTGCAAATGCTTTTAACAAAATATAAGCAATCTTCGTATTTTGCGCACTGCTAAAGAAATGAATTCGGTCTGACTAGTTCTAAATTTGATCTACTTAAATATTATTTAGCTTCACAAGCCTTCTTTTGTTGCCTGTTTTCTATCATTAACTAACTGTAATTGTTTTGTCTGATATGCATCAATCTAATTTAATTTACTTTCATAAATATTATAACAAAACTAATCTATATATATTTTTGTTTTTTGCAGCTGGTTTGCTCACAAGAGATTGGCGCAGACGCGAACGTAAGAAGCCCGGACAGGAGGGTGCCAGAAGGAAGTTTACGTGGAAGAAACGTTAAACGCTATCATTGTATTTTTGTATAAATTTCACACATATATACACGTCAATGTATTACAGAAAAAGTCTTGTTATAATATAAAATGTTTTAAAACCAGTTTAATCTTTGCTATAAAAATTACATTTTTTGGAGAGGCGTTAGACCAAGCAATTTCATTCCCTGAGCAAGTACTTGCCTAGCTCTGTGCATAAGCATCAGCCTCTGATTTGCTAATTCCGATGGTTGACCTTTGATTCTCAAGACTTTGAAAGCTCTATTTATTGAATGGCTAAAATGAAATAAATTATTTGTTAACTGAAATACATACGAGTTTTTAAAGTGACTACTTCTTTTAAAAACAATGTATAAATAAAGAAAATAACGCGGTTCGATATTATTTCGTCGAAAAAATTATATTAAACTATTTTATTAAAATTTCAAATTACCTTAGTCGAAATAAATAATGCACCAATATACAGGGCTCTAGTTCCTCATAGGATTTTATCACAGCTTCATCAAATTTTCCAATGACGTAAACTAGATTTTCTGCTTCTGGTTCTTTAAGAAGAGATGGTATACATTCAGTAGCTATAGAAGCACCAGAATTTTCTTCCAGACTGACAAGTCTGCAGTGAGCATATTGCATTGCTACACCAGTATCACCTTTAATCTATTAAATAATACTTAAATTAATTAAAAAAGTTTTACAAAATGGTCTGCTTAAACTTTATAATAAAATTTACATCTAAAGCCTTGTTCCAGTCAAATTCATAATCTTGTAATCTCTTGTGCTTTAGATCATTGATGATAACAGCTGAAATACCTAATATTTCTGTACTTGGATCATCATAATCTAAATTTACCTTTGTAGCTGAAATACAAAAACATTTTTCAAAATATTTTAAATTTATTTTATTTTAAATAGTCATAATGCTTCTAATACAAAATCTTACTTGGACTTTGAATTTGTTTCTCTTTCATAATCGCTCTCGTTTCATCTAAAATGTCTTGCAAAAATACAGCTGTACCTTTTCTTGTACTCATACCTTTTATCTTTCCAAACTTGATATGTGCTAAATTGTCAGCCCACGGTAATTTCATAGCATTCAAAATCCCTATTAGACTTCTAAAATGATCTATTTGTGAATTATCAACTACATAATACATTGAATCAAAGTTATACTGCTCAAATCGATCAATTGCTGCAGCAATATCTCTTGTAATGTACAATGAAGAACCATCACTTTTAATAATAGGCACAACTTTCTTTTCATTTAATTGTACAACCTTTCTATCTTTATCATCTGTACTTAGAATATTCAGTCTTTCCATTTCAGATATGAGATTATTTATTTTTTTTATACTGTACATAGATTCCCATTGATATTCATCAAACTTAATACCTATCCTATTATAAGTTTTGTTCAACTCCTCAAGTGTATATTTTCTAAATGATTGCCAATTTGAGAAAGTACTTTTATCACCATTTTCTAGATTTCTAAAAATTTCTCTAGCTTTATCAATAATGGTTGGGTCTTTTTCTGCCAGTTTATTTGCATTAATATAAGCATTATACAATGTGGTTATAGGATTTTTTTTTATAGCTTCTTCTGATACTTTATCTAAAGACAAGCCTAATTCTATAAAACCAAATTGAACTCCCCAATCACCTAAATAATTAATTTTTGTTACGTCATTTTCAAAATATTCATTTATATTAGCCACATAATTTCCTATAATGGTTGAGCGTAAATGACCTACATGAAAAGGCTTGGCAATATTTGGAGAACTAAATTCTACAATTACATTCTCTGGTTTTTCAAATGCAAATTCTGGAGGTAGTAATTTCCTGCGCATGGAATCCAGTTGTCCTTTAATAAAGTGATCTCTATTTAACTGGAAAGTGAGTTCTCCAGAATTGTTTTTATTGATTTCAACATTCTCTAGGAAATCCTCAGATTCATTTTCTAATATTCTTGGAACTTCTTCACGGATGTCATGAGTTTTTGATCTCAGTGGTAGTGAAAAGAAAAATTTTCCATTTGATTCTTCAAGTTTTAATTTTAAATGCTTTGTTACAGTACTTGTTTCAAAAGGTTTTTCATTTTGTAAAACTTGTGATAACTAAAATTTTTCATTTGAATAAATACTTTTAAAACTTGCATATTTATAGAGATAAAAGTAGTGACATACCTTTTTATGCAAGGAAAATCTTAAATTACTAGCCATTATTTTATAATTTCAACGACTTTTTATCATTAAACTTTTATTTACTTTAAATAACATAATTTAATCAATGTTTTTGTACTTGTTGTGATAACTCTTTGAATACTCCATTTTTAGGTTAAGCACGACAGACCAAACCCACGTGCTTCCGGTATTTAAATTTAAAATACTCGTGCTTTATAAGTTACAAAAATCGAAATTTTGAAATAACTGATTCATTTTTATAACTAAAATTATACATTATCTACTTATCTTTCTATAGAAATAATTATCTATAACTATAAGTACTAAAAACTTAAGGATCTATGAAATTAATTAATTTTATTATACAAAATTTTGTTCTTTTTCTTACATATTCTACTGTAACAATTTTGAGCTGAAATTTTTGAATATTTGATAAAAAAATCATATTTATTAATTTATAATGTATCTATCTTGGACGTTCAAAAAATAGTGAATTTATTTAAAATGAAAAATTTTAATCTTTTTGTCGATTTTTAATAAAGTTTCTGGCAAGCCTATTATAGTTATAATATAATTTATTTATTTAAAGCAATCCTGTTTTTTTAACTGAAAAATAATCGTCCGCGTTAAAAAAATTAAAGTCTTTTGCCATTTGAAGTATTTCCGGCTTAAAATGAAGCTTTGCACTAACCAGCGTAGTAAGCTCCACTCTATTGCCCTCTACATTCGGTACCGGCAATCAACTTGGCGAATCTTCGAATCTCGCTCGCTCGTTCAAAGAAACACCTGCAGCCGCAGCGATATCATCGAGCAACGCCTCCGCGCGCGAGCAGTGCAACGTCAGTAAGAAGGGAGTGACGGAGAGGCCAGAAGTAAGGGGGCAGAGCCGGGATCCGCCATCTTGCCGCGCGCACACTCTAACAGCCCGAATGGTGGGAGTCTACATGTCGGCGCACCCGCTCACGCACACTCTGGCGCCCACGTCCTCGCGCATCTCGGCTCGATAAAACGGCGAACGTGCCGCTGCCCTCGCCGTGGCATAACCTAAAAGAACCGGCGCCGCTTCGAGGCAGCTCGAACCCGAGTCTCAGTCCCGATCGCAGCGTACGTAAATCGCAATCGCCGTCAGGTATTGCTCTCTCGCATACACACGCAGCAGAGGCGGTAAGTTAGCGCGCAAGCAGGTGTGCGTGCGTGCGTGTGTGTGTGTGTGCGCAAAAGTGCGCGAGAGGGAGAGAAAAGAGAGAGCGCGCGCACGCTCGGCGGCGATCGAAGGAAGGCAGGTCGGTCTCTCGCTCGCCGCTACCGTCAGTAGTTGCAGCAGTGCTCCGCCAGTCGCCCGGAGGTGGTGCGAGTCAGACAGTGCCTCAGACCGAGAGAGAGCGAGAGAGAAAGAGCGTAAGCGCGCCGTCGCCGCGTCTTCTGCCCTTCGACCGCGAGTGCGCCCTTTAAAAGGCCCAGTGTGCTCTCTCTCTCTTCCTCGCGCGAGACAGCGGTACATACACACATATATAACCCATTCCGCCCATCGGCGCGTGTCTATATATCTGCGTGCTCTGCACCGTCCTCTCTCTCTCATTCTCTGCCCTTGCCCCGTAAAGAGAGAGAGACGGAGAGGGAACGACGTACAAACACCGACACTGTCTCCGTCGCTGTGGCGCACAGCACACGCAGATATATATCCGCGCGCTGCCTGCTCGCGTCTCGTGTGTCGTTCCGGAAGGAAGCTCTGATCGTTATCGGACTCTGTGTGTGCGAACGAGCGATCGGAGCCCTCCTAGTGCCTCTCCTTCTCTCTCTCCGCGAGAGTGAGACAGTCGTCGGGGGCAGGCGGATTCGCCGAGCGCCCTTTTCGTGCACGCCTGTGTCGCGCACGGAAAGACGGAGGGAGGAAAGAGAGGCGGCCCGCGCGGAGTGTGGTGCAGTGATAGGTACAGGTATACATCGTATCGATATACTTTGCAGCAGCGGCAGGCCCAGGCGAACGGACGCGTACGCACACGCAGGAGAGCTCCGGACTGACTGACTCGAGGGCAGCGAGAGAGAGCAGGCAGGATGGCGGGACAGACGATAAACGACAGACTGCTGGCTGCGAGGCACAGCTTGGCCGGTCAGGGCCTCGCCAAGTCCGTCTGCAAGGCCACCACCGAGGAGATGATCGGACCTAAGAAGAAGCACCTCGACTGTGAGTCGCTTTTCTATGTATGCACGCCGCGAGAGTATCGATTTAGCTATCTCTCTCCCTCTCTCTCTCTCTCTCTCTCTGTTTTTTCGTCTCTACCTGCCTTGCACTTGGCTCTTTCTCTCTCCCCCGCAAGCTGAGTGCAGCTTGAGAGCAAGGTGAAGTTGAGGAGCCGGAGAGGTGCAGCTAGGTGGACAGGTTGCCTCCTCGGTTTTGCAGCAGTGTCGCGCTTAATGACGCTGATAATCGATTGGGGATGCCCGCAAGAGAGAGAGAGAGAGAGAGAGAGAGAGACATGTGGGTGTATAGAGTTCGAAACGCCGCGGGTTTATCTGGCTTTTT
>JAWWEM010000027.1:9654815-9670092 GCA_035582935.1 Ormyrus thymus
GGAGTAACGAGCGTAGCGCTGTCCCGAGCCGAGGAGGGAATCCGCGAGTCTGCGACGCTGCTCTCTCTCTCTCTCTCCTCGATTGCCAATTAGACGCGAGCTTAGCCGCGGCCTATCGGGGAGAGAGGGAGTCCGGCCGGGAGGGGGAGGGGATATTTATTCGATTGATCAAATAATTATTAGAAAGTAATGCGGCGAGAGACGGTTTAGAGTTGGGGGATTAGCGGGTAAATGGGCTATTGAGAGAGCAGGTTTTGGGGTGAGGAGCGGAGTTGAATTCGCGTCGTTTAATTCGCGACGTGTCCGCTGCAGCGCGGCTTAGATCTCGTTTCTGAAAAGTTAATGGCGCTTCGGAGCTGTGTTGCAACTGTTAACTCCGAGGACAAATCAGATTTGTATTTGCTCGAGCGAGTGCGGCGTTTAGATTGTACTCGGCAAGTCGCACTGGATTTTCTACTGGATTCAGCTGAGACTTTTCGTATTTTAACGAAAAATACTAGTAAGCTTGCTTCGACTTGACGGGCCCGCAAATTCGCGGATTACGTCACGCTACTGCCAACAATGTAAACCTCAAAATCAAAGTAACAAAAAACCTTTCGCAAAGCCAAAACCCACAGCTATTACTCTCCGCAGTTGTTTGCTTTCTCTCTCTCTCTCTGTCAGCAACCGCATCCAAGACGAAAACTTTCGCGGAGAAAAGTCTCCCGATCGACAATCCGCCCTCGGCTTCCGAACCCCGAACGGCCCTCCTTCCGAAATGCGTCGTCCTCGAGTTAATCGAATCGGCGCGGCGAGGCGGTATGCACGGCTCCTCGATCCGCTTCTCGCGGAGGTATGCACTTTCCTTTTCTCTTCGGACGCTCGTGGCGGCGCCTAAGCCGCCGGCCGTGGCGTGTCACGTGGGGGGCGGGGAGCTCGGCTGCTGATTGAAGCCGCGAGATTGCGGAAGTATCGGGTGAACTTGTCGCGCGCCGCGCGGCGACGACCGAGTTTTCCCCCCGTTTTTCCATTGTTGTACGCGCTGCTGTCGCGCGGGATTTCATCGCGGATAAGGCTGAGCGCGGATTGATGGCGGAAAAAAATGAACGCCGCATTGCGGAGGTCGGTTTTATCAGATTGGGCGAATGTATCGCTGCGAAATGTATGCATATGTGTAAAAATAATTAATACGATATTGTGCAACTTAAGCACAATTTTGACCTTACGTAATTTCAGCCTCAGCTGTAGGCATTCCGGCGCGTGTGCGAGCTCGATAGCTTTGCAAATGCGCTCTTTTATAATGCAAATGAAGCTCGTGCAATTCTCGAAGTGAAAACTGGTTCGCCGCAAAAGATTCTAAGATTACATTCGACACATATTACGCTACCATACCGACCGTCTTTCAAAATTTCGACCCGAGCCGTCACAATATTCCAGCCGACAGTAGCCCAAAAATGCACCTGCACATTTGCCCCCCGCAAGTCAGTGATCGCATTCCTCGAGCCACCCGACATTCGACTCACGCATCGAGCCTGCCTTTATCGAAGCCGGCAAGTTCGTCGTGATTTCTCCCCGTTGCAAAATGCTCGTTGCGCTGCGCGCGGAGCCGAATTCGCGGGTCGGCGTTTCGCAAGCAGCCGCGCGGCGATGCACCGAGCCCGCCGCCAGGTGTTGTGCGGCGTCTATGACTCAAGCCGGCCCGCGCGGAGGAGGGAGAGAGAGAGATAAAAAGAGAGCGCTCTCGTCCTTGGACTCGATCGACTGGATGCTGGAATCGCGGAGAGAAATTCCTTAACGGCTCTAAAATTTTTTCGCCGACGCTTCTTTCCGAGGCGCGGTTTTTGGCATTGGCGGACAGCCGATGGGTTTATGATTTTTTGGGGTGAATCTGGATGCTGTTTTTTTTTTACGAGTCTAGAATGTACAACAAAAAATTCACGCGAAAACGCGTCGAAACTCACACCTGTCCTTATCATAAAATGAGCTGAAATACTACACTAATTTATTTCCCATCATAAGCACCGCGAATATCACTAAAATTATTCCCCCGTACACTCAACAAATGCAAATCCGAAGCGAAATGGACGCGCCACTATTAAGCTTGTCAGGCGCAGTGACTTCCTCCGAAACCTCTCTCTCTCGTCTCTTTTGAAAAATTCCTTCCAATTTCCGGGCTCTCGGCAAATAAAAGCCGACGGCGCAGCTGATCGAATGAAGCTTAAGCTCCCGCCTCGCGGGTGGCAGAGACGCAATATCCCTCTCGTCCTCGGCGCCGACCGAGAGAGAGAGCGAGAGAGATAAATTCCTCCAGCGCCTCGAGCTATTTCAGTTGCGGCGCGACGTACACACGCGCGCCGGCGCGACGACTACAGGGGAGGAATCCGTATGTAGGCGAGAGAGCAGCGCGCGCGCAAGTCGCTATCGATTCCGGAATTTCAGCTCGGGGTGGGAACTTTGTCACCGAGCGATTCCTTCCCTTGCAAACTCTGACCTTTGGGCGGCGCGAAGAAGAGGGGGGAGCCCTTGGAGCGGGATGTGGGTCGGCGACGAGACCGCTGGCGCGTCGCTGGGAAAGCTGGGGACGGGAGGAAGGGATGACTCTTGCTGCCGGGGGAGTTATCGCTCTTTGGAGCTTTTGGAAGGCAGCTTCGGCGGCTGGGAGCGGTTCGGCTGGTCATTATTTGTATCGGTTTTGCAGTGAGGTTTTGTTGATCGGCTTTATTTCGGCAGTCTGGTCTTTAACCTTTAGAGTACCGATATGAAAAATGCAAGAAAAAGTTATGAAAATTGCGGTGGTTTTCACCCCCTTTAGGGGTTCATCGCGATAATGTTAAAGGAAAACTGCTGATTTTATTTTCTTCGATCCAAGTATGCTATTTTTTTTTAAATGTTAACATTATACTATACCGTAGCTGACTCGTCAGTATTCGACTAGGGTTGTGTCCTAATTAAGGGACTTCAGAGTTCATTTCAATATAAATAATAAGCTCTTATAATTTTTCAAATCTCGGTACTCTAAGGGTTAAATTAGATTATTTTTCTACGCGTCTTTTTTATAGAATTTGTTTTTCATTCTTTTGTGATGATAACCCAGAAACTCTCGGACGACTGGTTTTTGCTTTTTCGGAATTCACTCTTTTCCCAGCAGGATTTAGAAATGCTTTAAAATCCTCGCTTAACCCATTTCTCTCGCGCAAAATGACCGCTGCGCTAAAATACGTTATAATTGTAACTGCCTTCTAAAAATGAAAATTTACGCTTTGTTTACCCGGCATAAATCTCAATTAAACGGATTTAAAATATTTACTTTCCTATCCTCTTCGGGTATGAATTCATTAAGGCTTTGTCGCACCTGCGCTTCGGCCTTTTGTCAAGGCTGTCAAGGCCTTTATTAAACCGTCGGCCCGAAAATTACGTGGGCCGCGTACAAGAAAAAAAAAAGAAGATTTTCTCGCTTTTTTTGATTATACGTATCTCTCATTATTTTGCGTAACCCTCGGCGGTACAATGCAATGGAAAAGCTCCCTTTCAGGGTTTACTCGGTTTGTGTATTCTGTGACGGAAGGAATTTAAATTTAGTTTTACGCCGGAAAACTGTGAAGAACTTTGTATTCGGAGTGCCTTTTCCAACAAAAGAATTTCAAACTAAATCTGTTTTAAACTATTGTTTAAACGCAAGCCTACCTTATTGTCCTACTTTTATAATTGCGAAATCGACAAAGTTGAAAAGCGACGCGCAGCTTTCCCGGGCAAAGCCGAGGCTTTTTAATTTTCGAAATCGCTTCAGCCAGCTCCCGGCCGCTGAAAGAGCCTCGGCGGAAATCCAGTGAGAAAAGAGAAGCTGCAGCGGCAGCGGCGGCAGATCCTCTTCGACGTAAATAACCTTCCAGTCGCGTGGGTCACGGCCGATCGATAAGCGCGCGGATTTCGCGGCAAAGGGGAAAAAAAACTGCACTGTTGTACGTGTGCATGCCCACGTCGCGCCCCGGGCACACGACGAGAGCTCACTTTTTTTGTCGGAGCGATGAAAGGACCTGTCTGCTGAATGATTTTGAAAGAGAGACGGGTGTATCGACGTTGTCGGGGGATTGTTAATTAGCTGAAGAGATACTTTCTGTTACAAGTGTATTGAAAAAGTTCGCTGCGGAGTTGCGTTTGCCGTTTCGGTACGGGAAGAGAACGTCGACTTTTTAAAAGCAACATTTTTATCTACAGCGAAGTCTTATATTATATTAAGGCTCGTAAAACTGACAAAATGCACAAGCACGTTTTATATATATAAAGTGAAGCGGATAATCCGCTTGGCAGAATAAAATCTGCCGTACGCTATTTTTATGTCGCGTGAAGAGGAAAGCTGCAAGAACTATCGAAAAATGAAGAAATTTTTATACCGGGCTTTTAAGTGCAGCAGAAGAGACGAGAGCAAAGGAAGCGAGCACCTTGCGTATCGATTTGCTCCCGTTTTTCTCCCCTCGCCGCTCGCAGGATAGAAAGAGAGAGAGAGAGAGAGAGAGAGAGAGAGAGAGTAGCGAGGGCAAACAGTGTCGAAGCCCACTTCGGCGACCTTCTTCGCCAACAAATTCGTTACATTACGTCCGTCCGATATCGAGAGGCGATATCTTAATTATTTTTAGGCGGGCATTCAAGTCGACGGGTCCGTTCTGTTTGAGTAATTCGTTTGTTTTCCGGACAGATTGGACTTCTCGATTATCCTGCTTACGCTAACTTTTAATCCTGAATAATTGAGAATTTTCATTTTAATAAAAGCTGGCGATATTGTTGAAAATGTTTTTAATCATCAGAAGATTTTTATTTCCTGGAAAGAATTGCGATAAAAATATATACGTCGCATTATCCTAAATTAATGAAAGCAAAAGAAGTTTGATTTAAGTGAAAAATCTCTATAACGAATATTATTCTTCTTACGAAAATTTTTTTTTCTAAAAATTTTCTTTTAAAAACTTTTCTACGAAAAATATTATTAAAATCTCGCATTACTTCGAGTACCCTAGAGAATATTTCTTTCATAAAGGAAAGAAAGTAAGACCGTTCCAACACTAGACTTCCTCCGCGTAATTATAAACTCGCGTTTACGTAAAACCGTTAAAATATACCGATGCTCGTAAAAATGTAAATGCCAGCAGCGCGCCGCGGCAAAAAGAAGTTTCCCCGACTCTAATCAGCGGCGTATTGAACCCTCGCATCAGGAAGCCTCGCAGTTCTTCTCCAACGAAAGGACGCATCGATTTTTCGTCAGCGGGAACGCGCTCCGACAAAAGAATCCTCCCTCGCGAGTTGAAAAGCGAAAAAGCCCGGCCCTCCGCGTCCGCGCGGCAAAAATTATACGTTAATTCGCGCGCGAATTTTTCTGGCGCGCGCTTCTCGTTTCCGCTCCGGCGAGTCGAGCGCGATTTTTATCTCTCGCCGCTCGGCGCGCATAGGTCGAAGCCGGCCGGCCGGCCGTTTTCTTTCTCACGCGGACCGAGGCGACGGGGGAGGGATGTATTTGCAAGGCGACGAGGCTCCGGAGGCTGGAATTTTTCGTGGATTCGCGCGCGGATTTCGGATGGCTGGTCAAGTGGGCTGACGGCGCCGGGACGGGGAGTAACGGCCGGAGTTATGGATATACGGAGAATTGCGCCTGCTACGTTATGATGCATAAAAATGGTTGATGGTGAATGTAGTTTGGCAGCCTGGGGCATTTTTATCGTTTTGCTTAAGAATTTATTGCAATGGAAGTGGGTCAGAAAATTGCCTGCTCTCGCAGTGGTTTTGCAGTTGGGGTTTTTTGCAGCCACGGTATATTTACTATGGTTTTCGTACTGCGTGTTTGTTCAAGTTCCAGAAGCAGTTGCTTTGAATGCAGTTCTAAACGGATTTTATAAGAAAGTCATTAATTTAAATAAATTTATATAGTATTATCGTATTATTCTCTTGAATAGGAAGCGACGTATCATTTCGAAACATTATTTATTACGTATGTCTTCCGTCGAAGATAAATCTTTCGAATGCATTGACTCACCAGTTTAATTTGATAAGATTCAAATATAACAATAAAAATGACAGTAAAACCAAGCAGCGAGTTGGAATAAAAATTAACAGATTCTTAATTGATGGCGATGACACCATTGTGCCTTTGAACTGCTACCTAAGCGTGCAAGTAATTGTGAATTGTTAATTTTACAGAAGTAGCTTTTGATGCTTTTGCGATACGAGCAGTCGCGGCTTCGTTCTTTAAGTTACGATGTAATCGCCAAAGCAGGTGAAGGTTGTCGAATCGGAATTTATATCCACGTGGAACTTACGGCGGCAAGTCTGAATTAAAATTTCATGATAATCAGCAGTGCATTTATCGATATTCGATAATATTTTGCCACGTCAAATTGCTGAAATGCACGTAATAAAGTAAATTATTTAATATTTATAGCAAAGCGCTTTTTTTTCTTAAACGTAAATTAATTGCAGATGCGACACCATGATAATAAAACATATAACTTTATGACTTTAAACGTTCCATAAAATAGGTCAGGAAGACTTTGAGGAGAGGTGGTTCTTGTAGATTCTTACAATTGATTACTGCAAAAATATTCTCGTCCATTGTCTTGCCTATTTATATACCCAGCATTCACACTTAATTCATCGAAAATTATGTACGTCAGTTTATTAAACAATAAAAGCATTATCTCTTTCTCAGGTCAGCTGTAATTTACTACCGGTAATATTTCATCATTGATTATCACCAGCTTTCAAAACATTCGATTAGAAAATACCTGCAACCTCCGCAATCCAGGTCGATTTCTTGATAATAATTAATTATTCAAAAATCTCCGTATAGTCACTCCGATTCGAAAATTCGAAAAACAACGGACTCCGAAAACCTCGTCTCAAAAATTCAAAGCCCCCGTCCTCGATAAACATTGTAAAGACAACGGACGAGTATATCTCCTCGTATAACGATCCGCGGAGGCCCCACCTGAGAAAACAATGTATCGCGCCGTTTTTCGTCGCCGAAGGCACGTCGCGAATTCCTCGGCGACTGCGCGTGCGCGGCTCTCGCATACGCGGGCCTACGCGAATCCTGTTTTGGGAGATAGCGAGAGAGAGAGAGAGAGGGACAGAGAGCCAACGACTTTGTAACGGTATAACCGTCTCTCGGGAAACGGAATTGCGATGCTGATTTTTGTCATATGGCAATTTGAATTGCGCGCTGCGTTCGCAAGATGCTGCGACTGTATTGATTATCGAATTGAAGATGCATTGTCGGACGGAATGCACTGGGAATGTATCGGAAGCGTTTTATCAAGTTCTAAGTAGACGGGGAAATTTAATTAAATTCTTGCACGAAAGGAACGAGCGAACTGAAAATAGACTCGTGCCTTTATCGGACTTACGTAATTGCAATAATAATTTAACGGCAGCTCTTTCATTCCCAAAAACTCGCGCTTGGCAATAATTCCGATTCCGCCGTCTTCGCATCCTTGAATTTAATTAATTAATTCACTCCCAGCAGCCTCCTTCCAATCTCCAAGTTTTCAACCCGGGCGTAACAACCTCTTCGACTCGGCTTCAGTCGCCTGTCCTTAGCTCGGTAAGCTCGCGGGGAAATGCAAGAACTGCCGCCCCCCCCGCCCCTCCCTACATTCTCATCAGGCGCGCCCGAACGTCTCTCGTGGGTGTGGCCCTCCTCTTTTCCACGAGTCCCCCACAATGCGCGGAAGCGCGAAGATGGACATATTCTTTCCGCCTCCTCTCTCTTCTTTTTTTTTCCAGCCCGCCGCGCGGGACGAGAGCGCGCGCTCGCTCCTCCGCTGGGGGGGGGGGGGGGATTCCCCGATGAAGCCGCTGCGTTCTCGTTCCTGCCGAAAGTGCGGAAGGCGGTGAATATATATACATCTGATACTCGCGCTCGAGTGTCGGAAGTTTCGAGCGCGGCTCGCTGCAGAATTTTAAATACGCCGCGCGCGCGCGTTCTTTCCGTTGCTGAATTCCGAATTGTTTTGCGACGCCCGTGCTTGTTTGGAATAACTTGAATGCTTTAGATGTGGGAAGTTGCTGTGCAGAAACAAGGCCTGGCACTTTAAACATTTTGCTCGAAATAGCTTGAGGTTCTTTATAAGCTCCAGTTAGAAGAGCACCGCGAGAGTCTAATCTAATATATATAAATAAATAATAAAGCAAATCGACGAGTGAACCGGATCACCTTCATTATTTCCAGAGCACCAAAAGTAGACAAAGCTCTCGTCCATAAAAAGCGTCCGGCTTCGAAGGAGCTGAAGCCCCCGCTCTTCTTACCGAGGTGCACGGCGCGGTACGTCTCGCGGATCATTAGCCGGGTCTCCGCGCGCGAAAGATGCGTTCAATTGCATGCGCGAAAGTAGAACCTGAGGTCGTTTTAATTACGTGAATTGTGTAAGAGCCGCGGTACGTCGTCGCCGTCGCCCCGCGCGCGCGCGTCGCCGATTGTTCGGCTGCGGCGGCGGCTCCCTCGGCGCTTCCTCCCGCGCCTCTCTCCTTTCAATTTCGCGATTTCGGCGGCGCTCTCCGCAATCACGGGCCCGCGGCGACGCGGTTTCACGTCGTTGCGCAACTTTGCGCAAGGAATAGGCGAGCCCGCTTCCCTCTTTCTTCGGCTCGAGCCTCGTGAAAGTACGTAGCTGTTTCGCATGCGCGCCGAGTGTGTGCATGTTTGTGTGTGTTCTATCAGGCGCACTTTTTTGGGGGAAGGGGGGGGAGGGGGAGAAGTCTCGCGCGGAGGTGACAAAAGTGTGCAATTCGCGCCGCGGCTGGCTTTAATTGCAGCTGGGTGGGAGCAAGGAAATGTCTGGGCGACTGCAGCTGCCGCGGGGACAGGCGACGTGTCTCTCTTCCGCGTTGGTAAATTAAGTTTCGAGAAACGGTTGTTGAAGCAATTCCGAGGAAGAGTCGGCTGCGCTTTACAGAAGGGAATCGTTAAAAGCTTCATTAAGTCGCTGGTGCGCTTTTGTTGCAAAATTATCGTTTAGCTTCAAGCTTCGCGCGCGCTGCGTTTGGAGTTCGAGGGCTGGCCCTTTACAATTTTCGCCGGCATTGCCGTGGCTAAATTAGGAGCAGACTGAACTATGATACTGTTAATTTACAAAAATATATTCACCGTCGTACGTGTTAACTATTTTTAATCCGACAACAAAGCCCGAGGAAAGAACGCTTGGCGATTGCAGCCGAAACTTGAGAACGGCAGCTCTCTTTCTCTCTTTCTCAACGCCGTAAAAGCTGCGACGTCTCTCCATTGAAGCGCGCAAAAAAACGCGGCTGCAATTACCGCGCTAATTCCCGCGGCGACCCAGGAAGGTCTCGCTCGCAGCGGCCGCACAATGCAGTTCGATTATGAGAGCCCGGCACTTGTGCGACACGCACGACGATGTCGTGGAGTTGTTGCGCGCCGAGCTTGGAGGGAGAGAGAGAGAGAGAGAGGCGAGGAGCGAAGAGACTTTCTCTCCGCAGTACAGCTGTCGGTGCATTCCCAGAGCGAAGGAGGAAGTCGACGGCTTACTCATTCGCCGACTCTGTCTCGCTGTCTCTTCGACGCTTGTATTTTTTCCAGCTATTTTAAGCGAATCTTGTATATATCTTTTCGTTTGGGCGACGGGGTAAAGTGGACATTTGTTGAGAGTTATTGTTTTCAGACCGACAAATTAATTCTTTCGAATAGGTCGGTCGGGGTAATTTCGTCGAAGCATACACCGAAATATAAAATATTCCTCTTCTCCGCGCGGCAGACCCCACAGAGACAATAAATCCCCAAACCCGCGCGTCTCCAATCAACGGTCGGCACGCACCGCCGAACGTCGAGAAGCCTCCCCAGAAGGACTAATTAAGCAGCGTGCACGAGCGGCAATTACCCGGCGGGCAAAAAAGTCCTCATTAAAGCTTGCGCCGCGGCGGCTCCTCGCCCTCGCGGAGAAAAGTTTTCCGGCCGCCCCCGTCGGTATGTCTAATATACCTATATATGCGCGCGCACGCACCACTCGCCGAATGGATGCACATCTCCCGCCGCTCGACCATGGCCGACTTAAGTGTTGTGGAACCTGATTTCATCATCGCGCACATAAGAGAAGCAGCGGCGCGTCTTCGTGCTGTTGCCCTTAGCTGCCCGGGCGGCGGGGAGAGGAGAACTGGGCCGCGGGGACGAGGCAATTGCCGCAATTGGATCGGCGCGGCAGCTCTGCGTCGCCTGGCTGTCGATCGGATGCTGTCCTGCCGGAGCCTCTCTCGTCGCGCTTGCGACGTATTTGCGAGTCGAAAATCGCCGGGTGTTTACAACCTGCGGCGGGCGGATGTGCCACTGAAAGTCGATCTCGACGAAAAGAAGAAGAAGAAGAAAAAAAAGAAAACCCGTCGCCGCGCGATATATGATCCTCTCGGCGTTCCATCCTGGCGGAGACTCCGGCCGCGATTTTCGCTCGGATGTGCAGAAAGCCCGGCAGCCATCGCCTCGGCGATTTGACGGGTCTCTCTCTCTCTCTCTCAGTCTTTAACCGCCGGGGCTAAAAGGAAAGCCGCGACGCGTCGGACTTTAACGCCTGCTTCTTGCGAGTGCGCGAGCACTCGAGATACGAGCCGCGACAGCTCCGTACGAGCGATGCCGCGCGACGGAGATGAATCGGCCGCCTCGATGCCGAGATTGAAAGGAGCCCTTTTTCAGTGCCGGCTTTGGATTCGCGCGGCGCCTCGACGTTGAGATATTTTTCGCGCCGCGAGATTCTCCGGCGGATAAACGATGCTATTTATCGGAGGAGCTTTCTCACTTCGATGGAGGAATTTTTCGGGCTCGCGCGACTGGACGGGTTGATAAAAGCGGAAGGTGGGTAAGAAATTGAAATCGAAGCCGGGGACATTTCGAGCGCACGTCAATTTTACCATTGAAAAATGTCGTTTTTCACAAGCAACAAAAGCCTTCCATCAGGTCCACTTTGGACGCCCTTTTAAATTCTAGGTTCGAAACGAGAGAGACCCCTCTCGCTCCCGACGTCCACCGTTCGTCGACGAGACTCCCCCGGCAAATAATACCAGCGTTCGTGTCGGGAATACGGCGCGTCGCCGCCCGATTTCCCGGCAGTGTTTTTTCTTTGTTTTTTTTTTTTTCGCGAAACGCAATTGAAGCGCTCGACCTCCGCGTTCGTTCGTTACGTCCGAGAGAGCGGGGCTCAACTTTGCAGAACAAATTCCCTCCGCCGGTCTAGGCAGTGTCTCTCTCTCTCTCTCTCTCTCTCTCTCTCTCTCTCTCTCTCTCTGCGGCGCTCTCCGTGGGGGTGCATAAGAATGTGGTTGAACCTCTTCGTCTGCTTGGTCGTCAGGCCGAGGTCGTGACTCGTGGACTGGCTTCCTTTCCCTCCCTTTTTCGATCTCCTTTTAGCTATCGCCGCTCTCTAGTCAGGCCATTGTTAAGCAGCCATTGTGCCGAGGAACGCGGTGACTGGCCCGACCTTCGACGTTCGCGCCGGGCGACGGGGGGAGTTCTTGCGATTTTTTCTTTTTAGATTTGCTTTTCGGCGTTTTCTTTTTCGGAGGATTTTGACGAGTGCGCTTCTGAAGATCGAAAGTGGCACGCGGCACTGAAAAATCGCGGTTGAACGGAAGAGATTCGAAGATGTTCGAGCGAAGCGAGGCGCAGGGAGATGTAAGTCGAGAAAAGGTCTTTCAGTCTACATTTTATTTCACCGCGGGCTGAGAGAAGAAAGGAAAACAAGACTGCATGGGATATACCAGTTGAACGTGTATTTCAAAGTTCCCACGATATTAAAAATTTATAGGAACGTATAAATTTGTAGAAGTCTCTTTCTCCACAGTCTTTGTATTTCAAGAAAACGTTGGAATCTAGAGTACATAACCTCCCCTCTGAAACCCCAACGATCTTTCATATCGCCGAGAAAAATGCCATCGCACATCTTCCATTAAAAGCCGAAAGAGAGACGCTGCATTACACCGTCGAGAGCCGGACACAATACCGATAAGCATCACAAAGACGGCAGCAGCCTCTCCTTCACCCCCCGACTCGCTCGCATTTTGCGGCCTCGCCATCTCCGCGTTTCCATCTCCTCGCCGGAGGCGCCGACTTGTATATGTATTTTTCAACCCCCCCGGCGGCGCGCGGCTTATCCGGGCACTCGTCCTCCCTCGCTCCTCCGCGCGGACGGCGCGGGAGAGCTTTTCCGGCACGGCCCGGAGGGCTCTCGTGGGGAAATTGCTTATTCGGCGGAGGGCGGCGACTCTTGCTTTCGCGGATGGATTTTCCGAAAGAAAGCGAATGAGACGACGAGGTGGCGGGCGACTGAGATTATCGATTGTTTGTCGCTGGATATATCGACCTCGAAATATATATTCGCCAAGCAAGAGGACAAAGCAGAAACCGTTTTTATTAAATTGCTCCTTTAGAGCATAAAAATTCAGGTGAACGAGGCGAGAAGGCCGGCTGAAATTTTATTGCGCTCCGGGCGAGTTATCTCGTATTTTCGTGCCGGGGAGCTTTTATCGGCTCGGCAATGCGGCGCGTTCCGTTCGAAATCAGAGAGGCGCAAAGCGATCGCCGACGGCAAAGTGATTCCCCTATCGGCATACGCCCACCGAAGCTCCGCGAGTCTGGTCAGCTTTGCGACACCCCCGGTGACCCTGTGCGATTAAACTTTTTTTTTTCTCCTCTCAAAGGGGAATTGCGTAATTTCTGCTGCTCTCGTTTGTATGCCACGCTGGAGCTCAGTGGTCGTTTTCAGCAGTGGCCAATGAGGCCGATTAAAAGAGTTCGCAGCTCTTTTGAAAAGCATTCCGAGGCAGAAATCGCAATTACGCGCACACCGCAATTGGAGATAAAGGGAGTCACAATCTCGTTTATCAGTTCGACCTCAAGTGGCATTTAAAAAAAATCATTGTTTATCTTGTTTTTGTTGTCACGCACCGCGCCGAGTCGCGCGACGAGCGACGAGCGCCGATTCCCGCGGAGATTTACGAGGGATCAGCGTTACGCCAAGATTTACGGGATCATTATGCCGCGATAATTAATTAAGCTTTCGAAATCCCGAGGGGGGGCTGTCGGCCGATTACAGCTCGCAGCGCCGCGAGCATGAGACCGTCGCTTTGTAATCAATTGTTTTTTCAAGCTTCGAATCTCTGCACATACGCGGCGATAGCGCAGCTGTTGATTCGGCGAAATTTCAGCTTAAAGGTTGGAGAGATTTCGAAGCTCGGCGAAGTAGACCGTTTAATCACTGAATGATAGATATCGACGTGTGCGTAATTTAAGGGTTTCGCTTGAATGATAGGTTGTTCATTAATTATTGGCCGTTTAAATACTTCTGAACTTGACAGTAAATGCTGTAGAGGTGACGGTAAAGTGCACTATTAGCGTTTTGCGTAAAAACTTGTCTTGAAAAGTTTCATTGTTATCTCAAAAGGCACGGTTATTCAATCCTAATTCTATCGTTGAAATAAAGTGAACTCGCGGCGAGTCGGCACACAAGCGCTCATCCAAGAGCCATTCCGCCCGTTGAAAACGCGGCGAACAGCGATCGCGAAGGAGCTTTAATTCGCTCACAAGCGGAAAATTCATCCGGCTGAAGAGCGATGAAAAACAAGTCAATAACGAGCCCAGTCATTCCCCGGGTCTAATTCCGATCCAGAAATCGAACGTTTCCCCTCGATCTCGCAGCCCCTCCGATGAAAAGCACGGAGACGCAACGGCGGAAGGTCTCTTCCCCTCGTAAACTCGTTGCTCGCTGCAAAATCTGACGCGATCGCGCGCGAAAGCCGATCGACTTTACGGATGAAAATGCACGCGGCGACGTCGACTGGTGCGTCTACTTGGAATCGAGGCAGATATTATTCGATTGGGAGAGCTGGAACGCTCGTCGTCGTAGATTTTCGCGAGCAAGTTCTTCGACGACGCGGTTCTCGGTGGACGTCTTTATGCAACGCTTCGATTACGTATTAGCAGGTGGCGATAAAGCTCCGCTACCGCGAGAGGCGGACTTTGTCTATTTTTAGCGAGCTCTTTTCCAGCCCGAGCGGAGAAATTAGTAAGTTATTATGCTAAATGAAAAGCTGCGACGAGGAAGCGGTTGCGCAATTAAGCTGACTTTCGGCATGCGAAGGCGTTTTTTTGGAGCAGCATTGCGTAAACCTCTGGTTTATGGATGCTCGAAGAGGCACGTAAATTGTAATATACACACGTGCTGCTCTCCGAGGTACAAAAGAGCCAATTCCAGCATTATGCCCAGAGCGATCATGTAAATTTTTATGGTCATATTGGTTTGTCATCCACACGGCAATTCCACGCGGCTATTACAACGTTAATTATCCTCTCAATGTCACCGATAATCTTCATTATTGCTTTACTGTTACGACTTTTATTTTCCCGAGCGCTTTTCAAGCTTGATGGATAACCGACCAATAAACAAGTGATACAGGCGATATTTTGCCGCTTAGTCGTGCTTAATTTTTTCTCAAATAATCTGTTCACAATAACCGGCGTAAGCGGCACGTAATTGATCGTAACGGCGCGGAATGCCGAGAAGGAGAAGCTGTCGCAATTGGGAAAATATTCGTACGCGGCATAGTTTAAGTAATATCTTGGCGAATTCCTGCTTCTCTTTGCGTAAAGCGAATGCCTCGATATTAATTATTCAATTCGCTCTCCGCGAAAAGAATTCGATAAACAAGTATTAACAAACCGAAGCCAAGTACTTTATCCAAACCGAATTACTCAAACGCAATAACGCAGAAGCGCCGTGTCTTATCTTACGGGAGAGATCCCACGCACCCTCTTCGTGCGCAATCCGATTAAAACTGTAAGTCATCCAAAAAGTCGAGGTCGAGAATCCAGGCAAAAGCGACGACGCTGGGATTTCGCGAGGCTCGTTCAATTGTACGGTAATTGAGCGACGCGGCTTTTACAGCCGCTCGGATGCAGCAGCGGCGATCGTGCGCTCGGAGGTGCTTGTATCCTTGTGCCCCAGAGTGCGACTCGCGAAATTTCCGTCTGCGCGTGGATGCGATCCCCCTTTCGAAAGGGGCACGTCTGTCGGGGACTTTTCCGGCGCTTTGTTCGGCTGCACTGCGCTGGATAACGAGTCGACGAACGCGCTCGCGAGGCACGCGAATTTACGCCGGCGATTGGATTACACGGGGAATATGGTTTGCGATACGGCCTCTTGCGCCGTATTGAACTTCGGCGCCGCGCCGCGTCCGCGGATATTAACTGTGGACGGTGTCGCAACTGAGGATTCGGTTACTTGGGATGATTGCTGGACTGAAGCTTTGTTGTTAAGTG
>JAWWEM010000027.1:9670192-9719838 GCA_035582935.1 Ormyrus thymus
CCGCGGTCAAAATTTTTATATTCATTGACACGTGGTGATTGTTTGGTATAAAAAAAATTACTAAAATTATAGACAAATTTCCTAATCTGGCTCAATAATTTTTATAAAAAGCATTAGTTACTGATGGTGATTCATACCAAATCATTCTTCGAACGACTATTGTAATTTATTCGGAAATAAATGCCTGATCACCTCCAAAACTGTACGCCTATAAATATCAATCTGCTCCGGAATTGGCCCCTAATTTTTTTTGTAATCAATATAACCCACAAGGCGAGCTTCCAACGCGACAAACTCAACTCGAACTCGCAAACCGGTTTTTTGCAAACCATCTCGATCTCCCCCCCCTTGAATTTCCATGCGCTTCATCACGGAGTAATCTCAGGCTCCTCCGCGATGTCAATCAGCGCAATTTTCCCGGCGCGTCACGCAAAGTCAAAGCGGGGGGCCCCTCGGCGCGCGTATCACCGGCGACACTTTTCGCGCGTCCAATCAAGCCCCGCTCGAGGCTCGCCGGAGATTTTCCTTTCAACGAGAGAGAAGACTCGCGAGAGAGCCCCGCCGACCCCACCTCCCGACGTGCGCGCGCGTGTGCATAACGAGCGCGGGACTCTCGCGGCACGGTTCGCGCGCCGTTATCGAATAGGCTACCTGGCGATAGGTGAACGACTCGCCGAGGCTGCTCTCCCTTCTCGCCCGAGCGCTCCTTCTCCCCGGCGCCGGGTTTTGCAACGATCCTTTCGCGCCGGCCGATTTTCGACTGCAGCGCGAGGCTTTGCCGCTTCTCCGCGGGTGTGATTTTCTCCGCCGCGACGACGGGGAGATTGTTGTGTGCTGGCTGGGAAAATGAGGCTTTCGCAGAAACAGGAGGGGGGGAGTTATTGCTTGATTTTGCAAAAGCCGGGGGAGCGTGATTGCCACTTGTCGGGAGAGTTTGATGATTTCTGAAAAGCAATTTTTTCGGGGGAGCTCGATCGTTAAGTTGAAATTTTACCGATTTCGCAGTGAAGCCTCCCGTCGACGACGTCGGGGATAATACTGGAAAACGGATGCATCGTTTTTAAAGAACCTCGTTCTTGTGGAACGGAATCTTTATCGCGGTCTCGTTGCGAGTAAGTGAATTCACGTTAAACTTGAAAAACTAGTTTTTTTTGAATATTATATGGAAGTTACGTGAGCTTTGTCGGGTTACTTAATATAAGGCTACATATTAATTGCCTTCTTTGGGTTGAAAAACAATGAATAATGCTTCCGGAAAAAACGAAATGGCGCTTGTATAATCTATACATAACTTAAACCATATTAAATTTTGTCAATTTGCTCGTTTAACAAGATAATATTTTATTTTAAACATTTGGTTTCTGTTCAATATGAGAGTGTGACCATTACGTTTCATATTGTCGTTCATTTTATAAGACACAATGAGACATTATCGCTAGAACTGTGACTCACTCCAATTATTTTAATACTTTGGTATTAAACGATGTATACTGTATAGCGCTCATTAACTTAGAATAAGATTACTGGGATGACTAATATTTGCGGCGATAAGTATTTTTAAGCAAGTCTTACTAAAATTGTTCGTTGATAAGAGCAGATGTATTTAAGCGGAGAATTAATTAGTTATTAATAATCGATGGTAGTTTTTTGTTCGCGAAGCCTACTTTTTTACAGATTAAATTTGAAGTAATTGAATAAGATTTATAACGAGGGGAAATGAAAATTCTTGTTATGTCGTCAATGGTTTAACGGCATTTAATTTTCCGTCATTTAACTTGAAATGCCCGTATGGCCGTAAAACGAGAAGCTGGAAATGACGTTTCCTCGCAAACGTTCCAATAACCAACAATATTAAAAGTTTTGGAATTTAACACGGATGTTTCACTTTGATTATATAGATGTCATTTATTCGCGCGTGGAAAGATATTGCACTTTTGCGAAAATTTCAGGGCTTAATTAATTTATACTGTAGCTCTTTTGGCTTTTACAGTAATTATTGTTTATTAGTAGTTGTTAACAAGCAGTACAGTCGTTTGTCAGTTTTCATGAGAAATTAAAAAATTCATATAGATAAGCACCGTTTTAATATTGTGCAATTACAGCTGAAAATGGGGCATTCGACAGTTATTTCATTTTTTGAAAACCAATTCGATGGCATTTTGATCTCTTTTTTTACGATGAATAAAATACAATTTTATATCAGCATTAAATTCTTTTGCCATCGTCGATGATGAATTGCTATTAGATGGAATAATTTGTTTTTCTTGTTTTATGACTAATTGGAAACAAAATGACAAATACTAATTGAATGAAAGATTGAATTTTGTATAAAACTAAAATTTTTTATAATAAATTTTAATAAAATGTACACTCGAATTAAAATAAAAAATTTTTTATGATAAACCTTATTAAGAGGGTCGAATAATCAACATATATATGTGATGATGGTTACCAAAATATTAACGATGCTTTTATCAATCCGACATAAAGCTCCAGAATTTACATCAACCGATCGTTATAACGTAATTAACTTAATTAATAATTATGCAACACAGCAGGAATGAAGCATAAATAATTTCAAACACCAAAAACGAAACGCCCTCCAACCACCCTGAAAATCGTTCCTCCAAAGGCTACTCAAAAACTGGACCGACTCTCGCTGTCGCGACGAGCCGGGAGAGCCGACTTATTCGCACAATGGCAGAGTGCGGCACGTAGGAGGTTTCGAACTCCCGGCACTCTCGAGACGGATGTCGTCCACTCAATCCTGCCTCTCCGCCGAGAACCTCCGGCGGCGCTCAATGAAGGATCGTTAAATAATCAAGGTCCTGCACGTGCGTCTCTCTCTCTCTCTCTCTCTTCTCCTCGTTCCCCGCTCTTCGCGTGTACAACTTTTTCCGTTCGCTCTCGGCCGGGCTGGGCGGGAGCTGATGCCGTCAAGGGATTTATAATTGCGCGGACGGCCGTGATTGTTTAATTAACGTCGGCGGACGGGGGGGGGGGGTCTTCTGGGTGCTCGAGCTCTCGTTGCACGGGATTTTTAAGTTCTGCTTTTGAATCACGTCGCGCGACGCGGGTTGAGAAAAATGTTTTCCAGGCTGCTTTTTTATTTATTTATTTTTTTTTTTTGTTTAATTTCAAATTTAATTTTATTTCATCGAGGCGTGAAATTTTCGAAATTAAACCATTTTGGAGCTTTATAAATAAAAGACGCAAGAATACTTCGTGTAAGTTCATAAAATTTTAGTTGAAACATACAAGTGCTTTTTAACGTTCAATATATCAGCTTTTTAAAAATGCCTAAAAAAGAAATCAACAACAGCTGATCTATTTCAAATTCACTTTAACTTTATGCCTAAAACCCAAAAAATTTTGTCCCAGATATACAAAAGCTAAAAACGATATTCGCCAACGCCAAACCTGCCACTGCAACAAGCAGCCCCATTTTCCCCGCACTTCGCGGTGAGCAACAGCTCTCGCGCGATTTACCCTTCGCCGACCCTCCGACCGGCTTAGCGCTTACATTGTCGGAGACACACCGGCAGCCGCGGGCCGCTCTCCGCGTCTTCCGGCTGCCAGCGGCGCGTAAATAAGCCATCGCTTCGGCGGAGAAGCTGGAAGGCGCGTCGAGCACTTGATCCGCTCGGGAAGTCTCGGGCGTGCCTGCCGGTCCGCCGCTTGGAAATTATCGGCTTTGACGCGCACTTCGCGCGCAGTCTTTAATCTGTGCTCGGTGGGTGATTCCGATTGTGGACGGATTTTTGTCGACGGGGAGGATTTTCGATCGGTCGTTTTGGAATTCGCGGTATCTGGAATACTATGGGTGAAGTTAGAGTAAAGGCAGCTTGTTAGTCTTAATCGAAAAATTGTAAAAAGCATCGTTCCCAAACAACAAATGGATCCCCGCAATCGTTGAAATTCCACTCGGCTGTCCCAGGAATTCTATAGCGTACAGATCAATGACACAATGATTAGTTCACACAATGCCTCGCGCACGCGGCGCTCCGATTCAATTACGCAAATTTCTTTCCGCCGCTGAGAAAGAAAAAACGAGACGCGAGCGCGGGCTGAAAGCGACGACGACCTCGCGGTTACAAATAAGCGCGCAGACAAATTTGCCCGGGGCAAACAAATTCCTCTCTCTTTTTTTCCAGCGGCTTGCCTCTCTCTCTCTCTCTCTCTCTGGCTTCCATTCCGCCGGCAGTCGATCGATACTCGATAAAGAAGATAGCTCGGCATCCTCCCCCGTCGGCGGGCTCGATCATCATCGCGGCGGCGAGCTTAATTTCCCCGCGCGACTGATCCCATTACAGTCGTTGCACTCGGACGCTCTCCTCCTCCCCCCCTTTTTTTTCTTTTATCACCGGCCGGCTTTCGTTTTTTCATGCCCGGGGTCTGTTTTGCCAGGTGCCGGCTCCTTCGAGCTCCGCGGACGATTGGGAGCGAGTCGCGGCGGAGGCGAGACGAGTCTGCGGTTTTATCTGCCTGGCGTTTGTTAGACGGTTGTCTGGGGTTCAATGAGGTTGTGCGCGTCTTCTTTCGAGGCTGTTTCAGCTGGGAACTTACTAACTCAATTACGTTCTGCTGAGAATTCAATTTTTTAATCTCTTAGGGGATGATGATTGAGTAAATATTGAGTTTCACTTAAAGCGACAAAATGTCTTTTAGTAATTCGTTCATTTTACTTTATCTTGAAAGATTAACTTCATTTTTCGCAATTTACGTTCGAGAAGCTGTTCATTGTAAGATAAGGGAAACATTATTACTTCTAATGTTCGCTTTTACGCCAGGAAATGCGTTTCTTCGAATCAAAGTCACCAAGTCGCAGAGACTCGACCAGTAACAAGTTGTCCCACGAAATTTTCGAATCATACCCACGAGATCGGAGCTCGGGGCGCCGTCTCGAATCCTCGGGCCCTCAAACTCGGAGATCGAGTTTCCTCGTAGACTATTGCATGGCAACGCGCCTCGGCCGCGTGACGCAACGGATCCGAAGGTGGAACTGCTCGCTAACCGGTATATTTTATATCCGCCGACTTGTGCCGAACTGCGAAACGCGCGCGCCTCCCGACCGAAAAAGCGAAAGTCTCAGCCTCCGCCACCTGACGTCATCCCCGTCGCGGACTCGCTGCTTTGCGTGGCGATTTTTCTTTCTTTTTCAGGAATCCGGACTCGGCGGCGTCTTTGGCGAAAGAATTTCTCCCGCTCGCTTGGCTGGAAATTGATTGTGGACAATGGTGGCGTTAATTTAGCTCGCTGGTTTGAACAGCGGGGAATTTTTAGCGCTAGAAAATTATAGGTATTATTTTAAGGAGTTTAATTGTGCTAAAAATAAAGTAATACTTTGGGCACTCGGTAACTGTTCTGCGAAGCACTGAATTAATCTCTCATTATCAAGTTTTAATCCATTGTAATTTTGCAATAGAATCTTAACAGATCCTTCTTCGAAAGTCCGTAATTTCAATTAATTCAAAGTTATAATTGCGAAAGTTAAATTGGAATTCATTGGTATATTATTTTCTGCGGAGGGATGGATTATATTTGCAAAGATATTTTTAATGCGCTCAACCTAAGAACTTCTCTAATCGGCACGGAAGCATTACTTATATTTCCCAAAGGGACCGTAAGATTATGTAATTAATTAGATCATCGAACACAATGGAGCGGTAATTATGTCATGGGGTTCGCTTATAATCGATAAAATTTTTCTTTTTCTTTTGAAATTTCGAAAGGGAGTTCGACCTTTACGTTATTATTGATTCATAAATTATTATTACATGAAAAATATGTAACAACTTTCTTTCACAAATGAAAGTGACCTACCGTCTTTCTTACTTGGTTTGTTTATTTGTCATTTCACATTGCGCAACGTGTAAATCCACAAAAACACACGAAATGGAAAAACGGCAATGTTAAAAACCTGGATTACAGAAAGATCTGACGTGACGAATTTTATTTAACGGCTATACCTTAAAACAAAAAATATCCCTAATACCCGCCAAGCTCATTCAAGCTCTGTCTATCGAATCGAGCGGCACGTCGATTACGCCACTTTCACTTCGGTCGGACTTCCCTACGCAATAGGCGTCAGTCGCCAAAAAGGACACACGGCGCGCCGTCATCGGGAACCCTCGAAGGCGGCAGTTTCTGCCGCGCGCACACAACGAAAGTGCCGCGATACACCGCGAGAATCCGGTTCGAATTCACGACCTGGCACAAACCGGCGCGCACGCACGAGCACGCCGCCCCCTTTAAAGATAGCGGCCGCGGAACTCGGTCAAAGTGAAATACATATCGCGAGAGAGGCGCGACGGACGACTGGCTGTCCGTTCTTTTTTCTTCTGCCCCCTCCGTTTTTATCCCCCGAGGAATTCGCGCGGCCGGCGCTGTTGGGGAGTATTGGCTAGACGGTGATTTGTCGACTCGCGGAGGGGAACGGGAGCAAAGATCCGAGGGATGATGAGCGCTCTTTGTCTCCGCGCGCGACAGGTTGCTTTTGCGCGTCGGGCCTTTCGGGGTCGTGGATTTCGCCGGCGCGGAGATTGTGCAATCGTTTGCGAAAGTTCGTCGACGTTATGTTTTGATGAGTTGAGAATGGGTTTCGACGGTGTCGACAGGATTTGATGTCGGGGATTGTTTGAATTGGAATTGATGTTCGGAGTTTATTCGTAGGAGGTGACAGATTTTATGTTCGTGAGAAAAAAATTAATTTTGAGGTTGCTGAAAATCATTTCTAAAATATTAATGAGACTTCCACTCTTTATATCAGAGGCGCTTAACTTATTTTTTAGATTCATCGCGCATTTATTGTAAGTAATGAATTTCGAAGGAAGTTTTAAAATCGATGCAAAAGATGGATAAAAGTTTCTATTTGTATTAAAGTAAAAATTGCTCTACAAACACAGATATTAAGGCGGCTATTTTCCAGAAGCTAATCAATGCCTCCGATTGTAATTGTACTAAATATCAAGGCTAATTCCAAGCTTCTGTTTATAAACTTAAGCGTCGCGCAGATTTATGCCTCATTCATTATTGCGTAACCTTGTTCAAATTAAGCTCCATCGAAGCAGGCCATCTCGCCGTAATTTCCCCAACAATAACTTTCCCATGCCGACAAAAGCTCGGCGTCACATCGCTCCGCAAAATCTTATACCTCCCCGCCGAGGGAGGCCCGCCTGCAGCATTTACGTAACGCGGCGCATCGATCCGAGCCCACTTTTTTTTTTTGTTTTCCGGAAAGCATCGCGCACGCAACCGAACTCGCGCATCCCGTTCGCGTATCGTCCGGCGGAGTCGGTGTGTATGGAGAGCACGCAGTGCTGAACGGCGCGAGCACAGCAGCCTCACCCTCCGTCCCGCTCGACGCCCACACTTGCGTGAGCGGGTTAGAGAGAGAGAGAGGGAGAGACGTTTGGCAAAAGGGTCACGTGAGTCGGCGCATGGAAAATCGTTAAAGGAACGAGGTCGGCTAAGGGCGTTGATACCCGACCGCTTGCAAGCGGACTCTGCCCGAAAAATCGACGGGGGGTAGAGGGGGTGCCGCCCCCTCGACTTGGGAAGGAACTAATTATTCGCGCTCCGTCTTAGGGCCGGGCCTCTCTCTCTCTCTCGTCGGGAAGCGATGAGAGATGGGAGGACTGCTTTTTAGACCTATGATGGATCTAGGCTCGTAATTTAGGGGGAATTTATAGTGTTGTTATCTGAAGTTGGAAGGGTTTCTTTTATTTGGGACAGGGATCAGTGATGAATGCGCTTTTTGCTCATCGGTGGGATTGAAAGTTCCTGGCGAAGTTCGATTAGCAATTCGATTGGAGGTAAATATAAATTCAATTAGGAAACTTTGAGGGAATTGATGCATTTGAATGAACCCTTTTTCGCTTAGTTGCATTATCTTAATTATTCATCACCGTAAATTATGATACTTTAATGAATTATATCGACCCTCGTCAGATGTTGAAATAATCTCTGAACTCATTTACTTCAAGCCTTAAATAGTCCAAAAGAACAGAGATAAATGCGAAGTAAAAGAGCGTAAAGAAGTACAGATAGTGTCAATTATATATCTCAACTCCCAGAGCAAGTTCGTGCAGCATTTAACGTTCCATGAAACTTTCATCTTTATTAATTTTATATTGAAAACGATCGAGGCGGCCGAGTACTTCCGTCTTTTTCGATAATATTTAGCTTCGAGCTCGCTTATCCCGAGATAGAGTCATGCAATCTGCATTACATCGGAACGTCTCGGAAGCATCGATCCCTCAAACCTCCTTCTCCCACCGTCGCCTCCCACCCAATTCGGCGCCTCGTCTACACCCGTCTTGGCACGAAAGTCGCCGAAAACCGCGCCCCCGTCAAAGTTCGCCTCTCTCTCCCGGCGGCGGCGGACTCAGCCGCGAACTCGGCCGCGATTGATCTTTCACTTGACCCTCCCGCGTCCGTTTACGCGCTTAGCCGTCGCGGGCTGCCGTGCGCAGCTCCGAGTGACCCCTCCCCGTCGGGTTAACGCACGCGATGCTTGCCTCGCGTGCTGCGTGTGCGCCTAAGGCTATTTAGGTCCCGAGAGCGGCGACCGAGTCGGGAGGCGCCCGGGGTTCTTGAAAAAAATGCGGTTAGCGGAGCGACGAGTAGCCGACATTACGGTCGGACTTTGGAGCGGATCGATTTGGCTTTGGCTTCGATTATATCTGGCGTGGGTACTTTTAAGAGTTTTCTTTCAAGGGGAAAGGACATTCTTATCCGTAATGGATTTTTTCGGATAATGAGTGATTTTTTTATATCGCTTCAGGCTCGCGCATTTATTGTCAGCTCTAATTTTCTTTTGTGAAATCTGTAAAATGCAATTTAACCTTGGTCATACGTGTTTGTTATTGGCTAATTACGTTGCCCGTTAGACGATAGCGTAATCAAGCAATTTAAAAACACGAGCGACACCTATCACACGCGCGGATCGCGATACAAAATTTGCATTCTTTGCCCCGCGAACATTTTGGACAATCCGCAAATCTCCCCGCCGAATGACACCCCCAAGCCCGGAAGTTCCGTTCCGTCGCCGATACGAGAAAAAAGCGCGCGGTTCGCCCGCCGGACGCGCGCCTGCACATCAGCATCGGCCGCACCGCCGTCGCAAATCGCGTCTGTCGCTCAGAAAAGTCTCGCGCGCGTTCACGCCCAGTGGCGGGTCGCGTGCGCTCGGAGCGACGCCGCTGCGTTATCTGCGCGGCACGCAATGCTGCTTTACGGCCGATTGAGATATCGGCGCGCCCGGAGAGCCCGGACGTTTTACGCTCTTGGCCGACTGCATTGTGCAAGCGATCGGGCATTGGTGCACTTCGTTGCGCCGATTTATCTGTAATTTGGGAGGGCGTCAAGGGGTTTCGTTAATTTTTAGAGTTTGGTGGACGATAAAGGGGGTTATTAAACCGGTTGTTATGCTAAGGTTTATGGATAATTTTGAGTTTTTTTTTTATCAGGTTATAGATTATGATTCCAGTCTTAAAAGGACAATGAAGAAGTCGGTATAGAAACTTGACAAGTAATGATCTGTCATTGAAAGTTTTCTGATTGATATTGACTGCTTCACAAGTTAGATTTCATGGTCAATTAAACGTATTTCAACAATTAAAGCTTGTCGCATTCATTTCTTTGCATACAACGACGTAGCTTTTAAATTTTCAACTAGAAAAACTAAGTTTTGATATAAATAAATAAGCGTTTTTATTTTTTCGCTAATAATTATTTAAAAAATATTATCGATGAAAGGTATAATGCAATCAGACGTATATTAAGCATAACGCAGCCAATTCATAAGCCTGTGTTCAAACCATATGCATATTTCATTGCCCATTTGTTACGCCGAACCCGATTTTGTTGCTCCAGCCGTTCCTGAGAAACAATGGATACGCTAACTTAATATTAAGCTAGCGTAGCCACCCTCCTTATCTAGTAACCTCATAGAGATATCAATACGAGACCGGTGCCATATTTTGTTGCTAATTTGTTGCTCAAAAAGCCAGCTGGGTTTTCATTTCGTTGCTCCGGCCGACTTCTTACAAACGTTGCAATCGCAGGAGCTATTATTATTTGAAAAGTGAAAAACTTGACTATAAAAAAATATCTTTTATAGAAAAAAATCGCGTATTTCAATATAAAATCCACTCAACTCCCTTAAATAAATTCAAAAGAAAATTTAATCTTCACCGCCGAGCCTCCTATTGGTAGCAAGATATAAAACTCGAGCGATACGCGCAAAACGCACCGGCAGCCACATCCCCTTATCAAAAGATTCCGCCGCTCTCACATCGCGCCCCAAGATCCAGCCGAAGGAGCCACGTCACCCTCGCGGGGGGAAATCCCCTTTTCCCCGCGCGAGCGATCAATATTTCCGAGAGAGAGAGAGAGAGAGAGAGAGAGAGAGAGAGAGAAGCGCTCCGAGAATCGCGGCTGCGAGTAACGAGCCGCGGGCGCAGTTCCCTCCCAATTTTCCGGCCGGCCTCCGCGCGCCGCCGCCGCCTCGTCGTGCCTTCGTTTCCCCGTTTAACGTCGGCCTGTTTTAGGCGACGCCGACTGACGGGGGGACGACGACCGGGGATTATTAATTTTGGCGCGCGTAGCGGCTTTAATGAAATTATCGGAGACGAGCGAGAGAGAGAGAGAGAGAGAGAGTGAGAGAGTTAGTCTAAAGCTTCGGACGAATCGCTGTCGGCGGAATAGCTTAATGATGATTAATGGTGGTAATTCCTGCCTTCCGGAGCACGAGAGAAGCTGCTCGGTTTAACCGAGTTGCGAAGTTATCGGTGTGAATTTCGAGGTTCGCAGGGGTTTTCGGAGCAGCTTTTGGATCAACTAATGGTTGCTTGTAGAAAATTTATTACTATATTATTCATCTCGTATCAAAATTCTCTTTTCATTTCTTATTAAGTCCTTGAATATTGTAAAGTGACTATTTCTGCACTTTGCGTCATTATCAAAAATTTTCTTCATCCACGGAGAACGTTGAAGAGATTACCCAAAGTACCCATAATCAAACCAAAAATAAAGTCTCCTTAAAAAAAAAAAAAGAAATCCATTGAAAAAAAAATCTAGCTCGCACCCAGTTTCTCAGCGACACTCCGCGCGATTCCTCCTCGGAACAACGTCTGCCCGCGGCTAAACCGCCGGAAAATCCGATGCAGCACCGTCCGGACGAGGCTAGCTTCTTTTTTTTTCTTACGCGTCTCCTTTTCGGCCGGTCCGTTGCGCGCAGGGTGCAGGACACGGCGTCGCGATATCTGGGGAATTCTGTCTTTTTATGCGGGCGGTGGGAGCGTGCGCGCGCGAGCAAATTAGCCCGGCGATGGTTTTAATCTTCGGGCTTGTCTCGGGAGGTGAGAGTACGGCAAAAATCCGCTTGGATTAGCTTTCGCTTTTTTATAGGTTGTTATAGTTAAGTTTAAGCGATTTTGCCTTTTTATTATATGTTATTATAGTTAGTTGTAATAAATACGGAAATTTAAGAATGAAAAGAGGACAAATAAGCTGCAATTAGATTGCATTAATTTTTATTCTTACATCTCTCTCGGGATATACAACCGAAATTCATCTGTATGCTTTCGCGCGAAAAACTAATTTTCCGCACATGTTACAACTCGCAAAGAGCCCCGACCGCGCGCGCCGAATCAAAATTCATCGAACCTACATGTATTCCAACCTGTTATTCGCGCGCGAGATTACAATCTTCATCCGCAGTCAATTCACTCCGCACCCACTCCCTTGTCGCTCAAGCAACGACCGTCGCCCGATTACGTCAACGCAGATCGATGACGCTCGCGCATACGGACACTCTCCGCCGAGAGTGAAATTGACGTCGTAGCGCGACGGACGTCCAAACGAGAAGAAAGTGCAAATCCACGGGGGCGCGGCGACAAAGTGCTCTGCCTTCGCGAAGGAGCTCGCGCACTTCATTGCTTTACGAATTAGCTCTGCGCTCGCGAATCGATCCCGAGCTCTGCGCTCGAATGTTCCTCGATAGTCTTTACGTCGAGATGGATATAAATTTCGCTCGGGTCGTGCGCAATTCATAGATGAATGGGACAATGAACCTCGCTCGCGAGCGCGCGTTTCGTCCGTTTTGCGTTTGCCGTATATTTATTGGACAAGTGCGCTCTCGTTAAAAGATAGTAATGAGAATCGATTATTCAATCTGCGAACTGTTGTCTCCGTTCTTAAAAGAAAGCCCGAATAAAAAAAGGACAAGGGAGGCCGCCCGCTTCGCACATCGCACACTACCGCCGGGCGATAAGAAACATTGACCTCTCCGAGGCAATTTTCCATTCCCTTTCCCATCCGCGTACGAAACTCACTCGCAAATCATTATTACACTCCCCCACTCGGCGCGGCGCGGCAGAGGTCAAGAATCTCTCATCCTCCATTCACAACTCTCGCGCGTCCACGCTCGTCTTTCTTTCTTTTTTTCTCTTTTTGCCAAGCCGCTCGGCTCATTATCGACGCGGCTCGAAGGCGGAGATGCGCATCGGCGCATAAGTCGCGCGACTCTGCGAAACTGACTCGGTCACTCTCTCTCTCTCTCTCTCTCTCTACACAGACGCACACGAGACGACGGAGCACGGAATGGTAATTGGAAGGTCAAGGCTGCGCGGTGGCGGTGCTGTCTCGCGTCGTCTTCGCTATTATTTCATCTAATTAAGCTGCCGACGAGAGAGAGAGGAGTCGAGAGTAGCAGACGCTCATGCCGCGAGACGCTAGATTATTCAGTTCCTGCGCGCGCGGATTAACACGTAGCAGCTCCGAGCGCTGATTGCGCGGAAGTTTATGGGGTTTCGTGGCGGGGAACGCTGGTTTAGCATTCTTTTTTTGCCGAGCGGTCTTGCCAGTCGTACGCCGCGGTGTTTCTCGACAAGTTCTTGGCGTTTTTTTCTTTCCTTTTTTCGGAACTCGGTAATTGGATTGCTCGGGTTTTCAGCGGTAAGGTGGATGATTAATTTCAATTCGAAGTAATGGACCACTGACGTTTCACTTTGTTCCCGACTTCGTTTACGCGTCTGATTAGAGCGCGAAATTAGAATCGATTAAATTTTGTTAATAGCCGTAAGCTTTAATTATTAGAGTTCATTTGTTTTTATTATTTATAAAAGTTTGCTTTTGTCTCAAATCTTCTACGCTAGAAAATAATATGTTAACACCGAAATTTACGACTCAATAAGTCCCATTGAAAATTGCGCAAATTTATCTAACAATTTAAATAAACACATTCAATTTTCACCCGATCCTCAAAGACCAACGCTCCAATCTCGCCGGCATCGCTCTCAATCAATTACTCCAAACCCCCTCCTGCCCGCAGCGCAAAACCGCGCAAACAAACGAGATCCACCTCGGCCGCGTCCACCGCAGGGAAAAAACGTCTCTCTCCCCGCTGCTGCTCCCTAGAAGGCGACCGCGGCATCGTCGGGGGAGGGGAGGGGGGCACCTTACCCGCCTAGGGAATTGCCCCCGCGCATGTCCATATAAGATATGCAACGCCTCGCTTGGCTCGACTGCAACGCGGTACGCGCTTTTTCGCGCTGCAATTTGCCCCCCTCCCCCCTTTCTTCCGCGACGGGATTCCCCCCCGCCGCAGGATGCTGATACAAATTGGAGCTGCAGTTGTTTGCGACCGAGGTGGGATTTTGCAGGGTGCGGGAGGAATGTGACAGATTGAGGCTTGATCTGCTGGTTCGGGGTTTTTTCTTTTCTTTTTGTCGTATCTTTAAGAGATTGTTTTAGTTTTTTTGGTTTGGTTCCGTTGGGGGAGCTTGTTTTGTCGGACCGTGTTTTTACCTGCGATGGAAAACAAGCAAGTAGTTTTATGAGCTTTAACTCAACCGTTTTAAGGTAGAAGAACGGTAAATCTTGCCCGGGACGATAAAAATCTTCACGCACTTGGATGGGATGAATTGTTCAAACAGAATTATGCAACTCTGTCATTTACAGTAAAATTATACAGTGATAAGGCGAAAACATGGAAGCTATTTTCCTTGAATGGCAGGTTTGTTTTTTCGTTTGGACTAAATTTTCCTTGCTATTACGACCGCAATCTTGGCGGTAAGAGCGTTTTATCGATCTAGTTAAAGTGCAACGTTGATATAAAAACATTTTACGACAAAACTTTTATAAAGCTCTCTGTAGGCGGAATAAGCATATAGTTTTCAGTGATAATTTAAACTGCTTCGAATAAAAAAAAATTACGCAGTAAATTTTGTGAAAAAAGGTGTCGCCAAAAATCCTCATTTATGCGACGCTGTGCACCGCATTATAATGATTGATAAATCCAGCTTGTGAGAATCAAGTTTCACTCAGCGTTCAGTGAAGCTCATTTATTGCCTAACAACTACTTAACTGCGTTTTATTTTCATTTAATCTAATTATACGCGCAAAAAGGTTCTCTCAATCTTGATCTGCATCATTAATCCTGTCGAATTATCATTATTATCCGCTCTAAATAAGTTCTCGTAATGAGAAATATCGATTTACGAGTTGGTTTCGAGCAACAAAAGCGTGCTAATCCTCCCATTTCTTTTTCTGTTGCAGACTTAGTTCACTGTACGAACGAGCCAAACGTGTCAATTCCACAGCTTGCAAATCTGCTGATCGAACGGTCGCAGAACACAAACTGGACGGTCGTTTTTAAAGCACTTATCACAGTACATCACATGATGTGTTACGGAAATGAGGTGAGTAATGCAGCTGTTTTACCGTTTTTATTCCACTACTATCGCGAGTATTTTAGTTAGACAAACGAACTTATCTCGGCGCTATTGAGTCAGTAATGTTGCGCGAAAACAAGCAGCTTTTCAAAAGTGTTATTTTATTTATCTGCTTATTTTCGAGTGCAGATGTAAAAAAATTAAAATTATAACGGGACTGTTAATTGGCTTTCGATTCAAAACGTTGACAAAAACGTTTCAAGAGTAGTGTCGTACAAAAAAAAAAAAAAAAAAAAAATTACAAATAAAAATTATTGAATCGAACAGAATTTCCCAATGATTTTTAGCCCAAAACTATAATGTAAAAAAATCACCAATCTCCAAAAACAACTCCTCTAAACAAACGTAAACACCCCGGCTCGACATTATCCCAGCATCCACCGACGGAATATTTCGAAAGGACGAACCGGCACGGCTCTCGGAGCTCTTTTTACGTCGGGGCTGCGATCGGAGAGCCAGATGTCCGCGACGGCTCAATTATTTTTACGCGCGCCGAGAGCGAGAGCGAGACGGAGAGAGAGAGAGAGAGAAAGAGAGACACCTGGGGCGCGCACTTCAACTTGACATTGGACCAAGACTGGCGCTTTATTTAGCCTTGACTAGATTCTCGAGATGCGCGCGTACCGCTGTCGATTCGGATCGCGAATTCGGATTTCTCGGTCGGAGGTTCATCGAGTGACGCGATAAACAGAGCCCCGGTTTGATTTAACGTTGATCTACGCGGGCAGGATTGCTCGGGGAATATTATCGGATCGTTGGATTCCGGGAGGTTCATTATTTTGGATCTATATATTTTCGATATCGCGATGGAATTTGTGGAATGGAATTTCGTACGATTGTTATTTTTATATATATATATATATATATATATATATTGTAAATTAAAATATTACTCGCGTTTACTTATTCTAATGAAACGTGCATTATTTGAAAAAGTGCACAAAAAATAATTACGAATACAAGTTTCCGCTTATGAATTTCGCATAAATCCGTTGCCAAGTATCCTCGTAAAATTTGACCGAAGCCTGAAAAAATAAATAAAAGCTTGCAAGTATCGCTTCCACAGCTAAACGATTTCTACCCCAAATCCATAAAAAAAGCAACAGCTACAAACTACTCGATCGCCATCGAAAACGTCTCGCGGTTAAAATTACTGAGTCAAAGCGCAGCGCGCCGGTCGTTTCCACCAAAAGAAGCCCATAAAAAAGAGAAAAAAATTTGCCCAATGTCCCACATACGCGCACGTCGTGCGCAATATCGCTAACCGATCCGTGTCTGCTTTTCAGAGGTTTACGCAGTATCTCGCCTCCAGCAACAGTACGTTTCAGCTCAGTAATTTCCTCGACAAAAGCGGCGTGCAAGGTAACTATGCTGCGAGAGAGAGGGAGAGGGAGAGAAAAAGGCGCCGAGGATATGACGTCGGAAAGAAAGGAGCGAGGAAACCGCTTCCTCGAGGAAGAGAGAGAGCGACCGAAAATTCATTCCCGAGCGCGTGCAAAGAGAGCGGCTCGCGAGAGCTCGGCGTAACGTTTGCGGCCTCTCGAAAATCTCGCGGATGCATTATATACTAATATTGTATTTCTTTATTGCACCTGGCTGCGGATGTATTTACTAACAAGTCTTCGTATCTTTTGGCTTTTTTTATGCTACATATAAAGAATGTAAGAGTGTTGATTGATGTATAATAGAAGATATGTAAATTACTGCGAATCTGAAGCAAAATTTTTGACATTAATAATAGCATGTTTATATTCGTAATGGCACGCGTGTCTTTTGCAAAAAAAATCATTATGCAATTAGTTAAGCAATCGTTTAGCATATATTTTCGAAAGTGCATTATAGCGCATTGTAATCATTATTTTATTCTCGAAAGTCTAAACCGTTACATCGTACACTTCAACCGTCGCATTCGACTAACAAAATCGCTATTTTACAAAACTAATGAAAAAAAACAAAAACAAAATCCTCATCAGCTTCGCGCCAAAGAGAATCCCTCGCTCTAAAAACTCGACGTCGCAACGCTCGATTCTTCTTTTTTCTCCCGCCAAAATTTATACAACGCGCATACAGTAATTAGGATCGGAGCTCGCGGCACTACGAGCGCTTTTACTTTCACGCGGCGCGTCGCGAAAACGAGGCGGGAGGCGGAGGAAAACGAGTTTGCGATAATTCACTCTCGCGCATTTGAGACGCCCGTCTCTCTCGCGGGACCTCTGCTTGCGCCAAGAGAGTTCGGCGATTGTCGCGTCTTCGTTGCGAATTAACGGCGGGAGGCTTTCTTTCAGGGGCATAAGGAACGACTAACAATTCTTTTTACTTTTTCATGAATACACATATCACGGCTAATGGATAACCTTTCTTCTGCTAACAAACTCTTTTTTATCATCATCGGTTTTGAGCGGGTATTTTTCGTGTTACGTAAAGTAATGATTATTCATAATTGCTTTATGAATGGAGTAGTTAAAAGAATTGGTTTGAATACGCTGTTAAAAGCTTCATCGAGTCTTTTATAAACAACTAAAAACTAGTTTTTAAGGATATATTCGCCTGAAATTCCGCGAAGCATTATGTAATGAAATTAACATTCTATTACGCAATAATCCATAAAATTAGCTACTGAAAATTAGCGCATTACCTATAGAGTCGTAAATGAACTGGAACAAAATTTTATTCCGAACGTCAAGTTTTTACTGCCCGGTCTCTGAACGCGAGCTGAAACGCGCCGATTGATTTTCAACAAGTACAAAACTCGAAACGAAAAGTACCCGGACTCGAAACTGTTCACCCCGCTCTCGGCAACTTGATTAACCTGGAATAATTTTCTTTCTGTTCTGCGGGCACAGGAGGAGCACGTATGGGTGAGTTCCTACATCTCTTTGAAATTCCACTTGCACATCCTAACCGTTCCCGTTAGTAGATTGCTATAATCTTTTTTCAGACCGCTTTAATCAGATACCGACTGAGTTTCGTAGTTGTTTTAAGTGCTGCGCACTGATTCGAGAAGCTCGAGTCCTGTTTACTTTTCTTTTACCGCAACGAGTCAATTTGTTTGCCGATTGAATTCGCGGAAAAGTGTTTTTGTTCTGAAATAAAATTATTTGAAATTCTTTTTGTTCTTGTATTATTTGAAGAAATTGCACTTTTAAAACTTTCTTCCTCCGACTCGAGCTTCGTAATAACGATACCTTAAACTTCAGCTGATTGAATTGCGCATTTTCAGGGTACGACATGTCGCCGTTCATCAGGAGGTACGCGAAATACTTAAACGAGAAGGCTCTTTCGTACAGGACTGTCGCATTCGACTTCTGCAAAGTCAAAAGGGGGTGAGTTGCATTCCCGAGTTCCATTCTATTTAAATCTGCATTTCGTAAATTGTTGGGCGAAATGTGCGTAGTGTGGCGTTATTGCGACTAGTTCCATTCGTACTTGGAATGGGCGCGCGTAAAATCGTCGCAATACTATAGGCGCAATTTTATTGACTATTATACGATTGATTAAGGGTATAAAATGCCTGTTATGTAAACCATTTTCTATTTTATTGGCACTTAGATACTTGTAATTTGCTAATAGGTTGCTGAATAGATTCGATAGAAAATTATTTTACAATTTGTGCGTAACTTATTTCAGTTAACTTAATTAAATAAAAACCATTGTACTCTTTACTTAATTTAGAATTCTTTGAATTACATGAAAATATGGAAATTTAAAAAAAAAAACTGGAAATTTACATTTTAGAAAAACTTTCTTTATACAGTGCTGGTAAAATTTAACAGTGCACAATAAATAGGTACTAATAATGTGTATCTTTTTAGAAAATTAATTATTTCTCTCAAATAGAAAACTCAGCGACTTCATCTGCATGCATGTAAGAATTTCACGGTACAGACGTTCATTTAAAGGGGATGTCAGAGTTGCATGTTAATTTTGACAATTCAAAATCGATATTAATCGTTACCGTAAGGCAATTCACTCAAAGTTTACATAAATTGTATTTCCTATTTTACATCTATTGCGATAACGAATTACTTGCGATTCCGGATTTTCAAATTAAATGAAAACTAATTCTCAGGACTAACAATTCGACTCCCCTTTCTCACGTGAACATCGTCGAAAAAGGATTTATCATTATTTTTCGACGATATTAAGTCGTCGGAAATCTATCACTAACACCGGACTAACGACTGTTTCCCGAGCAAAATGTTTCCGCAAATATTAATCCCCCTTAAAAATGCAATATTAGAGCGGTTTCAGGTCAAGAGCTGGGAGAGGAGTTTTTCGAACGATTGCGCTCGAAATCTAACCATGTGCCCGATTTTGACGCTTCCAGGAAGGAGGACGGCACGCTGCGCACGATGAACGCGGAGAAGCTGCTGAAGACGCTGCCGGTGCTGCAGTCCCAGCTCGACTCGCTCCTCGAGTTCGACTGCTCGGCGAACGATCTCACGAACGGAGTCATCAACGTCGCCTTCATGCTCCTCTTCCGAGATCTCATTCGGCTCTTTGCCTGCTACAATGACGGCATCATTAATCTCTTAGGTGAGCTATTACCGATCTTCTTGAGAATCGCCGGGGAGAGGTCGGGCATGGGTCGTCTTTTATATTTATTTTAAAAAGGAACTAATGGAGTTCAGGTACATTTATTTCAAGTATCGACACTGTCGATAGAATAAAATAGCTGGGAGTTAAAAACGGGTTCTTATATTTTTCAAATCTTAAAAAAATTAATATTACGAGTACTAATGGGTGTGTTTATTTTTTCAGAAAAATATTTCGATATGAATAAGAAACAATGCCGAGACGCTTTAGACCTGTATAAAAGATTTCTGATTAGAATGGATAGAGTAGGTGAATTTTTGAAAGTTGCAGAGGTAAGTGCATTACATGAAAAGATACTTTAAATCACTTTAACTGACATTTTATTTGTTTCCTTTACAGCACGTAGGTATAGATAAAGGAGACATTCCAGATCTCACAAAGGTAATGCATACTTTTAAGTAATGAAATAAATTTGAAAGCCACTTCATTTAATATTAATGAAATTTTTTACAACACTGAAAAGTGATTGATTCTCATCCTACACAAAATGTTAGTTTTTAGGTAGATTTTACACAAAGTTTTATCTATATAAAAATTAAAACAAACTTGAATTGAAAACTTTAAAGTCGGCAACGTCGCGCCGTTCTTTTTAACCGAGTTTCTTTCCCACGTCGGCTTTGCTAATTTCATTGACACTTATCTCACTCTGTTTCCAAGCGATTTCATGACCTTTTCCTCTTGCAGGCTCCAAGCAGTTTGCTGGACGCATTAGAGCAGCATCTCGCCTCGCTCGAGGGTAGGAAAGGTTCGGCGGCCAATACGCCGACTCAATCGGCCAGGTAAGTTAAAGTCTCGAATTTTTTTACTCTTTGTATTCTAATGTTACGAAACGGGCACCAGTGGGAAGACGGATGTCTTTTCTTTAACGAGTACTACTAACATCAAAGTTAACCCAAAGCTGATAATTCCGTTACTAATCAAGAAGGTTGCTTTCTCTTCCCACTGTATTTTATCTATATAAATGTCGAACGAATGATTATAAAAGTCTCTGTTGGAAAGATTCAATTTGCCTTTTTTCTAAAAATTTTTTTTAAGTTTGGGATATAACTGGAATTCTCTCTGTCGGCATGTCCATGAATTTTTATCGCTCAGCCTGAATATATCACGAATTTCGCTGCTCTTTTTTCAACGAATTGCGCTCGAAAGCTTTATTAACGTCAAACATGCCATCTCGAAAGTTCAAAATTAAAAATTTAGTTGTTCGAGGAAAAAAGAGCAATAATTTTATACACGTGGCAAAGTGGACATGCCTTCAACCCTCTCCTTTGTCACGCCCTCTTCCATCAACCTCGCATTGATCATTTATCACGTGCACCATTATCTTGAATCGTTCATTATGTACACCAAAACAAATTTTGAGTTCTTTATTATTGCACAGAAAGACACACAAAATTCAATACCAATTCTTTTTTGAGTTAAAACACAAAAATTCGAAAGATTTTTTTACATTTTTTGAATTGCAGAAATGTTGCTTGATTTTTTAATGTTTATCGTATATGCATTGATTGTTATATACTATATATATTTATGATCATTACGTAAAATTAGATCATAATCGTTTTTTTTATCAGAAATTTATTATTTAAATCATTTTCCTTGTAATAAAGATTCTACAAACTGTCAAACAAAGGTAGGAAATTTATTTCGAAAGTCAAAAAAGTAGAAAAGTAATTTCATCATAAGATAATAAACAAGACCTTTTTCACCTAGAGAACTGAGTTAAATTCAGTAATAATGCGCTTAAATACTTTAAATACACCTGTCCATAAGAGTCCATTGATGAATGCGATGCTTGATACATCATATTCACTATTCAAATGTTCACTAATTGATCAACCCATAAGCTTGATGTATATGTGTTTAATTTAATATAGGAACTAATAATAATATTATAATAGTTATAGTATCTTAACATTAACATTAACACAAATCTACTTAAGCATGAGAAAATTCATTGATGTATCGCAATCACGCGTTATATCATTTATCTTTGTAATGTAAAATCTATTATGTAAAAACTCATACATTGTAATATTTTAAGGTATATATTAATGCCTGGGTAAAAAGTGATGTATACTTAAATTCATCCGCTAAATTGGACCAGTCAAAATTCTACGCATTGAATCAATAACTATTGGCAACAAATTCGGACAAATTTGGCACAAAATCCTTCTCTCTAGTAAAAAGTAAAAAGTAAAGATAGGATGCACGATTTTTTGCCCAGTTTTAGTTGTTAGGCATGTTATAATTTGTTGAGAAAGAGCACACTATTAACACACAGAGAAACAATCTTTCTTATACAACACTTTATTAACACTTATACTTATATTTTTACGTAAATCTGCATTTATATGTACTACACGGTTTTTTTCTTTTTGTCTTCTCCTCTTTTTTTTAACTCTCTCTCTCTCTCTCAATTATCAACTCCCGCCATCACACTTCTTCTTCTTCTTCAACACTCTATTTCTAAAATCTACTACTCTCTCCATCGCTGGTCCCGCTGACATTCCCGTTCCCTTCGACGCCATTATCTCTCTGTCATATCCCTCGAAACGACCCAAAAAGCAGCAATCGAACGAATGTAAAGTCGGGAGTGTCCGCCCTGTCTTCCACCAGCACTGCCTTCGGGACCGCGGCGAGCAATCAGAGACTCGAGAGCACTGGCAATGGCCACATAGACGAGGCGCTCAGGCAGCAGGCCGTCGCCGAGGAGGAGGCCGTTATGAATCAATACAAGGTTAGACTATTTTTATTACAGACCCTTCTCAGCGCTCAGCAGGAAATTGTAAAATCAAACTTTACGGGGAGCTTTTGAAATCGTGTAACTTTTTTACGATTCTTGGAAGTTCAATTGAATTTATTTTTTTGTCCAAGAAGGGTAGTGTGTACAATTAATTAATTTTCTTTTTTGCGAAAGGATGATAAACTTTAAAAACTTTAAAAACATTAACTTGTATATTCCAGCAAGCTAAGGTGCAATCTCCAACTGGTGGAGCCAGTACGAATCCATTCCTCAGCTCACCAACCAATGCCGGTCAGCCGATTGTTGATTTGTTTGGAGGAGGAGCTCCAGCTGATGGCCAGGTGTGTATTAAAAATCGTCTGCGCTTTAATCGAGTGAATTAATCACTATTTACAAAGGTGTATAAGTATCAATATTTGATTACATTACAATTGTCCTTCCTTATTCCTTATTATAAAAATCTCATGCGAGATTCGTCCGCTTTTCGAGTATTTATCGATCTCGAGCCGAGCATATCAAATTATGGCTTGATTTTATCGACTTAAGAAAAAAAAAAATTGAATAACGTATAACAAATGGTAGCGCGCCTGATCTTACTAATATTGATTAATTTTTCTCCTGCGTGCCAAACAAAATATTAATGTTTGCATTCGTATATAACAGAAAGCATCGGACGATCTTCTACAGTTGGCAGGAGGAAATCCATTCGCAGATATGTTTGGAGCACCGCAACCAGCTGCAGTACAACAACCGGCCCCGGTACAAAATAACATGTGGATGACTAATGGTAATGGTAAATATGAGAGCTTGTAGAGCATTTTATATTCTTTTACTCACCAACCATCATATTTTAATTTAAGTAATGTAAACAGCAGTATCGGTATTTAAATCTGTGACCCAACGTTCGTTTAAGAGGTGTTTGATTTTTCTTTTTGTACTTTTAAATATCGATATAGCTTATATGATTTGTAGCACATAATTTACGTACTTTGGTTGTCCCATTTTTCAGTTTTATCATGCACACGTTATTTTTTGGTTTTGTAGGTTTCGTCGCGGCACCACCAGCAACTAATAACTTTGTTACAGATAATAACTTCTCGTCCGTCTTCGGCAACCAAGAACAGCAAGCCGGTAAGTACACCGGAGGATCCGCAGTGGCATTTTGCGGTGTATCTGGTCCTTTTATTCTATCTTTTTTGACTATTAATATGAGTCATAGCATCGATTTAGTTGTGTCGATCTAACGCTGAGCCTGTATAAATATATTTTAGCAATCGTGGATTATTAACACAAGGGAAATTATTGCGGACTTGCAATTAATAATGAATTTCTCTTATTTCGTATATATACTTACAATTGTCTCGTTACTTATTTTTATTTCTCACTGCATTAACATACACATTGTCAGGTACATGCAAACATGGATGACACAATATTTTCAGTTCTTTTTTGAATTAGAAGTTACATTTCTTTAGCAACGGTGTTACGTATTAGTAGCGCGTTAGATTAGTCCATAGTTTGCCCGTATCTGTCACCCCATATACATTATCTGAATGCACATTTCTTATTTACTTTTAATGATGAGGAATCTTTTACTTCAAGCTTATCTCAATTTTGTAGTTTTATCTATTGACAAAGATATCTCCCTATACAACCTGCAAAATACTAACAGATATAAATATATCCTATAACTGGTAAATAGGATTGAAAATCTACGTATCACAAATTTTGTTAAAGAAGTGAAAGATTTGTCAGAATCGCGTTACATTTCGACATGTGGCATCATGCGAACACTGCCTTGATATTACAGAAAATCGCAATAATAACCAAAGTATCAACAACTAATTTGTTTCTCTCTCTCTCTCTCTCTCTCTCTTTCTTTCTCTCTTCGCCATCCTCTAAACTCATAAACTGACTTGAACGGGTGCATCCGCTCTTTCATCCCACCCTCAATGAGCCACCGCAAAAACGTGATCTGAAAACCCGATCTCGCCGCCTCTCTAAACCTACTAACTACACGTGCACCTTGGTCACTTTCTGCGCAAGCTGCTGTCCCAGGAGCCGCCGGCATACCGAATCCCTTTGCCTCCGATTTCCCTTCCTCGTGTCCTCAAGCCGGAGCCGTCTTCGACCAGCAGCAGCAAGGCCAGCAACCACAGCCGGGAGTGGAGAGCCAATCGCAGCCTGGCGGTTCAGGAGACCTGTTCAGTGCCGGAACGGGTCAAACGGCAGACTTATTTGGGGCCGACGCGGCAGTGGCATTTGCCTCCGGCGAGGCTGGCGCCGGTGACGGGGCAGCCGCCGGTGATCACCAGCAAGCAGCAGCTGGCAAGTCCACTGCCACGCCGCCGCCCAGACCGCCGCCACCCGCTGGCGGTACGCCGAGATCGGCCTCGCCCGCCCAGCCTAGCAAGAGTGCTTTCGATGACCTCAACGACAGCATTAGAATGGCACTGGGCGGGTCTCCCTCGCGTCCGGCTCCTTTGGCTCAGCAGCAGCAACAAGCTCAGCAGCAGCAACAGCAGCAGCAGATGCCACCACAGCAGCAGCAGCAGCAGCAGCAGGGTTTCGCGGTATTTGATATGGGGCAGCAACCAATGATGCCCCAGGGTGGACCGATTCTTGGCTACGGTGTTGCTCCCTCCCAAGCCCAACTTCCCATGGGATACGGATCCCCGGCTAAACAGCCGATGGCAGGTGATGGGACTTTCCGACAAAGAGAACAGAGTCACGCTTATTTATTATTTATCAGAACTATTCTGTTCTTTTGAACGTTCGTGTATTGACTCGTCGTTCGTATTATTATTATTTATTTTTATTTTTCCGTTCAATGGTGTGTCACTGTCGAATCCTTCAAAAAAAATTAATTTTGTTCGGAGAATTTTTTTATCTAAATCCTTAGATTTTTTTATTATAATATAATGACAAATCGTTGATTTTTTATTTCTACATATTGCTAAGCGTAGTGTATGATGCGACGGAAATACATGATTTGCAGTGTTTAAAATACCTTTGATAATTGATTATTGAGCTATGTAATGCATTCTTCTACATTTTAGAATCGATTATTATACTTTTATTTACTTACATAAATATAAGTAGAGGGCAATGACACACTTTTAATGTCGTCGCATGCGTCGTTACAATCAGATATTACAATTGATATCGTGTATGATTTTATTTAATTCTTATCATCGGCAATTATCGTTAGTTTCTTTTTCAGTCGAATAGTGCTTTATATTTGAATGAGTCGATGTTATAAAACGCATTTTTTGCTATTTCTAAATATTGACTGTAAGTTATTTTAATGGCATACACGGTTTTCAAAGAATATTTAAGACAATGACTATAAATTTCTACGTGAATGTTTGTTTTATCTGGTTGTGAATTATAAACTCTTGTTCACGAATTTTCAAAGTCCAAACCGAGAATTTTCGTTATGATAGAATTACATTACTTTCAGTTTTTTTATTTATCATTATTATTACTTTACTTTTGTTTATCAGTTCTATTTTATGAGCCAGACAAAAAAGATTAGTTCTAAAAGGTAATTCTGAACGTGCGCCTATAAGTATCTCGTTTCGTTGGTAAAATAAAAGCGAGCGAGCAGCCTTGCACTAGCGGTGACTATTCCAAAAAAAGAAAAAAAAATATCACGATCCTTTCATAAGCACACTGATTACTTTTAGGGGAAAAGATTTATTATTTTATGTTAATTGTTTGCAATTTCCAACAGCTTACCAATGATAAGGTACACATATCGTCTTCATGATGCTCAATAAAATACTACTGTTGGCAAATGATTGTAAATTATTAATTAGAAAGTCGTTTAATGCTTTCTTAGAAATCAATATTATTATGCTTCAGATTTTAACTCATTCGCTTATGGAATACAATTTAAATTAGTTTTAGGTCTACAGCTAGAATGTGAATGATACTGTGATAGTTCAAAATAGATAAATCAAAATAGAGCTTAACATCATGCCACATTTAAATAAATATTCAGAAATTAGAACATAATTTACCAAGTAAATATATATTTTTTCAAAATATTTTTATATTTATTCAAATTCAAACAATAAAACATAAATAAAAAATTTACTTTCTACAAGTAATTACACTTTAAATTGAAAAACAGACATTTCACGTATAGTGAGAGCAATCCGATAAAAAAAACAAAGGCAATAGTTCTTAAATAACATTCATGAAAAAATCATCGTATATAAATTTGCATATCACTGCTTAATTACGAATAAGTGCACGAAAATGTCGATTACATAGAATCACGGAAAAGTCAATATTAATATTTGCTCCTTGTTGAGTGTGAAATTTCTCAGAAAAATTTAAAGTGTGACGTGTGCTTACAATCCTAGCTTCCTTATCGATAAATTAAATTGACTCCTACATAAGTTAGTCTCAATACAGATTAGCCTCAATCCAAGCCAAAAGCACTTGAGTAGCGTGTAAAAAGGAATGCTTCCTCACACGCATTAGAACATTAAATAATGCATGATTCGTACGCCTGGTTCATTTGAATATTCAACTTAGAGTCAGCTTTATCGCTGCTTACTTCATAAGGTTTGATTTTGGTTTTTCTACACTCCTAAAAAGACTCTGCTCTGTTTTACCGACCAAGTAAAAACGAGGTACACCAAAACCAAATTTGATTGGTAAAACAGTGATTTCATCACTAAACAATGGCTGCTGGCGCTGATAAAATAATATAACGCTTGCATGGCTTTATTTGTTTTGCTTTGCTTTTTACATCTTTTGTTTCACGGCACTCTTTGGTTCTTTTGCTTTGGTTCTTGCACCACCGCTTAGGTTTTGATGGGTTGGACGGTCTCCTAGTACCCGTTAGAGTAGGATCTCCAGCTGCTTACGTTTCAGCAGCCGGTCAGCCGGTTAATGCAGCAGCGGCCAACACCGGCAAAGTACTCACTGGCGATCTCGACAGCAGTCTTGCCAGCTTAGCCCAGAATCTCAGTATCAACAAGAGCGCTCAACCACAAAAGTTAGTATCAACGTTTCGTTTACCGGACATTTAAACAAAAAATCTTGTTTGTTTTTTTTTCTATTTTTTTTTACCGACAAATCACAAATCAACTATATGCAGTTAAAAACATTTCGAATTACACTAAAAACATTAATTAACATTTACACATAAAGTAATAAAATTTGATTCAAAATAGGTTTATTCTACAAAGAAATAATTTTAATGTCGGCATGGCAGGTTATATAAAGTATTTTTTTAATAAAATGAATTTATATAATCGCCAGTAGGGTAGTAGTAGGTAAAAAGTGATGCTATCAAATTGTTAAAAAGTTATATTAATTTAATTTCCTTAGTTTTCCATTTAATCGCGCCGACGACGAGCAAACTAAAACAATTTTCATTACAGAGGAATGCAATGGAATTCTCCTAAGAATACTGCTAAGGCTGGTGGAACCGCCGGCTGGACGCCTCAGCCTATGGCAGCAACAACCGGTGCCGGTTATCGCCCGATGGTGAGTCTTCGTCAAATTTCAATTTGTACAGAAGCTTTTCAAGTCAAGTCTAAGTTTTTTTACATTATTAAGCACGTTTCGTCGTTGTAAATATTTATATATTTAACAATATAATAGCACCCTGCTCATAAAAGTTGTCGGTAAAAATTCAGTCACATAGTCTGCAGCAAAATATTACCCCATAATGTTTTAGCTAGTATTTTACCATCTTTTAATATTTTTACATTTGTATTTTTATAATTATCATAAAATATTTACCTAGATTTTAGCTAATTAGTTATTAAAACATTCGCTCCCCGCAAGCTTCTTAGCATTTTATTTATATAATTTATTGAATAAAATATTTTGTTTATAACGTGGCTGGAGAGAAACTGTTATTAGTTATTGTAAACGATTCAAAAACCTACAAAGAAGTTCAAAAAAAAAACTCAGTTTACATATTACGGTATTATTCGTTCTAAAAAAGTTTTTAAAAATTATGCTCCTTTACACATTTGAATAAAAAATACTTCGCAAAAGTGACAAACGAAGCAAAGCATAAAATTTCATTCGTGAAAATATTCGCAATCCCTTGATTGGCATTCGACGCGTACATAGTCGATAAAACAGCTGACTGCGCGAGAATGGGAAAACTCGCCGAGAGGATAAAATCGATGCGCGCGTCACGCGATCGCGAGAAGCGAGCGAACGAACTCTCCAGTCGCGCGCGAAATTAGCATAAATAGCAAAGTGATGCATGCACAGCATACGGCATGTTACCGGCTGTTACAGGGCCAAGGAATGGCGCAACTTCCTTCGACCACCACTATGGGCTTCCCTCCCCAGCCTGCGCCGCTGGTGAGTTTTCATCGAACGAGCCACACCGACTGCTCTTTCTCGACTGTTTTTTTTTCTGTCTTTTTTTTTTTTCATTTTCTCCTGTCTTATTTTTCATTTCGAAACTGTCTAATTTTACATTGTAATACATTGTCATTATGGTAAAACTGCTTGGTCTCTGTGCGCTAGCAAAAACACGTTCCTTTATAACTTCACTGGAACCTGTCACTAACCACAGTAACCACAAGCAACGATGCACCTATATTTAGCAATACCTTCAATGTTGTGTTTAAGCAATATGGATAAATAAGATTTTTTTCAATTATTCAGTGCAGTCTGCCTTCGAAAGGCGAAGATGTTTCGTTAATGTAAATGAGGCGTTGGCTAATTTTAAAGATCTTATTTATCAGTTGACCAGTAACAAGCTAATTAATTATCCAATACATTGATTACTGCACCAAAAAGGCTTATGCAGTATTGTTGCATTTTTTAGTATACGACAGATATAGGTAGTACACAAGTTATTTTAGAACTAGTTCCGCTTCTTTTTTTATTCAGCACTTTTTATACGTATTATCGGAATCAAACGTAAAGTATTTGTCAGTGATGGGACTGGACAAACTATCGTGAATCACTTTGTGTAGGGTTGGAAAAATAAAACTTTCAAATCAGTTACGTGCAATGTGGAGTAAATACTTTCTGAGGAATCAAACAAAACTTACATTCAAAATATATCAGTAATTTTTAATCGATGACTAAAGAATTTAGAATACTTTTAAAGAGAAAAATAAGACTTGTTCAAAAATTAACTTGCTTTTTTATTTCATTTTAAAGTAAAATCTGCAGCTATATACAACAAAATAAGTATTTATACTCAACTTTATTGACTGAATATTGAATCATAAAAGATTTTTAGTATAATACTTCACATCGCATAAAGGCAACTTATTTCATTAAAAAAAAAGTCTTCCTATAATTCACACGGTCAATAAGGTAGAGAGCAGGTCAGTCCGTAAAAGCATATCGCGATCTTCTCTTTGAAGTAAATATCTGCAAATGAAAAAGAAACAGCTGGAAAAAAGAAAAAAAAAACGAAAGAAGACTCAACTGGAATCGTTTGCTGGTGTGTCTGTACATAGGGTATGCAAGGTATGCCGATGGGCATGCAAGGCATGCAGGGTATGCAGGGTATGCCGGGAGTGCAGGGCATGCAGGGCGTTAGACCGATGATGGCCGCACCCGGGGTGATAATGCCCCAGGGGGCGCCGGGCGCGCAGCCGGCTGGAGCCATGATGCCCGGGGCGCCGATTCAGCAGCAGCCGCAACCACAGCAACCGCCTCAACCCCAGGCCAACCAGGTGCAGCTCGACCCCTTCGGTGCACTCTGAGCTACCTAGGTATACCACAATCATCTGCCCGCCTACTTTACCGACTGAGCAACGAATCGTTATCTTTGACGCTTTTTGGGCGGAGGATCGGAAGATTTACGGATAGATTTGCTAATCTGGAATTGATTAATTCGGATTGCTCCGTCGATAAATGAAATTTTTTTTATTTTGTTAAAGTCGAAAAGTTAGAGCAATCGTGAACATAAATCGAACAGTCGAAAGAGCCAAATGCAAAATATAGTTTAGTCATTTTTGTAGCAGTTATACAGGGAATTTGGAATATATTTATACTTTCCACAAAAGTGCACTGTATTGTGAGAAAGTTTAAGGTAGGTATTGTGAAGAAAAGAGAGCGATATTAAGGTTTTCTTTGGAAAAATTATTATATACCTTTACCTGCAACTTTCTCACAATCCAAATAAACACATACTAACATTGATTCTTATAACGCACGTATTCATTGAAAATAAGTATATATAAAGTCGTCTTTAACATGTAATAAACCTTGTGAATAACGCGCTAAGCAAATAATACTGTAAATTAAAAAAGCACACGCTGTACAAACTAATCTTTAAAATTATTTGTAAATCTATTGAATATTATGACCGTAACCTGTTTTACCGACAAAATTTTTCTTTTTATTTACGTTAATAAAGAAATTTCAAAGTAATTAATTAATACATAAAAAATTTGAGGATAATTTTGATAATTTACACTTTATTTACAATCGAACTCCAAATATAAAAAATTATTTTCTGTCAGTTATCTGCTTTATTGTCGGTAAAACAAACAAAAATATTTAAATAAATTGAAATCTTGAAAAACAGGTATAAAACATATTTTATTTTTCAGGAATTTAATTGGAATTAAGGACGGGACGAAGCACCAATTTTTGTAAATACTGTGTAATAATGCCTACATTACGGAGAGGTGTAACGCCCTGGCTTCTTTTACTTTTCTCCATCTATCTTTCCTTGTCGAAGATTCGCTGACTCGCAGCGCGACGAAAGAACAACGCCCACACTCACATTTCTCCTTCGTTACGTCGTCCTCGAAAGAGTAGGGAAGACACGCATCTACATTTGCCAATTCTCCAGGGAGCAAGAGACGAAGCAGTAGCAAGAATTGAAGAAAAAGATCACGAAGAAAGTCCTTAGAGAGCGACATCAGTAGTAATAGTAAACATCGGGCATCGTATTAAGAGGAACGAAACTGGGTTAGAGGGTGTCAAGATATCGAAAAACATTATACACACATTGCATGGTTCTATTTTTATTAATGTTATTGTAATAGACGACGGTTGGATGATTATTTTTTCTTGCGAGGAAAACAAAGCAATTGTACATTTGATTAATTTTTCTTTTATTATTATAAACATTATTAATAATATTGTCGTTATATTAAGATTATTATTATTACTACAATTATTGTCTTATGATTATTATGATCAATTGTGCGATGTAAGGGTGATAGACGCGTTAACCGAGATATTCTTTGTTAAAGTATTAAACATAATGTACCGTTTAAAATGTTAGCATATAATTCCGAATGCATATGAGTAAAGAGTTTTAGTGTCAATGAAAACAGACGACGCTGATGATGACGATGAAGGAAAAAACAGTTAGTGTGGTTTCCCTCTCTTCGTTAAATGTTCTTTCATTGTACTGTTTCAATATATCTTAATTAGGTAGTTAATTACATCACTTTTTAAGCGAGAAAAAGGGAGCTGCAGATACTCATGTGTATGCGTATAAAAATGATAAATTTTATTGATTCCGTAATGTTTGAAAAAACACATTATATTGCTTTGATATCATAGTTAGTTCTGATGTAAGATTATGCGAGTTGATTTATTTTACTCGGTTCTATAAGTTTTTATACTTTCATTTTTTTGTGTCGTAATCTATTGTAAATATTTTGGATGTGCTCTTATTCAACTACATTATGATGTAATTTTTTTGTTTATTTAATTATTTTTCAATCATGTTAAATATATAATGTAATATGTTAAATCTGCACAGTATTTTTTACAAAATTACAAAATTTTAATACTTTCCATTTCCTTAAAATATAGTCTTGGAAAATATCAGTAGCTTCTATGGTGCTGTCATATTTTTTCAAACAATAATCTATTTACTTTCATAATTTATTATTTTCTGAGTATTTTATAATTTAAAATATTTAATTATATTTGGAACATCTTAAAAAATTCTTTTTTATGAAGTAAAAAAATAATTATTTTTATGGCTTGACTGAAGCGTTGTAATAGTATGAAAGAAAATGTTATAACTTTGTGGAAAATAAAAGCTTTTTGTAAATATATGTTTGCAATATAAGTTTCAACTTAAAAGTAACTGCATATTACAGAAATTTATATTAATTTGAGAATATTAATATTCTTAAATGTTGCAATATGAGTAGATATGAAATATTATTATTTCAATGGATATAGCCTACTTTTAAAAATGTTTTATTATAAAGGTAATTTATAAGTTACATCGCTAAGGTCTATGCCTAAATATTAAAAAATTATCATGATATCTTCTTTAAAGGGAAAGCTTCTTATTAAAGCAGAACTTGGGTACAGAATGTATATGTATACAAGAGTTCAACTTATGAGCATTTAAAATATACTTCAAAAGTCTTGAAGTATTATAATTGCTCTATGTAACATGGGAGAATATGAAAGAGCGCGAACGTGAGAATGAGATATGCAAAAGAAATAAAATAGAAACATTTTACTTTTAGTAAATATATATTTATTAAAATATTATTTGTGCATCGCTCATGTATAGTATCTTTTTTTTTATTATTGTTATTATTTACTCTGCGCGCAAAAATATGCTTATCAAAATCCTTGCAACAAAGGAAAAGTTCTATGCACGTGCACAGAGTTACTGTAATAAATAAATATGGGTCGAAAAAAGTATATATAATGCGAGAGAGAGAGAGAGAAAGAGAGAGAGAATTGTAGTATAGTGTGTGTGTTGCGATTTAAAAGTTACGTAGTGTCGTTATAGAAGTGTAGAGTTCCTGAGAAAATATAGTACGTTGCTGTACGTGGGACTGTACTGTAAATTTTAAATATATGAAAAAATATATATTATTGCTTGAAATGAGAAGACAAATTGGTTAAGTACAGCATGGAATCGTCATCATGTACCTAAAAAATACAGACAAGCTTATACATTTCAATGAGATGGTATATAGATATATCAACTCTGTTGCGTTTCCTTGATGGAAACGATGAGTATTCGCATATTCAGGGGTGGTAATTGATAAATATTTTGAAACGAACATTAAACAATTATTGATTTTTGTTTTGTTGAGAGTTTATATACAGTCCGCGTAGACGAAATTATGTGAACCGAATCCTGGCCTGATATAATTTTACGTAATAAATTTGTGTATCGATTATATTTTGTATACAATTATGTTTATTTGTACAAATGTTTCTTTTTTACTATAGTTTCTTTGTAGCTACGACTTTGTTGTATACTCAATTAATTAATCAATTAGAATGAATAAATTGCGACTTGAAGCATGTACAGTTGAAGAATTAAAATATATTTTGTAACACTGAAAAAACATTTTTAAATTTAATGAATTGCATTGTGTTGTAAAATTTTTTGGCTTGAGTTTAATGAATCAAAAACAACTTTTTTCTGTGGATAGTTTAAACATGTAGAATAATTAACATCTAACACCGAATATATAATTATGTAAATAAATAAAAAAGTAAAAAAAAATCGCTTTCAAAGTATTTAGAATTATTCGTTCCTGTCGTGGAAGAGACACTTTGCCTCTGATGACGCGATCAAACCCCCAAATGTAAAATGATATTATGCAGAAGTTGTATAAAGACGTGTGTGTATACCTCAAACTCAAAAACCATATAATTAATAAATATATCTTATTTACATTGTGGCATATCTGAAAATATCACACACGACGTTATAAATAGGTAATTATTTTATCTCAATAAAAGTTTATCTTGGATCCGAGTGAATTCTTTATTTAGTTACAAAATACTGAACTAAATAATAAGTGAAGCGCGTGCATTACAAATTATCATATATTAAGGTAGCTGTGCGCCACATGAGCATTTTGGAAAGCTCGCACATGAAATGAAATACACATCTACACATATAAAATATATCTATAATTATAAATGCTAAATCTTAAAGACATGACTCGATCCACTTTGAGTATTTTCACAGCGGTTTTTAATTTGCGTAAGCTAATAAACTGAACTACATGAACAATTGTTGCGAAATAATACAGTTTAAATAAAGTTCTATTAGGAAAGAATGAAACTTAATTTCATTACGAATTTTTAATTATGCATATTTGCATAATGCATATTTATTAAGTGCGGTTTTTTATTACATTGTTTGACACAGATTTGAAATCTTTTGAAACAATCAGAACTAATATACAATACAATCGAAAGTATAAAAATATTAAAGAAGCACTTTTTCTACTATTATCTTACAAAAAATAATTAAATTTGCTGTAAAATACTCGATATAGGTCATTTCAAGTCTCAGAATAAAAAGAGAATAACAAATAATACAATGATTTATTAAGCGCATTGGGGACAATACTATACTGTACTATCACACATCAGCGTTAAGATATAAGAAAAAACTGTAATAAACTATATATATATATATTTCTCTGTGTATATTACAATTAATGCGAGATAGCTTATAACTTGACAGATCTAGTAAAAAGTTTTGAGGAAAAGATTCAATCTAATGAAAAAGTGATTGAGTCGAGCAATCGCACTTAAATTAAATAATACGTAGCCTTTAAATCTCTCGATTACATTGTCAATTGTATTTTAGGCTTAAAGAGTGCTTTGATACTACTTTAGAGTTCATATATTTTTCATCGAGAAAAAGGGTTGTTTTTAATAAAAGAAAACTCAAATATTTTTTTAATTATCTAAACGAAATAATTAACCTTTTCGTTATTTATCACTTTAACAGTTAAATTTTTCAAAGGAGAAAATAAATACAAATATTATTGAATAGTATTGAATACCTTTAGATGATACATAAAATTGAACAGCAGAAAAACGTATATTATCATTTTTTTAAGCCAAATAAACATGTTACTAATAGTTTTTACACTTATACTAATCATAGTACATTGACGCGATTGTTCGACTCTTTAGTGATGTGAATATATACCTATAGGGAAGCTTATTGTTATTTAGTTCTTAAAAAAAAGGAATATCATACACACCGTCTATGCTTGTACATGTACAATACAATTATATATATACATAAACACAAAAATTCAGAAAAAAACTATGACTATATGAATGAAGGAAAGATTGAAAAAATATGAAGTATATATTATATACACATAAATAAAAAAAATATATTAATTAATGAAAAGGAAGAAATACGTATATTTATGCGCTTTGCGTATACGTTTGTGTGTACGCATCGTGATAATGAAAGAATATTATTATGAGGAATGAGAAGATATTATTCGTGCGCAGGATGTGGAAGAACGATTACAATAATATTCAATAAACATTTTTTGCCCAAGCGATCGGCTTCATCACTGTAATACCCATTTACCGCGAAGAGATTATCAATTAATAAAAACATTGAGAGCCGAGTAAGAATTAAAAAATGACAAATTTGTTTATTATTTTTTTACCTTCAATTCTAAAATTTATTATAATTCTTCTTTTTACTTAACTATCTAAAATTTGTAAAAATGTTAAGCATAATAATATTTTGCAAAATTAAAGTCTTCTAAAGTTGATTTGATAAATATATGCATGAAGTTTCTTTTAAACTATTTGTTGCAAAATTAATATACTACGTCGTGCGTCGACAAGGTACAGCTAGGTCTGACAGTACCCGGCATAGATCTACTATTAATTCAATTCTCTGAAAACTCAATTCTTCTACTTTGCTGGTATGCTTTACTTCAATAGAATTAAGCTAATTAATTAAATTGCGTCGCCTTTTGCAAAATGCCTACTTAATGAAAATTCCACTACAAAGTCCCAGAAAATCAGCGCATCTCGATGTAAATTCGAAAACTCTTCTCCGCTCCGACCGAAACAGCTCTGTTCTTGCATAATTTATCAAAGGAATAACGCATAAATTACTTCCCCCCCGTCCTCAATTCGCATACCGAAAGCCTCGACTGCGCTGGTGCGCAATAGCAGAAAAGATTCGAGGCGCGCATAATGCTCCTCTCTTAATTACGTCTTAATTATTCCGTGCTCCCGGAGCCCCTCCGAACGATAGAGGAGCGCGCGCGCGAGAAAATCGCCGACCGATTATATGCAGCGAGCCGGCGTTTCTAATTGCATATCGATTGAGGAGGCGGTATAGTTGCGGGGTCGCCGCTCGATCTCGAGTCAGGAAAAACAAATATGCAATTATGCTGCCGCCGAAGCGGCTCGCCGAGCGCGCACGCGAAACGGGAAAAACAAAGGAATTGGGGGAAATTCTTGAGCGGCGATCTCCGCGAGCGAGTAATTGGGACTGCGGGGATGACCGCCTGCGGATTCTCTCCTCTCCGATTGCTTGAGGAGGAAGTCGTGGAGGATGCACCGACTGCGATTGGAAAACTCGAGAGCGCCGTCGATTTAAGATGCTTTTGTCCGGGGATCTTCGTTTTATTGTACACGGAGTTTTTTGTCGGAAATTGTACGTGGTATTGAACGATGCAAAGATATTTACCACTTGTTTGTATTTGTTATTATGAAATTATAAATTATTTAAATCTGAAGGTAATTCTGGTAGAAATTTGTGGATTAATAATACTAGTAAATTGATTTTAACATTATAAATTGATCAGTTTTGCCGCGTATTTCAATACTCTTATAAAAATTCAAATTCTTCTAACATGGTAAATTTATAGGATTTAAATAAAATTAAATCGTTAGTTATATTTCTTCATAATTACTGAAGTTATACTAAATTACCAGTCTTATATAAAACTTTAATGCTTTAAATCTGCTGCATCTATTTTCTAATTGTTATTTTTCGTATTTATAATATTGAACAGTGGGCAGTTCATAGTAGGAATTTTACAACCTAGATAATTATAACGATTCGTGTTTCAAGAAATGAGTTGTGTCAAGCAAATTGGTTTGAATTATAACGCCAAATGACAAGGCTGTAAAAGTACGTGCAGATATCAAAGAAAAAGAAAAAAATGGTCGAAAAGATAATAGTAACACTAATAAATACAAATAATAATAATGTAGAAATGTGTTTATTGCAAAAGTTTATAAAATTCTGGTGCTAAAAAATGTACTTTTAATAAATTCAGCGTGAAAAATGTCAAATTTACATTATTTATTGATTACTCAAAATATTGGCAATATATGCATTTAATTGCAAATGTCTCTCTTTACCTTCTTTACGATGTTGATTACTCAAAATATAGATAATATTCGCATTTAATTGCAAATGTCTCTCTTTACCTTCTATAATTAGTACTATTGACAAATATAATGAGAACTTTATTGTTCTTAATGTAATTGCGGGTCGTTTGTATTTTATTGAAGAGTACAACTCTTGCAACAGCTCTTGTAAAACGCGAGTCGAAATGGTTATAATGGGAAAGCGAATACACCAAAGAATAAAGTGTGAAGACGCGAAAAGACATTTTATTGTAAAAATTGCGACGCTCATTTAGTTAACTGTGTCACAGACTATCAAAAGCTAAAAATAATATATACTAATTCTGTAATTCTTAAACTTGATTTTGACAGTTTGTTTCACGATTAATCAAAGCGATCGCAATGTTTATAACAAAAGGACTCCCCATGGAGAATCGCTCTTATTTACAGAGGGAATTGGGCATCATTCACTGGGGCATGAAAGTAGCCGGTATTTGGCCGATGAAAAATCGTTTCGAAAATGTAAAATTTTCTGTTTGCACCGTGACGCTGTGCGTAGCGACGATAAATTGTGCTTACGGCACGTACCGCGCCAAAAATATCGAGACTTTCATCGAATGCTTGTTGTATGCAATCGTGATGTTCTTCACGCTGATAAAGCTACTGATCGCCAAAGCGATCCAGAAAAATCTGAGAGTTCTTCTTCAGATAATGGCGGAAGATGCAGCTGAGTACGATTCTTTGCCTCCTTCGTGCAAAGAGAACATTACGAGCAATATCAGAAGGAGGAAAATCATTTCTGAACTCCTCATCATATTTCTTTGCTCGTCGGTAATAGGTAAGATTTTTCTTTATTTAACGCGAACTGCGAAAGTTGCAGTGATTTAAAAAAGTTTTGAATTAAGTAAATAGTTTCAACGAAGAATATGATATAAATGTTTCCAGCTTACGCAATTCAAACGTACGACATCGAGACAAAAAGTTGGGAAGCTTTCCGAGAGACTCCTTTCTTTTCGACGGTACCGTCCAAGATTTTGTACTCGACTCTTTTTTACCCGATAATTGTAATCGTCGCGTGCGGCTGCCTTGTATGGATAACCGTCATTGTAACGATAGATTCCATATTCGCGATCGTTATGGTTCATGCTACTAATCAGTTTATGATTCTTTCTGATAAACTAAGAAGATACAAGGACGTTCGACCGTACAGTTGCAATAATGATGAGAATCTCTTGCAGAATTGTGACTGCCTCCGATGCATAATCAGAGGGCATATTCATACTTTAAGGTATTGATTTGCGAGATCGTAATTTTTTTATCAACGTAATGGAACTTAGTATTTTTTTTTTTTAGTTCAATTTATCAAGCTAGCATGTTGTTGATTAACGCTAATTATAAACCTATTTCATAGTTTAAGTTCTACGTTAATGAATTTTTACATACTACATAGATTCATAAGAGAAGCAGAAAAAGCATTTTATATTTTACTACTTGTTGAAATGTCAAGGAACGTATTTCACTTTGGGATTCAGATTCACAACCTGATCTGGGTAATTTGTCTTTAAATTAAACATAGAGGACTAACAGATACAATAGTTTCAAATTCCCGTATACTTTTACATTTTCAAGCTCTATAAAATCAACAATTTTTTAAAATTGATACATGTCGGGATAATTTTGTTCTCCATGAATTTGCATTTGTTCTTTTATTGCGCAAGCGCAAAGAATATGACCGAAGCTGTAAGTTTATATGTCAAAATCGACGCGGCACCTGCACATCTTTTTACATAAGGCGCGATTTTCAGGGCGAACAAATGTCCGTTCAGACTTTCATGATAAATTGGTACGACTTTCATCCTGAAGTGATAAAGAGCATAATGATGATAATACTGAAATGCCAGCAACCCTGTTATGTTACAATTGCCAAATTTGTAAATTTATCATTAGAAACATACGCAAGGGTAATTAGATTTATAAGCTTCTGCCTCTACAAACCGATGTATGTACTTTTCTATAAAAATATAATTTTTTCAGGTTCTTGCAACATCTTTTTCATACGCATCTGTAATTTTAGCCACAAGAAGCTCTTAAAGAAAACTTTTAAATTCAAATTTGAGTTACGCCAAGGAGTAAACTCGTCAAACTATTTCCCAACTTTATTATTACAACGATACATTCAATGTAGTTACTTCTTGGAACGAAGGCACAGTTCTATTTCACAAATGTAATTCTGTATAAAGTAAAAAATACAATTATGAAATATTGTATCAGTAACTTTGTATCCCAATTTCATGTCATGATTTTAGTTCAGTTTTCGCAAGATACAAATAATAACAAAAATTAATCGAACGAACACCCAAAAGACCCACAAGCTACCTTCCAAACTTCCAAATTCATTTGACCAATCCACCACCTTCGACGCCCGTCGCCAATCCCGAGCCTCCTCGAGCCGAGCCGAGCCGCGAGGGTCAAACGGCGCACTTCCCATACAGCCTGCGGAGAAAATAGTCACCCGTCCTCGCCGCGCTTCCTCCCGCCTCGCTCGCAGACTTTCTCGGGGGCCGCTCTCGTAAAAATAACGTTCACCTTTCCCGCGGGCTGCTTTCCCATTGCTCGTTGCCGCCGCCGCCGCCGCTCTCGCGGCGCGGGCTTTGTTATTGAATAATTAGCGGTTTGACCCGCCGCCGAGGCGGTCGGGAGGCGCGAGTAGCGCGCGCCCCGGGAGTAATTGCATTTTTGGCATTCCGCGTCGGATGGTGCTTAGCGATAAAACGTTCCGTTTGCGGGAGAGCGCTCGCCCTTTCTTTCGCGGCCGCCTCGTTTGTTTGCGGACGGCGGAGCGGCTCGGCGGGCAGGAACGTCGGGGTCTTTTATTTATTGCGCGAGGTGTTAAATGAGGGAGCTATCGAGCCGAGTCTAGTTCGCGAGTCTCCCTGTAACGTTCGCGAATTGCGTTTAATTGTTAACCTGCTCTCCGAATGACGAGGGAATGCGCGTTTATTTTTAAACCAATTTTATACGAACTCGGGTCAATATCTGAAATTACAAGGGTAATGTTCAATTCTTGCCTGTTGGATAACATACTTATAGCACTTTCAATGACGTCTCCGTTTTCTTATTTAATGAGTCGTGATTTTACAATCAATATTCAGTCCAGTGCTAAAGAAAACATTCCTCAAAAAATTATTCCATTACATACGCAGGTAGCTCATAAAAATACTCCAACAAGTTTCACACCACAACGTCCTTCCAAACCACCTGCTGCCAATGACCAAACAAAAAAAAAAAGAGAGAGAACATCGGCTCCGGAGCACTTCTAACTGGGCCCACCGCACGAGTGACCGAGCTCCGAAGTCAATCGCGGAGCGGCGCACACACTCGAGCGCGACGTCCGTCCGCTCCCGTCCATCCATCTCCCGACTCCGACAACAATGCGCGGCCCGATAATCCATCGGAGCGACGTCGATCCATCAGCCGGCGGAAAGTTCCGGAGTCACGGCGCACTCGGAGGACTTTGAGCAAGAAGCCGGAGCGGCTCAAGCGAGCGTAGTTTGGGTCAAGACCTCCGGCGAACCTCCGCGCCGATCGATCCAGAAGCGACGCTCGTCGACGCCGCGAAGCGCCGCTGCTCCCGCGAGCTCTCGGATGCCTATCAGGCTCGAGATTTTGACAGGGAAGGAGACAATTCGTTAGAAGGAGGAACAGGTGACGAGGATTGATAGAAGTCGCGCGGAATGAAAGTGGGCCGCGGGGAATATAATAGGGAGTTTCTTTTGCTTCGCGGCACGGAATAGAATAACTTGATATTAATGTATGGGGTATTAAGATAATAAATGATTTTTTTAGCGATGCATCAATATCAATATAATGCTTATAATCATTAAGGATCCTGCTAATGCAAGGCACACACAATGCGTTTGTCAAGTAATAAGTCCTTTGACGATTTAACGTTACGCGCTGCAATTATAAACTACAATTTTGCTTTTACTTAATTCGACTGCTCAAACATTTGTACGCGGTAGCAAAGAGCTTAATTTCACCCTGAATCATTCGATTTCCGCTAATCGTGAATAATAAAGCGACCAACATTTCGCGAGGAATCTTCCGCAGAGCGTATGCACCAATTTCTCGCGAGTCGCTCCTCGCCCTCCTCAAGTTTCCCAATAAGAAAGCTCCAGGCGAAAGCGGAGCTTATACATCCACCCCGATCTGCATATCCGCGCGCATCGATAATCAATGATCACGCACGCCTCCGAGACTCGCCCTCCGAAAACAAGCCCTCTCGCTCCGCTGAAAAAGCACGCCTGCATAAATCGCAGCCCGACCCTCCTCCCTCGCGCAGGCGTCTCTCTCTCTCTCTCTCCGAGCTCCGCATAGCTCATTCGATCGGCCGGCGTGACATTCCTCTCCTCCGCCGATCCGCCGCCGGCGGCGGGATATACACACACACACACCGCTCGGCTGCGCTTCCTCCTCTTGGCGGCGGCGTCTTCTCTTCCGACAGTGAAAGCATGACCCCGAGCCGACCCCGATAGGCGACCCTACGCTGCCGGGACACGAGCCGCCAGAGGGAAATCGCGCTCTTTCGCGGAGCGTGCGTTCCTCGTGGGTAAACAAATGAGGCGGCGGCCGGGTGGGAGGGTTGCGCGACGGCGAGCGGCCCGCGGCGCTTTTCGCCCGGGGAGCGCCGCCGGGACACCGCGGATAATGGCTTCGGGATTAGAAATCGATCCCGGGGACGGGGATCGCCGCCCGAGAGCGCCTCGCGTTTCTTTAATTCGGATTTATTTATTGTTACCGAGCTGGAAAAGAAAGTCCACTTGGGACGGGGAGATATTGCTTGCCAATGTCTCGATAGGAATTGTCGGATGAAAAATTTCACGCGATAATCGGGGAAGACGTGATTTGCGTCGGACGTCGGTGGGACGTTGTCATCGATTAATTGACAGGAATAATGCGTAAAAAAGTTCGATATTTAAGTGAGTTTAAAATGCTGAAAATTGAGAATCCCTTTCACACGTAACAATGCCCGTACTTACCTTTAGTAATTTATCTCTGAGATCATTTTCAGCCTTATCCACGGCTCGTTGACTCTGGCAATTAGTTCATACTACTCACGAAATTCTTGGTATCATTAGGAGCATCGAGTTACAGCAGAGAAATAGATGATGTAAAGGAAAGAAGAAGAGGATCAAGGACGAAAAATATTATGAAATTGTGTCGTTTATTACAATGGATTTTTGAAAAGAGCCATTATTATTTTTTTTCCTTTTTTTCGTAATTTAATAAATAAGAACCGGAACACTATGGGAAAACATTTTTCATTACAGCGAAAAATACTTTATTACGACGTCGTTCCAGGCTATTTTAAGAAATAATTGTATTTTCGATAAGTGACTCGACATCGAGCTTAAATTAACTTAGAAAGTTTAAAGATTGCCTTGCGTGTAAATTTAGCTTTCAATGAGGTAAAAGTATTGAAATTTATTATTTTATACAGTGTATCTTAACTGACTATTATAAAACTGATTTACCGACTGCACCAGGTATATTTTTCAAAAAGCCTTTTTTCTCTCTTGTAAACTCATCCGCGATGCGTCTGCGCGCGCCGTCGAGCGGCTTCCTTTGTAAAAGTTACTCAACAATTACGCGCACTCATTCCTAATAAATATTGCGCAACCCATCAACTCGGCAACTTTCCAAGCCCCGTCAAATTTCCCTCCCAATAATAACTTTCGCCTTCGCGAAGCTCTTCCCTCGCCGTCGCGCATTTTCCCAGCCTCCGTCCTCTCCGGCGCGAAAAGCCCGCAAAAATCCTCGAGCAGCGAGCGAGGCCCTCGGCTTCTCTCGGGAACGAAGCGCCGCGCGCACCGCGGCCGGGAAAGACTGCGACGGGCGCGATGTAAAGTGAGCGCGCGTCGGCTAATGGCGCTATTCAACTTTTCCCGTTGCGCGCTGACGTCTTTCTCGCGGCGCGGACTCGCGACGCACGGACGCGCGCGCGCGCGATTATTTTATAATGCAGTCACGTTTCGTTTGCCCGCGCTCTTTTCCGAAGGGAAGAGAGCGCCGGCCGACGGGCTTGGATTTTAACGCGCCGGATTACGGCGGGAGAGGCCGGGATGGTTATTGGTTTTTAAGAGGTGTCGAAGCGTTACCGCTCGGGGGCTTGTTTTTAGGTTCTTTGTGGACTGGGGAAATTATGTTTGCTAAGCTCCGTGGGTGCCGCTGCCGGTCGGGGATTGCGAAAGAGTTTACCGTTGCGGTGCCGCAATTGTAAAACTCTGAAATCGAAGAGTTTTATTAAGTTTTATTGCTTTTGTGGGTGATTGGGTAAAAAGTTTCTTTCGTACAGGAGTACGTATTTATTATCCTAAAATATAGCTTGAAAAAGCTTATTTTGAAAACGATAGTTCAATCGTTAAAATGCGTGCTTTTACTTAACTGCAAAGGCTAAAAAAACTTCGAACAAAAGCTTTAAAAAATTTTTATTCAACCGCTACAATTCATCGGTATATTTATTTTAATTTCCAAAGTATTCCTATAATATAAATATAAAGCCCACGATAAAAAAAATTCCCTTTATGCGCAAAAATCATCCGAACGTCCTCCAAGACGCCGTTAAGCGAAATCGGCGCTCCAGCAATGAATTTTGTCAGCTTCGTGAAAAAAACGATTTTCCCATGCGAACGAAGAGAGACGATTCGTCCGAGGCGGCTGCGCGCCCTGGATCTTCAGCCTGCGTCGTTCGCACGGACGGGGTAGAGGCCCGAGACGAATTGTACTTCGCCGCTGTAATTCGTTCTCGAGATCAATCGAGGCAACGAGGCCAGTCCTGCTCGTTGGCGTTTTCGAGATGAAGCTCCGCACTTTTTCAATTGCAACAATCGTATTAGGAATTTGGGTACCGAGGAATAAATATAGGTTGACTGATCCGTTCGGACAAGGCGACCCACACGATTGCGACTGAACTTCACGTACAGGTAAGTTCGTTCGATCGTTCAATATCGGCGCCGCGGAAACGGGGTGGAGGGGGGGGGGAAGCCAGGCGGAAAGGCAGAGATGGAAGTCACGAAGCTCCGCGGTCGCGAACTTCCGCGTTTGCTTTTCCATTATTATATTGCTATTACTATTATTATTTTATGCTACATATGTTTACCGTCGCCGTTATGGGAATCGTGACCGCCGTTATTATCGGTTTCTTATTGTTATTGCCGAAAGTGTTGGGGCTCCGGATGATCGCGGAAAGAAGAAAAGTTTTTTGTCCGATTGGAGAAATGCGCTTTGGGTTGGAATGGAGATGTTGATTATTGAATGAGAGATTAGACTGATGGTCGATCGAAGATTTTTTTTGGGGGGGGGGGGTTTAATGGATAGTAAAGGTAAACAATTTCAGTCATGAATAGTATTTTTTTAATAATTTCCAAGATTTATTTACCCTGGATAACAATATTCAACAATTATCAGGCGCTTCATTGCAATCGTGCATTTCTTTTTACATAACAATAGAAATCACAATCATTCAATGGCTACGCATATATATATATATATATATATATAGATTAATAATACGCTTTGCAAAAACGTAAAAAATTCACTTTACACGAACAGTTAATAATATAATAAATCTTGCATTGCATAACGATAGAAAAATGTTTAAAAAAAAAAAAAAAAAATACAGCATTCGTTTATCCTCTTACTATAACGATATACGCTACCAGCACGTAACTTTGTAATTTATATCAAAAGTACGCGATCAATTAATTTTGCATAACCCTAAAATTTACTCGCACATTTAAAGATTGAAAACACGATTAATAAAACTAAAGTGCCTGCCGAAGAATAACTATAGCTCCTCCAGCCTTAAAATTAACGCGCCGTCAAGAATTTTCCGTCTTCCACTTGCGTAATCTCAAAATTTGAAGAGCCCAGTAACCACTTAATTAATCGCCGTGTCAAAACAGGCCAATTAAAGATTTCAGGTGGCATCCTCCTTCGAACAATCGAAAATTAAAGGGCGCCGCTCGCTCGAAAATTAGAAGTGCGTCCAATTACCCCGCCGCTCTTTCTCGAGTTTCGAAAAGAAACGAAAGTCCGGCAGGTACGCGCACGACAAACGGCACGAGTATTTTGACAAGTACGCGGGCTTACGTTTCGTCGCAAATCAATTTTCCTCCGCGAAACTTACGGTATCCGAAATCATTGTACTCTTTCCCCTTCGAGGTGCACTTGAACGTTTCAGGCATCTTATTCCATCTCGAAGAAATTGTCAGCCAAACCCGTGACCCGCGGCTCGCATCCTCCTCGGTGAGTGAAAACGTTAACTTTCCTATTAGGCTTCTCACGGCTATTTTTGATCCTAAAAAAAAGCGATTTCGATCTAATGCTCGCCTAAAAGCCGCGAACAATCCAAGGCTCGCAGCCATTATGCATGCGCGGATCCGAATCAGTATTAAGGATGCCGCGATTAGCGCGAATTGAAAGCGGAAGCCCGCCCTCCTCCCGGCTGCCTTTTTTTCGGAGGCTCTTCAGCCGCGGTCGAGTATAATTAAAAACGCATTAAAGGCCGCGGCCTTTTCCTTTCCTTCTTCCTTCTGCTGAATAATGATTTAAAAGGGCTGAATATTCATGCTGGGGCTGCGAATGCGAGGTCGCGGAGTTTCAGTTTAAAATTGAAATTCGGACCTTTGCACTTTCGACGTAAACGGCGCGCGGAGGCGCCGCTTTCGAGGTGAGAACGGTTCGGATTCGGTTCAAATATGCTTCGACGATACGACACACGACGCTAATTATGACGGCTGCATGCTAACGAGGCCCCGAAGCGATATTCAAATGTATAACGCATGAATTATGCCCAAACCGTACGTGTCGTCGCGATTGGCTTCGGACGTTCCGGGAGAGGGACTTGACGTCGGCCGAGATTTCGAACGGAGTTCGGACAGCTTCCGGGCGATAAACTGCGTTTGAGAAATTGGAAATCCATCGGGACGCTAATAGAATGTAATACGGTATGGGGATTTATTGAATTTTCGGCTTTGACTTGCGGGCCGCTTTACTTCCGATTTCGAAATGAAATGTGGACGAGGGAGCGAGAGGCAATCGAATGCGGGAGAGAATTTTTCAGCGAAAGTCAGATCCAATTATGAAAATGAGCACGACGGACCCGAAAGGTCGTGCGAATTTCCGCTTTCTTTATCCTAAGACCCATTCAAAAATATATTGCTCAAACTTTACTATCGCGGATACATTTTCACTTTCTTCTTCAAATGATAGAGTAAGGATCCTCGCGGCGTTAATCTCAATGACTATGTTTTTTTACAGAAGAGGGGTATCTGGCAGATTTCCTGACAATTATCACGCAGCGTATCATTATAAAGATATCAATTCGAAATGTCAAGCGAGGAATCGAATTGGTTTTTCAAGTACAATACTAAAGCAAGCAGAGCTTGCTCTTTTAATAACAACTGTCGGCGCTACTTGAATTAGTACGCAGCGGTAGTAAAAGTAAAGTTTCTAATAAAAAACTTGATTGTTCGCAGATGAAAACTCGGTTAAAAATGAAGCTTCCTTTCGAAATCAAGCAGAATCATCCTTCCACTTTCTTGCAGATCACTTGCACAATTACCCATCACGCATAAGAACAATCATTCATTACAAACTGAAAACCGAATTCACGCAACTCTAATGGCCTCGAAGCAGCTGGTTACTCCTCTCTCAAATGGCACAGAGAGAGAGAGCAGAGAGCGCGCGTAACACCGGATTCCATCGGCGGCGGCGACGGAGCGACTTGTTTTTCGAGCTTGCAAACGAAAAGAAGCCCCGCTCGCGGTGCGGTGCACCGCAGCGCAAAATTGAAATCCCGTCCGTCCCGGGAGAGCGAGAGAGCAGCGCTTAATCAAAGAGCGCGTAAATTCGCTTTTACAGCGCTTCCTACTTCATTAGCCCCCCCCCCTCCCTCCCCCCCACGACGAGCGACGTCTCGTTTTCATTACGCTATTGTGCCGCCGCCGCTGCACCGTCGCCGCTTCTCTTTCCTCGGCGCTGCTTAGGTTCAATTAAATATTGCAGGCCTTCGACGCGGATGTATATACTTTCCGGGTTATTGGCCAATGCGTCTGTCGAGTAGAGGAGCGATGAAAGTGAACGGGAGGCTCTCGCGGCTGGCTTCGTCGCCCCGCGAGCGCGGACGAGCCGCGCGCGCCGACGCGCTTTTTTCTCGCAAGCCGGCGCGCCGGGCTTAATGGAATCGGCTGAAATTCGCGGCTGCCTCGCAATTAGGAATGAAAAATGTCGCCGGCGCGATTCGGCGGGGGCCGCGGGAGGCGGCGAGGATTTTCATCACGCAGGCGCCGGCCGCGGGCTCAACCGAGCATTATTTCTGATTGTGAGTCTTCCCCTTTGGCGCAGTTGTTTTTACGCTTTGAATCCACCGAGCGCGAAAGATAAAGGTACGAGTGTCCGCCGATGAAGGTCTGCTTTGGAACGCGATCGAATTAATTTTACTTGGGATGATAATTCGATCGGGGAGCGCGGAGAAGTAGAAAAAAAAAATAAATAACTTCAGCATACAATTTTTCATGCTTATACGTTCTGCACGGAGAAAAGCGAAATCGTTAGAAAAAATTACCGTACCACGCCAGTACCTCGAGGGCAGCTTTTGAACGAATATATGCAAATTCATACACTTTACATTTTAATAATTTTCTCAAGTTTATTAAATCGGCCAGGTTCCCACCAATGGTGAACTTTATTCGCTAGTATACTTTTTATATATCAGTACAAAAGTATCTTCGGCACTAACCAGTATAACAAGCAATTACTACGTCTCGCCGATCTCGTTTTCCCGCTCCGGACGTAAAAAGCGTTAATTAGTCCCTTGAAGAAAGTGCCCCGACCTTCCAACAAAACCTCTCCGCGCTCTAGAAAGGCTCAGCCTCGGCAGAGACGCGCAAAAATCCAGTCTATCGATCGGGTCGTCGGTCCCATAAAACTCGAGCGGCAAGAGGAGCCGATTCGGATCGGCGGCCGTAACGATAGAAGCGGCAATTTCGAGCTCTGCGCACGCGATCATCGGCGGAGACTCTCCGACTCGATATTAATTAGGGACGAGCGCACCTTTCGAGCGGCCCGAGTGGGATATCGCTGCACTCCGGCTTTCTCCCGGGACGATCTTCGGCGAGGGGCAGAGGAGAGCTGCTTTGTCTCGATCCGGCGGGGGCAGAAAAACAGGTGACGAACTCGCCGTTCCATAAATTTCGCGTACTTTCCTCGTCGATTTCGAGACTCGTCCCGCGGATTCCCGCGTAATTACGCGGCTCGTAAATCTAGCGCAAGCGCGGCGGGCAACCGATCATTTAAGAAGCGTTCGCGGCTTGATTTAAGAAGCGGGGGGAGGGGGGGGGAGGACGAGTCGCGCCGCGCGATTCCTGAAATTTTTTTCGCAGCTTATTCACTTATTGCTCGTTTTCCGAGGAGTCGTTACGCGCTCCGGGAGGCTGACTTATCGGCGGAATGGCGCTGGATAATTCGAGTGGTCGTGGCGGCGATTTGGAAAAGTTTTGCTCGGAACGTGGAAGGCTTGCGTTTTGCAAATTGGACTTTGCGAGTACCTGTAATTGTTCGGTTACGTAAGGCAAATGACATAATCCCTAAATATTCAATCTGCACTTGATTGCCTTTGAGTATTGCTTACTTTGATGCACTTGCGATGTTTAGCAGCGATTATTTTTCGAAATTGCCATTGGAATGGGGAAATTTATCTTACACATCGTAAATATAGCGTTTATCTTGTAGAACAGTGTTAAAACATTTGAACTTATTTCTCATTATACTGTTTGAAAGGACGTTAGTTAAAAAAATTTAATTGATTTGTGGCACATTTCGATACTTTACACGTATTTTCATTTAGAACGATAATAATTGAGCAAAATGAAATGATGGATCTGTACCGATCAACGATAGATAAATAACAAACAAGAGAAAACTGTGCAGCCGCAATCATCCTCCGAATCAAATCCGTTGCAGATGAAATCAAGCCGACTCTCGACAAAACTACCCGCCCACATCTCGCCGAAGCAAAAAGCTCGATTGTCCCTCGAACAATGCCCAATCGAGAGCGGCCGCACGAAAGCCAAAGCCAAACACTTGTCAGCGCGATGTCCTTCGAAAGGTTGCGCCGGGGCGCGCGTCAGGTGCTCGGCTCGGCGCGCTCGATCGGCGCGCGCACACAGCTCGTCACGCTCCCCCGTCAAGTCGAAAAAGTCTGCAACGGATCGAGCGGCGAAAGTAAAGCTCTCCGATACACATCGGGAGAGCGAGGCGTGGGAGTCGCGCGCCGTTTAATTGCGGCCAATTGTCTCCCCCCCTCCCGGGCCCGTGTCTGTAGCATCCGAGGACGACTGCCGGAAGTGTGCGCGATATTACGTGACGCCGAAGCGCCGAGCTGTTTATATACGCGGGGGGGGGGGGGG
>JAWWEM010000027.1:9728548-9761076 GCA_035582935.1 Ormyrus thymus
GGTTATTGGCGAATTTCTGCGATTTAGAAAACGGGGGCGTTTCGTTTCCGGGTTTTGACGTATATCCGGATTTCTCGGCGCGGTTTGTGCTTATACACAAGTAAATAGATTTTTAAAACGACTAAAAAGGTATTTGTACGACGTTCAGACTATTGAATTCCTATTGACGAAGCGAATAAAGAGCTTTTCCCGGCAGAATTTAATATTTTAAATTTGCCGCAGAGGGAAAATAGTTTTCAATGCGCGTGAAGTAGCGTGCAAAAGTAACTAAACCAAAATTTTAATCGCCCGTCCACCCAAAAGACGTATCGCAATCAACTCGGATAATCCGCGAACTTTCAAAAAAAAGGTCTCGCCGAGCGTCACCTTCAACCGTCGACTTGTCGCCGTTAAAAACCCCGTCCGCTCGGCCGTCGGCGCTAAAGTTCTCAATTTCTCGTCGCTAAATAACCGGCGCTTTAATGGAGACGTCAGCTCCACGCGCCTTCGGCTATTACCAGGCGGCGCGAAGCAGCGCGCATAACAGTTTAATGGACAGAGCCGCTACATAATTGGGTGGCTCGCGATAAATTTAATGGGCTACTGCCGCGCCACCGCCGCCGCCGTGCGGCGGCCAGATCGATCATCTGAGAAGGAGCCCGCGAGTGGGCTTCGATCGCGTTCTCTCTCCGCCGCTACACCGACGTCTGAGCGACCCGCCCGCAAGCTCCGTACGCGCGGCTGTGTGTACCGTAGCGAGCCGCTCGATACCGATCTTATTCGCGGGCGATGGGTTAATTAGGGGGAGTGAGGAAGTAAGTGGCGCTTGGTTTTGGCTTCGGGAGGAAGAACGGGTCGGGATGAGCGGAGGTAGACTTTTAACTATTAATAGAGTCAGATGCTTATTAGCTAATTATGGGAAGAAGTAGTAAGCGCGGAGTATATAATGATTATTTGGTTTGCGAGCAGGTTTTTATGGCGGCCCGACAGGAAGTGCTTATTTATTCAAAATTATAAGCTTTAGGCGAAATGACTGTTCTTTGAAAGTTATTGTTAATGTTTCAAGTACCGAGTTTAGTCTAGCACGCAAAACATGCAGAGTCATTATAATATTTAAAATGTGCATGGGTTTTAACGACACGGTACTTGAACATTTTTACAACAGAAATTTAAGATATTATTCATTACAATTATGTATTTCGTAAATTAACTTTTATGGAAAAAAAAGGAGTGAATATAGGTTTCAATTCAACAAACTTATTTTTCAGCTCAAGACTCTTTTAGAAGCATTCAGATTCCGACAAAACCCAGATGAAACGCGAACCACTTCCCAAACAAAATACTCCACTCGAAGCCCCCTGTAATCTTCTAAAACAAAACATCTCTCCTCCAACATCTCAAAAGCGCATTAAAAATACGAATTCACTCGTCCCTCCATTCATCCGAGTGCCTGGAGCCCATCGCGAAAATGCCAGCCGAGCGCGGCTCTCGGGCGCACGTTCGAAATATTTAGACCAGCGCGTTGAATTTCATCGCTGGCGCTCCCGCTGCGGAACGATGCCCGCTCGCGTTGCACTCTCGAGCATCTCTCTCTCTCTGCCCGGGCAGAGAGAGAGAGAGAGAGGAGAGCGGCGTTGCGACACATTGATACGCGCGCGTCCAGCGTACTCGGCGGTCTTTTGCGGAGCGAGAGTGGCTGCTGCCCGATATATATATATATATATGTGTGTGTTTCTCATCCGAGAGCCGGCGTCGCGCGAGGAGAGGAGGGAGATGCGGCCCGATAAGTATTAAATGCACGCCGCCGGATCTCGATTGCGAGCGCATCGCCGAAGCGGCGGCGAAGAAGTGCGCGCCGGCCGTTCGGTTATAGAAAGTGCGCCGGTGAATGCGTTGATTCTCTGCTCTGCGAGCCTGTGGGAATACAAGCGCTCGACGCGGCGGGGAGACGCGAGGATGCGAGAGAGCGATTTAGAGAGCGAGGTTATTTTCAGGAAGAATTTTCAGGGGGAACCGGCTGCTTTTTTTTCGGTGAAAATCGGCTTGGGCTTTGTTGTACTGGAAACCACTATTCAGTACTCGTGTACTTTGGTTAAAATAATTATTAAGATCTACAGGCACTAAGATTTTGCTAATTTTCAAGTAGAAACCAGTAATTAATTGTGCGTACATTATATTACAACAAAATGAACTAGTTCGCAATGTTTAAAATTAAGTAATTAAAAAATACTGAATTAGTTTATAAAATCCTAACGAACGAAATTCAAGCAACACCATAATTTCTCGCCACGATTTACATAAAAAAAAATGAGTCAAAGTAACCTCCTCCATCCGCCCGACATTCCCTTACCATCGCGGAATCAATCAATCACCCGGTCGCGCGCAGCGAGAAATTCGGAAACAGGCGCGTACCCGCGGGGCTATAAAATCAGACAGAGAGAGCGAGAGAGAGAGAGAGACGCCCGAAAATTCGAGTGTCGCGCCGCGTCAACGGTTAAGGAGAGTCGCATGACGTGCCGTCAGACGCACGGTGGCGCCGCTCCCGGCCGATTTCATCGATCATTCCCCGGGAGCGCGCGAAGTGCGGCGAGCGTGTCGCGCATCTGCCCGTCTCCCGCACTTCGACGCGTTCGAATTGACGGCTGGATTTATCGTCCGGACGTTCTGCCCTCTTGGCCCACCCCCGCCCCCCTTCACCCCTCCCTCCGCCCGCCGGAGATAACTCTAATGTTCTCCGCTCTCCGACGGGCGTCGTTTTGATGGGTTCGACGGAGGAAAGTCGCGCGTTGCTTTTCTTTGGAGAAATGCGGATTCTTCGGGGGACGGGGAGTGGTTCGATTATGCTGCTTATGCATCGGTATGGAAGCGGGTTTTTGAATGCGAGAGTAGTTTATTGATCTGCGTTAATAAATAAGATTTAACGATTTGATAAGAATGAGAGCCATCACGGTTTGTTTATTAAATCGTAAACTATACTTATTGAATGGAATGTGGGAACGGAAGACTTTCAGTAGAAACATGCCGAGTGCGGCAAGACGGAGAGATGCGTCGGTGTTCAAACAGATATGATTTAATATCGCCGGGTTATAATTTCAAAGAGTGTAATAATTTATTCGGCGTACGATCGCTAAGCAACGACTTTAATTAGAGGTAAATTTTGATTTACGCCAAAACTCTTTATTAAATTGCAAGATTAATTTAAATACTGCTAATATTCTCTCTTTAATTAAGCTAAAAAAATCCGCAGCCGGCAAGGTCGAAAATTGCGAGGCACGATACGCCCGGACCCCTTTTCGCCGAAACGCACTTCGGAACGCGCGCGCGGCAGCCTTCATTTAAAACCACCACCGCGAAACTGAGCCCGGAAATAGCCCGCACGAAGGAGCTGGCTCATCACGAAATGGCCGGGGCGATACGCATCTAATGCACTTTGCCGCGGCGCTCTCGCGCTCCACTCCGTTTATTGAAACGTCAGGTCGCGCTCTCTCTCTCGCGCCCGTCCCGGCTGTCGAGCTTTTCGGGCTCGGCGCTTGCTTTTGACGCGCGCCATCGAGTGCTCTCCCGCCGGCGCGCGGCGGCCTCCCTCGCCCGGCCGTCGAGTTCGACACTTTTGACGCGGTCGATTGATTCACAGGGCCCCGCGGGCTTTTTAGAAACCGCGCCGGCGCTGCTTCTATTAATTAATCACCGGAATTACGCGCCGCGCTGCCGTTGCCCGAGATTCGGCAATGATAAGCGACGGATTGACGTCGAGTCCCGACGGCTGAATCGGGCCTGGAATTTATATGTTATTGCGGTGTTATTTGATTATGCGCGTTATGATATGATTGGTTTGACGTTTTGTGGAGCGATGCCGATTGCAGATGTCTAATTTTAATTGATATAACAGAGTTAAATATATATGTTTAGGCTTGGCCATTGCTGTGGTGATTAGTTGATTGAAATCGTTTTCATATACTTTTTATAAATTGAATAAAGTTTGAATGAAACATATTCTTTATTAAAAGCAAGATACAAACTTCAAAAGAGTCGAGAAACTGTATTATACGTAATATTAGAATATTATTGGCTTTTATCTCCTTCAACGTCAGACGGAAATTCAGCGCATATCAAACGCAGTCGCATAAGTAAGAATGAAACATTTATTCGTAAAATGTAAAACACGTCATTAAAAGGCAATGCATATTCCGCGATATCATAATAACCTCGCGCAAGAAGTTATTATTAAATAGTTTCGAACTACAACTCATAAAATAAACATTACATCCGCGACATTAAAGCAACGCGAGCTGCATCAACGGAAAATAAATCCCAGTTCATTCGCCCGAAGAGGCGATTCCCCGGTCCGCAAATCAAGCGGAGCTCTCAATTTTTACGTCCCCGCCGCGTCGCGGTCCGTCCCCGCAGCCGCGAGGAGCATAAAATATACAGCCGCGGCGGAGTCTCGTAAAGCCGGGCGTGCAAACGAAACCGACGTCGGCAAAGCGTGCGCTCGAACGCGAAATCGCTCCGCGCGCCGACGAAAATAAGGAGGAGAGAGAGAGAGAGAGAGAGGGAGAGCGGAAGCGAGCGAATGCAAATCCGATGCGCGCAGCCGAAACTCCCGCGGACTCATGAATATTTCCCGGCGCACTTTGCGCCGACGTCTCCTCTGTCGCCCGGAGGCCAGCCGCCGACAGTCCGAGAGTCGCTTTGACGCACTCCTGGCCGGGGCTGACTTTTAGCCCCGCGGGCCGCTCCGCCGATTGTCAGCCGGGATCGATGAGACGCTCGAACGGGGACGAAACTCTGCGGGGGCTATGGAAATTTCGGACATTCGGCGTTGTAATAGTTCTCGATTCGATTAGGACGGGGGGGGGGAGACGGGCGATTCTGACTCGGAGTTTCGTTTAAAAAGCTCCGCTTAACGTCCGCCGAATGCGGTTAAAGTGATTTACAGCTAGTCTGGAAGAAAATTCGGAAGTTTTAATTATTCGAGTATGTAAACTAGCCGGCTTAATTGCGCGTTTAAGTATAGTTTCGAGCTAGTTTAATAAGCGGCCGAAAACTGATTAAATACTGACCATTTATTAAACCTGGAAGGCTAATATTTAAAGGAAAAAAGCCTCTTGTAATTTAATGAAGAAAACAGAAATTAGTTTAAAGCATTCAGCTTTAATTTTCAAACTATTTACTTTAAAATTTAAATCAAAGTAAAGTCAAGAAATACGCAGAATTTTCCAATTCTACCTTTGAGAGCTTCAAGCTTTGTATTTCGCATTTCGAAGTGAAAGATCTGCGAGTGCACTATTACTATATGTCACAGACAATCCAAGTACAAAGAAGCTTGAATAATGCTGTAACGGAAAGCTCAAATACCAGAAAGTCTTTGAATAACAGTAAAATACAATTGCAGATGCAGCCCGGAGACTGCCCAATACACAATGAAACGAAAGTCCCCGCTAGTCCAATATACCATCGAGCAAAGCTGCCCGTGAAAAATAGCTCAGCGCGCGAATAATTAAAACTCCCCGGCTCCGCCGACGCATTTTTCAGCCCGAATTCCGCTCGACGGGACATCCGGCGCGGCAGCCTTGAACCGCAAGCCGCAAGCGCCTCGTTTACGGGGGAGGGGAGGGAGGACGGGCGCAGCTTTTAAATGTCTCGGGCGATTTTCGTTCGGAAGCGAGGAGCGCGAGAGGCCCGCCGAAATCCCCGGATACGCGCCGGCATTGTGCGGAGCTCTCGCGCGAAGGTCTCCCCGGCGCTATCCGTGAAAGCAGAGCCCGCGGACCCCGAATCCGATTATGCGCGGGGCGCCGGGCGTCGCCCCTCTTCGGTTTATCCTCCCGATTGTTGTTTGCGCTCGCGAGCTAACAGTGGACGCGGCGATGGCTAATTCAGTGCTTGCCTTTCTTGTTCCAGGTGTTGCGGCTAGCTTTGCGCCCGGACGCTGCGGGGAAAAGGTGAGTTGGTCGCTCGTATCTTTTTGTATTATTATTGTGTTCCTGCTTTGTTGCCGTTGAGAGAGGCGCTCATGCTTAAATTGATGAAAGAGTTAATCGAAAATGCTCGCAAAAGTCGGCTTGAGACTGAATTGCAAATTATTACTTGCATTTTTAATATTGTGAGAATGAAGCTGCGATGGGGAGTGCCAGTTTAATTTTCAACGGGCGATGTTTAATTTAGACTTAAAATAATAAGAATGACGTAAAATCAATAGCTTATTTAAAGCTTAGTTTACTAACTTAGTTGAATACAGCAAAAGCAGTCGAGTTTGTAAAGCTAAAAAATATTTGTTCAAATTTCCCATTAATATTTAAAAAGTTGATTCAAAACTTGTAACATAAACATTAAAAACAGCTAATTTTTCCTCCCCTCCAATCAATCCAAAAAAAAAACAACATTTCCCAATCTCCTCCAATCGGCAATAATTACAATACTCCCCCGAAAGAAGCTCACGTAACGCAGCGAGGCGTTCCTCCGGCGCCTTTCCCGTTTCTTTCTTCCTCTCGGCATTCCTGAAAACTCGCTCCGCAGGTGCCAAGTGTAATTGTTGCCCGGGCCTACGGACGTTCGGCATGCACATCCGTGTTATCGCGCTCGCGAGCGAAAGAAAGAGAGAGAGAGAGAGAGAAAGAAGCTTCCGGCGGCGAACGTTCATCAGATTGGCAAGACAATGGGATATTCCGTGATGCAATGATATTATGGCACCGCGGCGGTCCTGGCTCCTCCCACTTCTCGCTTCTAGCTTCTTCTTCTTCTTCTTCTTCTTCTTCTCCTCCCGCGGGCTCTTTGCGCGCGCCCGCAAACAGGCGAAGTTCAGCGCAATTCGCCGCCGCCGCCTCCGTGTCTCGGCCGGCGCATTTTATGTTTAATTGCCGGAGGACGGACATTTTTCTTCCCGCGTAATTAGATAATTCGGGTATCGATTGGTCAATTGGACGTTTGGGAAATTTTCTTGGCTTTTTATGGAAAGTGGCGCTCGTGCACCGGGCAATTAAGCGACAATCGGTTACTGCCTGCAACGGGGCGGGGATACTTTATCGGTAAGAGAGTTTAGCGGCAACTGTTACGGAAGCTTGAAAGATTTCAATTGTCCAGGCGAAAGGTTCTTTTTAGATTTTTTTTCAGTTAAACCAGAATCACTTCCAGAATTTCCCAAAAACAATTTAAGCGCAATCTTTTAAATCCGCCGTTCAAAACTACCTACGTCCAAAATCAAGCCATCCATCCCCAGCCTAAACGTTCACCCTCCATCGACGTCCCTGCCAAAAAAGTGCGCCGAAAGATAATGCCCTCCTCGCGGCAAGTGTAACGAGTCGCCGGGCGTCGGACGCTCGGCGCGCGCGAGAAGGAGACGGAGCATCCGAGGGGGGCCTTCCAGGCGGCGTGCGTTCATCAGATTGGCAAGACAATGGGATATTCCGTGACGCAACGATATTATGGAATCGCACGCGCGGTCCTACTCCTCCCACTCGGCGTTCTCCAACCTCCGCCGAGCGCTGCTCTTCGCGTTACGCATTGGGAGGCATGCTCGCGCGCGAACGAACGGGAGTCGGGGTCGTTTCAGTTTTTGTTTTTTTTTTTTTTTTGTTTTTTTTTGATTTTTCGAAATTTTATACAATGAATATAGTATAATTCGTTGGGGAATTATTACGTTTATTTTATGCTGCGAATATCGACGAGCAGCCTTTATTATTGCATCTGAGCGGAGAAGCGAGTTTCAAAGACACATAATAACTTTGATGTAGTTCGCAGTTCGGCGAAGATTCTTGCTTAACTTGTCGGAGGATGAATAATTATATATAGTTTATACTAGCACGCTTCTAGTCGAGTTTGAAAGTTGCCAACGTAAACTTGTAACGTCAAGGCAAATATTTTAATAGGCTATAAATACCGTATCCCTTGTACTTTTAACGTGCAATATAATAGTTTAGAATAAAAGTTGAAAGTTTTTGTCGCGCATTTTTAAATTCAATTGATTGTAAAAAAAGTCATTCGGACATTCGAGGCAGTCGAAGGCACTCTTACAAAAGTCGCAAGCGAAACTGGCGCGATCCACTCTCGCCTCCCTAACTCTCCCGAGCTGCTCTCCGAAAAACGTCGGCGACTTGTGAAACTTCCAGCGCGCGATTCGCCGGAGAACACAATTTACGCCTCGGAGCCGAGGCGAACGAACAAAAAACCTCGGGCGCGCCAGGCGGTGTTTAACAAGAAGCTCTCGGCCCCGGCCGCGTTCGCCGAGGGAAAAATTACATGGTCAGGGGCAAGGAAGCCGCGGCTGATTGCCTCGCGCCAATTAAATTCGGGAGCCTCCTCTCTCTCTCTCTCTCTCGCGGAAGAGATCCACGCGCGAGAGGCCGTTAAAGCCACTTCCTATATTTTTCACCGGCTCATTAAAGAGGCGTGGGTACGAGCGAACCCGTTGGCTCATCCTCGCGGTTACGTGCCAAACCTTTCTCCTATTACTCCCCGGCCCCCCCGCCCCCCGCCGAGGCAAGGCAGAGCTGCTGCTCCTTTCTTTATCCTCGGTGTTTTGCGCGCGCTCGCGCGACGCCGTATTACGGCATTGTTTTTGACGCTCGGCGCTCGCCGGCCCGATGTTTACGAGGAGTAAGGAGAGCGCTCGAGGTGGCGCGTGTGTATTGAAGTGACGCGCTGCCGACGGACGGACTGCCGGTTGGTTTTAGCGTATTTTCGTTATTGACGACTGATTTGGAAAAATTGGCAGTGCGGAGATGATTAGCTGTAAAGTTTTATTTGATTGGCGTCTGGTGAATGAAGAATATTCTTTTAAAATGCAAATTTAACAAAAGACGAAGCGACGTAATTTCATCTGCTTTCTTGAGCCTCAGCGAATTAGGAAGCAGGAAATCATAAATTTCAATCTGAAATAATGTTTTGCCGCGGAATCTGCATTTTAAACTTGCACGTAATAAAATCATAATGAATTTCGCCACGAGCAGCAGCGAGCTCCGACGGAGCTGAATCTCACGGTTTAGCTGGAATCAAGATTTTAAAGATGTTTGTCTGGAGGCTCGGAGATTCACAGTGAATTAGCATTAAAAGAGATTTCCGAGAAAGTAATTTTACGATATTATGATTGATACGGCTTATTTACAAGCGCGGAGTTTATAAGCATTGTAACAAAAAAACCCTAGTAATTAGAGTAGAAATCAGGCAGTACGAAAAAAGTTGAGTTAAAAAGGAAGTAAGCCGACGTTCGCGAAGCGATGCTATATTAAAGGTCTTATTTTTCCTGCTCCGCCGGCTGCTATAGATTATTGAATGAACTGCCAGTATCGACTTCCACGGCACACAGTATTTCAACCGAACTCGGCGCATTCATTAAAATCAATCCACTCGACTAAATTTCCCGCCCGGTCAAAAATACCCTACAGAAAACGTATACGCGATCGATTTCGAAGAAAGAAGAGCTTCGACCCGACAAAGCGGCCGATCCACCGAGCCGCCGAAAAGCCGGGCTAATAACGAGGGACGGACGTTATCCAACGCCGCCTTGCGCAATGGTGCAACTCGTTTGCGCGCCACGGTTTATCCGCAATTCCGGTCCAGGAGTAGCGCGAGCTCGCTCACACCTCTCATTACCGCTCGCTCTCTCTCTGTCTCTCTCTCTCTCTCGCGCGCGCGCGCGGTGTGCGTCCGAGCTGGGCACACGCAAAAGGAGGAGGATAAGCCTCGGAGATCAGCGGGAGCCGATAGCGCGCCGGCTCGGTGCTCCCCTTTTTTCCTGCGGGCCTCGCAAGACCGGCAGCAAGCCGTGACCGCATCGATTTAACGATCGTTTAACTCATATTTCACGGCAGGCCGCTCTGCCGTCGCCGCCGCCGCCGCCGCCGCCGGTTGCGAGAATATATATCGTCCTCCTTGCGGGTTCTATGCGCGATGGCTGGAGCGAGATTAAATTATCTAACATGTGTATTACGCGGACCTTCCGTTTTTTTTTTCTTTTTTCTCTACCCTCCCGCTTCTTTCCGCGCGAGGAGGCCTTTTTATCTTCTCTCTTTTCTGCTGCTGCTCAAGCGCTGTTGTAAGAATATTGTTCGGGGAGCCGTGCTCGATTGTTTCGGCTTTTCTGGTTTGCCTGTTGATCTATTCATTCTTTTCCGGCGCTTTTCCTTTTTCACTCTTCGCCTCGATTCGGGTATGATAACTTTTGATTTTTTATTTCAGGACTATTCGTTCCGTTTATTTAATCAGACGCTGATAGGTCTATATTGGGTTTCTTACTTTTCTTTTTTTAAAAATGCTCGATATCGTCGAAGCAAAAAGGTCTTTTCAGAGTAAATTTTAATAGAGAAATTCACGGGGCAGCTTTGCGTAAGCAATTGGGATTCCAGCACGGATTCGGAACTAAAACTAGACGAGTTTCTTATTACGCGGCGAGATTCGCTCGCGATCCAAGCATCATTCTGCGCTTCTCGAGCAATTTAATCAAACTTTGATTCTTGTAGTTTCCTGCATGCGTTTCCTGTCTTGCATTTTCAATCGACGCCGACGTGCGCTTCGAATTATTTTTCGGGCCCAAAGCCATTCAAACTAGAAAGCATAATTTCCTTCCTTCGACAATTACGTTTTAGTCTAAACTAATTACCTTTATCTTCCGAGAGCAAATTATGTAATTTTCTAATGAAATCAGATCGAAGATTTCCGTCTAATTGAAAACAATTAAGACTAATGCATTATATCCATTTCTTTGCCCCAAAAGGTATAATTAAAGTTTTGAAACGACAATAAATATATTTAGTGTTATATTAATCACGTATTATATAAGGATAAGCCATTAGTCGCATGAAAATAAGAAACAATAAAACGGGCAAAATAATCTCTATTTAATTACACGCCCCGATAAAAGTTCGAAAGGTATCGTTCTAAAAATAAGTGTGTTAAAAGTTTAATGTGATTTTAGTGCGGCGTTTATCTGATCAGGTTGCAAGTACAGATTAGTCGTTTTAATTTTGCTGGCTAAACAATAGAATGATTTTGCGATACGAAACTAGTTACTTTTTCTTAGGTTTTGAGTAACTTTTAATACTTATTTTTAGTAGAATAATAAAACAAGGACCTACACCATATAATTGAATATTCCATAATTTATGGTTTAAAGAAATTTAAAGTGAAAGTTTAAGAAAAAGTATAATGGTTGATGCAAAAAATGTAAAGATCTTGCGCTTCTCTCCATGACCTATGAGTACCTAACAGTAACCAAACACTTTTCAAATTAATGTTTTACAAAATATCTTTCACTCAATTACCGAGCCGTAAATTTTCACCTGGGCCAGATTTTAAAAACGTGCGTAAAATTCATTAATATAAGTTACCTCAACAATTTTAATATTCCACACTAATTAAATTATTGCGATACTCGCTTAAAATGGCCAATTAGGTAACAACTGGATAACTTATTAAGAAAGTAGAGGGCCCTCGCGTTCCAGCAGCAAAAAAGAATCTTCCAGAAAGTTGAAAAAAAAAAAAACTGCTTTATTCATGTCGGCTCGCGCTCGCCTTTCGTTATAAAATTGAAAAGCTAATCAAGATGCGTAAAATTGCGCGCGAACCGATAACTCGATAAACAAGCCGTCGGAGGCGGCCGGGGCCGGGGGCAGAGAAGGTTGAAACTTCTTAATTGCTTTGCGGAAACATTCGCCCCGCTGTCGCGAAGAATCGAAGGAAGCCCGCCGCCGCCGCGCCAAGTTTTCATTAAACTTCCCGCGAAGGTGCTCGCAACCGATAATTCAGCCCGGGCCTGCATTGCTCGGCTTTCGCACGGCTGTACGCCGCGAGAGAGCTACCCTACAATTTATTTCTGCTCCAAGTTTATTTCCTCGGGAAGTGCTTCAACTCTCGGCGCTGCTAATAAAGCTGGCTTTAATTGTTTAGGGCGTGAAATTTTGTCAATTTTTAACGAAAGTTTGTAAATTTTTACGGAAGAGGAAGTAGTTGAAAGGCGGGGTGTGCCTTTATTTTTAGTTGACGAAAACAATTTTATACATTTATTTGTTATGTGAGACTTTTCGTCTTTGGAGATTTAAATCTTCATCTCAACGAATTAATACTACTCGTAGATAATTTATTTTGTGAACCCTTATTGCTCGTCAACTAAAATTTTTTCATCAACATTTCCTTTTCTATTTTCATCGTGTTAGTAGAGAATAATTAGCATTAATGCTCTGGTTTATTCGACCGAGTTCACTCATTACTGCTTCCTTTTTCTTTGGTTTATTTTCAGTCGAAATAGGTTTGAGTCATGTCTCAGTTTCATTCTGCACTGAACATAAAAAAATGAAAAAATTCATTAGTAATTCAAGAGTTGTTTTCATTTGTTGGAAAATATTAAATGAATTTGCACAAAAATTCTGCGAATTCCTCGTATTCTAATTCAGGAAAATTCAAGAAAATGTAGAACAATTATCATTATAGCTGAGTTTCATACTTATATTTTGTTTCGTGCTTTTAATAAAATTTCCGTTTCTCTATACTTTTTTTATCCCCATCTAATAATTTAACTTTCAAAATTTCATTGCAGTCTTCATACTTCCAAATTAAACGTTTAAATCCTTTTCACCGCACGAACACGACGTAACAAAAACAAATGCTTCTAACCGTACCGCACGACTTCTCTCTTCCGCCGATAAACCTACTAAATTTTTCATCGGCCACTACAATGCCATCGACAACATAATTCCCAACCGAGCAGGCAGCCCGAACCTCCTCCGCCGAAAGAAATCCAGCTTCCCCCCGGCTAAAAATCTCATTCCTAACGCCGCGCGCAAAAGTTTCACACGGGACACAATGTGTCCCCGGCCGCAGAAAAACTCCGCACTTACAAGTTGGCGACAGCGTATAGGCAGCGGCGGCAATTAAAATACCGATCCCCCGAATCCCGCGCGGATCGGCACGCGGCGGCAGATTAGAGATCGAAGAGCCGAGAGCGTAACATCATCTGCCACGTGCGAGAGAGAGAGAGAGAGAGAGAGCGAGAGCCGGCCGTCGAAATAGGCCTTTCCCTTCGAGACCTTGGACTTATCGCGCCGAGCGCCCGCGGAACTGGAGCACTCTCCGAGAGAGGCTGCCTCGCTCTGCATTCGGCGATCTCTGCGCAATCCGCTTTCGACAGGCGGATGGCTCTTTCTCTCCCCACTGGAATATGTATTGGCAGGCGCTTTTTTTTCTCCGGGGTTCAGATTAGGTTTTCTCAGATTCGGACGATTTCTTGGTTATTTGGGTTTAAATCAGCGGGGTTATTGTTCGTTGGAGGTTAATTGTGGTAGATTTTATATGGCTGCTAATGACAGAGTTGTAGTGGCCGATACGCGTAAATGTCTTGCCGTATCTGGGCTTCATCTACTTACTGACATTAGTGTGATATTTTTACGGAAATAATAATGATATTTAACAAGTGAAGTAGTTTATTGATTCTAAATAATAATTGTAATTAGAAATTCTGGAATTTTAGAAAGAACGGACCCTTAAAATATATCCGTAGAATATATTTGACCCGACAGAGAAACATTTAAAATCTTTTCCATTACAGAGAGGATAAAAAATTATGAATTTAAAAAAATTGTGATCACTGTAGATAGAGGGGAGGTTGAGAAAAACATAACCTAAATTCGCAAAGTAACGCAGGCAGTATATCTATGTATATTATCATGCGGCTGATCATATTCGGTATATTTCTACTTATACAGATATGAATACAGATATAGATTCACGCGTAGCGATCAAACTTCTTTTAAAGCTCATAATTTTTCGCTCTCTTTATAGTGGAAAGGATTTTAACCGTTTTTCTTTCAGGTTAGATCCCATATACTCCCGCGAGCATTGTCCTTTGAATAACTAAATTTTCCTTTAAAGCAGTATACTATCTCTGTAATGATAATGCTCAAAATCGTAATTCCTTTCGTAATAAGTTTTAAGAGGTTTCATTATTAAATCCATAAAAATAAATGAATTAAGTAATAAAATTTTTAATAAAGATTCAACGTTCTTGCCTTTTTGTAAAAATTGGTCTAAAAATTCTACAAATTTTGTAAATAAAGTTCATGCTTGTAAAATTGGAAGTTCCTCTATTTTAGTATAAAAAGAAATCCTAAAATTCCATTTTAATTTTCAAAGAAACATTGAACAAGCTCGTAAAAACAGCGAATATTATTAAAGGTATTAAAAACTGGAGTCTTTTAATAATCCACCTACTAAACTGCATAAAACGCTCGTTTTAAACGACACCGGGGTAATGCACATTCAATCGCTTTATAAGCTCGGAAGCCATTAAAACTTTACGGCGTACATATTACACGACTTAAATGTCGTTGAACGGGGTGTCCCTTTTCCAGCTACCGCGTAAAAAGTCGCTTACAGGCAAAATAAAATCCGCAACAGCGCGAGGGACATACGAGTTTACGACTTTCTTAAAAGTTTCCGAAACAAGCGTCGCTCCGTCTCTCTTCTCTCTCTCTCTCTCTCTCTCTCTCTCTGGCAGCATTATAGCAGCGAGCTACAACGCAAGTGCGGGTAGCGCGAGGGAGAAGTTTCAAGACTAAATAGACGAGCTCGTTAATTAGCTTAAGGGGGGGCTAATTAGCCCGTTCGAAGGTTATCCGCGAGACGTTTCCAGCTGCTCGCTCGACACTTGGATTGATACGGGTATTTTTCTTTTTCTTTTTTCGTTGACATTCGCAAGATCGTTGCTTTGTTTAGGAAAATAGTATCTCTATCAGCGGCTCGATCCAAATATTTTTAATTGCGCGCGTTACTAGTTTGGAGCGGGTTTCAAACCTGATTTTGGCAAGCGGCGCATAAAAAAGGCACCCGAACCGTACACTTGCGCGGATGGTTTATACTTTGAAATCGAGAAAAGTGAAAGTTTGTTTTTAAACAGAATTAGCCCTTTTAGTTGCGAGAACTCGGGGCTTTCGAAATGTCGTGAATTTTCGTCTAATTATCGAGAAGAAAAAAGAAGTTAAATATCTGCAAAGCTTTTTATAACGATTTAAAAAACTTTTATATTTCCGTAATTCAAGATGTTTAAACATTTCGCTCGATACCTTTAACGAAGTTTATAGTTTGCTTCGTTCCCGTAAACGTTAATAAGTGCCCCAACAAAGATTGTTTCCAACTGCGATTTACAATTAAGTGCCTTTTACTTCCGGCATTCGATCAAGAGAATCCATAATATGCAATCCGAATAAAGCGTCCCCACGCACGCGGCAGTGCATAAAAAGATCTCGTTTAAAGTCATAGCCTCCGAGGCGACCTATCAATTCCTCAGCCTTCGCTCCTGCAGTCAGCCGTAATCCAGCGCGCGAAAGGTTGCCGTTCGACAGGCGCGCGCGCGCCTCCGCGCTGACACCGTAGGCCGCGCGCTCCGAAATAAAAGCGCGTCGAATGAAGCAATAAAAAGCGCGCCGGGCGTTCCTCTTTTTTTTCCTTTTTTTTTATCGCCCATTTAATTATCGCGAATAACTCTCATCGGCGCGTATTACGCGCGAGGCGCGCGGCGTTGGCGGATAAGCATCTCTCTCTCTCTCTCTCTCGGGTTCTCACGCGCGATTCCATTAGCCCAGGGGTTTTAGAGCCAAGCGCGGAGATAACAATGAGCGAGTCGTTGGGAGAGAGAAACTCGGGCGCGAGAAGTGACATTGTATGCGCAGCTGACTGCACACGGCCGCGGACGTAAGATTAGGGAAAGGAGGCTGCCGAGGGAAGGGAGAGTCTTCCGACGCTGCTTCCTGCGGGGCTGAGATTAGGAAAAGTGAGAGAGAGAGAGAGAGAGAGAGAGATGAGCTTTTACTCGAGCTCGGGTTGCGTAAGAGAGAGGCCTCTTCCTTTTTTCTTGAGGTCTTCGCGTTTCTTTTCTTGGGATTACGATGATGATTATGTTGTATTATACAATGGTGTGTAAGGCCTTTATCGGCGCTGTTCGAAAAGATGTTTCTATTGCTGAACACGATCAGATTAGCATTTGTACGTCGGGTTAAATAATCTCAGTCAGCTGCCGGTCGCTGTTTATTCCGATTAATCTTCTTACTGCGGCTGCCTAATGCGCCGTGTTAGATAAATAAATGTTAACTGAAAATCTTTTACTTTCAAAAATTTTACCAGCTGTACAATATTAATATGTTGTTAATCATTTCCAGACGTCCAACGATGAGGAGAGGGCCAGAATACCGGAATTTCTCACCGAGTTGGACGTGGCCAGTGCCGAAGAATCGGCGGAGGACGTTGAAGCCTTAAGTAAACTGGTGAAAAGGCTTGCACCCGAAAAGAATGGCGAGTACCTAGGAATACAAGGTCTTATAAGCTTAATTATTAATCTTCAGAACGTCGCAAAGGATTAATATAATTAATAAAATGTCATTTTTTTCTTAGTTTTCTTTGGAAGTGCAAAACTACTGAGGAACTGGCTTAAGGGAGCGGGTATAAAATTAATGCACTTACTAACCTATAGCATTTCGTAACGCTTAAAGATTTTTCTTCGTTTGCTCAACGTTACTTTATACTCTTCATTTCTATTGGTTCTTTTCGAACATTAACAAGTCATTCTAGTTACAGTTATTATACTAATATTTTACTGTAATAGAGGGGTATATTATATTACTTATTTTAAAATATACCCGATTTTTATAATACAATTGCACGCATTAGCATTCTGCTTGAAGTAAATCATTTTTTTTTTTTGAGTTTGTATGTAAATGGACTCATCTGTCATGCATGCTCTAACATTTTGAAAATTTTCAGAAATAACGGGTCAACCAGGAGTGGATTACCCTGCATTGACAACGATTCCTGCCACCTCGTTCAGTTGCCGCGGACAGAAGGGCGGTTATTATGCAGATTTGGAAACAAATTGCCAAGTGCGTATGATAGAAAAATTTAACAGTATAATCTACAAAATTCCTGTTCTAGCGAAGTACTATTAAGAGTACAATACTTTAAAATTCTTTACTTTTATTTTAAAAATAATAGTAATCTTTCTTAATACATTTATACAAATTATACTTAATATATTTTTACTATTTATTTATTTAATTAATTTTTAGGTTTTCCACATTTGTGATAATGGGCGAAAAATATCATTTCTTTGCCCGAACGGCACCATCTTCCAACAGTCGCAATTGATTTGCGACTGGTGGTTCAAGGTGGACTGCAGTAAATCAGCGGAGCTTTACGAGCAGAGCGCCGAATTTCTTGCCGAAGAGGAGCGTAAGCGCATCGAGCATAAGAAGATGAACTCCGAGTTCCATAGAACCACAAACGAGGATAATAGCAATAATTTCTATCAAAATTCGAACTACGACGGACGTCAGAATGGAAGAATGAATCCTTATGGCCAATCTGCTTCGCAAAATCAACTACCTAATGGTCAGAATACCAAGTCCACTCCATCCTTCGATCCTAATCAAATTTATGAGCGACAAAGTACTCGGTCGGGAAGTCAGGTGACGCACTCAACCAGTCAATACAATCAAGATACTTCTGTAACTCGTGCCAAGGACGATTACAGCAAACCCCAAAATAGTAGACAACAGAATCAATTGCTATCAAATGATGGAAAGAACAATCAAGCTAACAATTTTGATCAACGGGGCTCGAACAAGTATTACAAAAATCAAATAAAGTCCAGTCAGGAGGACGAGTATTTTGGTTCAGCAGCAAACGTAAATGCTCAGCGGGAGGATAAACAAAATGTTAAGCCTTCCACAAAACCACGAACATTCACTCGTCCAAATTTCAATGTTCCCATTCAGAAAGTAACACCACCATACACCGAAACCACAACGTTCCGTACTTCGACTGCCAATCCGGTTCGAGAATTCCAACATTTAGCGGAGAGCGCAGCTTTTGCTTCCAGCCGAGGTAATAGATATAAACCTCACAGCTCGAATCAGTTTAATAGTTTTTATACTAGCAACAAAGCCACTACTCTCCCTACGCAAGACACTATTCAACATTCCACTGCTGCAACAACTTTGAGCTCTTCAAAGGATCGCCCCAGTCCGCAGAGTTTTGTTCGATCACGGGTTGGTATTCCTGCATTCCCAGGACCAACTTACACTCCTATTTACAAACCTAGAACAACCACGCTGCCAGCTAAAGAAGCTCCTACGACCACACAGAGATCATATACAAATACAGATTATTACAGGCAAGGTTCTCAAGAGTCGACAACTTATGGTAATTTTGAGACTACTACTGCTTATCCTGAATACACAACTGCTGAATCTCAAGTTAGTTACACTACGAGTGCATATCGGGAAAGAAATACAAACGCTCCTCAGACCACCTTTAACAACGAACAATATACCACGACTGATTTAACTACTCAGAGATCCTTCTTTACTAGGGACTTTTCTAGAGAAACTTCAACTCCAATCGTTACGACTACTACAAGATACGATAGTGGTGAATCTACCACCCGATACGCCGATAATTATTCCGGCTCTTTTACGACATTGAGACCAGTTTATAGCGATGCTTACAGTCAAAATACTGTTTCCTCTAACACCGTTGATGATAATGGTTCAACAACTCCTTCTATTTCATTTATTGAAAATGTTCAATTTGGTTCAAATGTTCAATCTAAATTCTCGACGAAGAATCCGCAAAAATCTCAATCACAGACTTATCGCCAACAAAACTTCATTAGCTCATCTACAGAAAAACCAAGCCGCTTAAATCAAACTTATGATGCAAACATTCCACGTCGTACTCCAAGTCCTTACGATAAAAGTGTGACATACCAGCACGGAAAGATAATTCAGTCTACTCTTGGACCTTACATTCCTTTCACAAAGAATTACGCGTTTACCACTAATAGTCCTACGGCTAAACCAAATTTCAATAACAGAAATCTAAAGCCGTCATCTGACAACTATGTTTCATCAAATTTTGGAAAATCTGGCAATAGAGCAACTTATTTACCAGAAAAAACGACTCAACCGTCATTTGTCACAGAAAAGAGCATTCTTGATAATAGGCCACCAAATGAACGAGAGCATGCTTTAGAAATGTTGAAATCACTTCAGGGTCTTGAAGGAACTGTGTCAAACTTAGATATCAATAACATTAATAACACTAGAAGTGGACTGGATATACCAAGTTCTAGTGGACCTTCCACTTTGCACTCTTTGGCTTTGTATTTTGCTAGTGCCGACGATGGGTACGAAAGTGAGACTCCAACCGATTCTGCTATCAAAGTTGAAACAACGCCAAATCCACTTGAAAAGAAAAACACTTCAGTTATTGAACTACCATCGAGCATTTTAACTCAGCATACTATCAGCTCCTATGCTGAACTTTTCAACTTGAATAATGCATTAGAAAATAACATTACTGGCGATACCAGCTACGATAACAGCGAGGAAAACTTGACAGACGAAGATAACAGTGACTTGGATATACAGCAAAGTGAAGGTCCTCTTAGCGGAGTAAAGAAATCAAATAATACCAAATTAAGAGAACTTGCGCAAGTCTTTACTCAAGCATTATCTGCTTATTTGCAAGATCCAGATACATTTAAGAAAGTTTTAACTGAAATACGACCAACAGAGCCGCCTCAAACATCTGAAAATGAAATAACTACTGCTTCACCTACTACAACTGAAGATTATCCATCTGTTACAAAAGAAAAAGATGAAGTCTTAGATTTTTCGGATGATATTAACGGCGTCAGAAGGAGAAGACCCACTACCACTTCTTTACCAGAAACCACTAAAGAACCAATTGAGAGTTTAACAGAAACTACGACTTATAAGCCATATTATACCGCTGAATATTTTTCATCTACAACGCCATATCCCGACGAATCATTAAACGAAGCTCAAAGCGGTTACCTTCATCAACCAAATCAGCAAAAATCAGACAGTAAAACAGCATTCCAAGCTAATACTGTTTTTGATTCTAAAAAGCTGAACGAAGTGCAAAATTACAAATCTACCACCTACAGTGTAAGCAGCTCTAGCAGCCCCGGAAAGGATTACGAAAGCTACTTCCCCAGCGAACCGAGTAGATACGGAGGTTTCCAAAATAATTCTGCTAATACTCACGCTCCGTACGGTAAATACGTCAAACCCTCCGACGCCACCCCAATTAGTGACAATTACGTTTCATCCTCTACACCAGCAAGTTACGAAGTAGCGGCACCTCAAAGTTTCGTGCCAATTAAGCCTAGCGCCAGCGTGAGCGATAATCTTCGCGACGAACTTACGCCTCCGGGTTACACAAGCTATTCGACCTCCAACACTATTAGTGCCGCTACAAGTAGCACAGCCAAGACGAGTAAAGTAACTAATGCAGGAACATCAAGCAGCAGTGTTACACCAGTATATAAACGACCTCAAGAAGGTGTCACTACCACAAGGGAACCATTTAGAATACGCTATTACGATACGACTACGCCAAGACCAGCTCAATCTGAATCTCTGGTTACAGCAAATAGTATTCACTCGAGATACGGAAATAACTTTAACAGCTTAAACAATGCTTTCCAAACTGAAAAACCATCAGAAAATCAAAGGCATACTAACCAGCCTACTGTTCACTGGACATCTTCACCATCAGTTACACAATTATGGGAAACGACCGTGTTTATCGATCCTGATCACATTAACCGAGGTTTGGATAATGATCCCAAGATAACTCAGTCATCTAACATTGATTACAGAAGTACAACTCCCTCTGGAAAAGATTTCTTGGATAGCGACAACGTAGTAACCCCTCAGAATTCTAACAGCGATGCTTCAACTCCATGGCAGTGGGCGTCAAACAATAACGACGCTCCGACTGCTTTTACTCTGTTGCCAAACGCATTTGCCAACTCGGAAAACACAGGAACTCCAACTCCAATTTATACAACGAGATCGAGCATAACAACGACGATTACATCTTCGATAACGGCAACTAACGCTGTTCCTAGAGATAACGGTATACCCACGAGAATCAGTGTCTTCAATGTGACTGAAAACGAAATCCAAAAGGCTCAAGAAATGTTTGGTAAGCTCAATGAAACGAGTTCAAACACCTTGATGAAAGTAATGAAACAAGCAGACAACAACGCCACCGTCAGGCAGCTAGTTCTTTTGCTAATCAGTCACTGCAACGGTCCCATGAATAAAACAATGGAAGAGGAGAAAGAACAACTACTGAATGCTCTCCTACGAATGCCAGTAAACGAATTCACTACCGAGGAATCTCGCGAACTCATCCGCGGCATCAGTAAGCTTCACCTTCCAATCGGTAGAGCTGCTGAAGAAGCAAAAGCTGCACCGACAACTCCTTCCGCAGCTCCCACAACAACAATACTACCAGCACCGAGTGAGCCTTCGGTCACAACGTTTAGGAGCAGATCGGGCAGAAAATTCAAGACCACGACGGCCAAGCCGACGACTTACGCCAAAGTCTCGTCGAACGTAGTCGAGAGATCCGATCGACTCGCCCCTTTCGCATCAAGAAACGCCGTTGCGTTGGAGGAGGGAACAGCTTCCGATAATCGAGCACTCGATCTTCTCAGGTCGCTCTATACAATAGCTGCCAAGTGGGGTTGAACGTCTTTATGTTGATTGGGATGCATGATTGATGCCTAACTGTCTAATTTTTATGCTCGATTTATAATATTCATATTCATTGCAGCGAAGCATTATTCTTAGCGTTAAGAATCGTAGACGAAATTTTGTACTTTAGTTGTTTAGGATTAAAACTATCGACTGCAATCGCGCAAAATGATTGACGATAAAAGCACGACTTTTTTAAAGTAAAAAAATTCAATGTAAGACATGAAGTACCAATCGTGCGCCCAATTTTGTTTAAAAAGCAAATTATTGGCCAGCATAAACGGACTAAGTAACTTTTAGCGATAATTACGAACGAAACTCGAGGACTCTAACTCCACGAAAATAAGAACTTGTATTATAAACCGGAATGCTCTCGTGCATAATTATAATTACCGATCTTTAATTGTTAATTGCACGACAAATATTGGATGCGATTGATTATTGAAAAAATGATAAATATACGGATTCTAGTTGAACGAAAAAGCGATTAATAACAGAAAGAAAAAAAACGACGATTCGTAAAAGAGTCCTCTTCTCGAGTTTCGACCTCGCGACAGTTAAATGAGAAGACGCTTTGGTTTTCTCGTTCCTAATTATGATTCGTTATACTCTGTTCTTTGCGTCTGAACAGGTTATACCATGAAGTACTTACATCTAAACTGTAGTGTAGTCAATGACAAACTTTGTCCTCTTATATGCGTAAAAGCATTGCATGTCAAAATACCGATGAGACGTCTTTTAACGAAAAAGAACTGAAATACTTCGAGCGAGATAACATTCCAAAATATAGTAAAAATATTGTAGTTCAATTATAATTTACACTTAAAACATAGTGAATTTGCACAATATATGAAGAATTAATGTTAACTCTTCAGCCTGCGTGAGAATTTGCTCTAATAGAATGAAAAACAACTCGGAAGAATAATGTTTTTATTGTTAAAAATGAAATTTTTCGTTAAATTTATTAATGTTGAAATTTTACTATACGTTAAATTTATGTTCTAATGTAGCAGCTATCAAGTATTTGTCTCAAGTATCACTTGAAATTATTGCAGAACACGATGTTTGATTAACGAATTTGGATAAAGTAGCCTATTGTGTACTTAAGTTTTCGTTTAACATTTGAAAAACTAAAACAGCAGGCTGATTATCCGCCATAGCGAAGACGTTAAATCTATAAGACCGTTGTGAATCAAAATTATTTATTCCCCTCCTTTAATTATTAAGTCAATGTTCGTTAAGACTCGAGAGAACAATGTATTATTAATAAAGGTGTAAGGTGTTGGTTAAACAAAAGTTTAAGAGGATCAATTGTCGCACCGTCGATTTCGCGAAGGTCACTTTGCAGCACTGCAGTGATTGTCAAATCGTCGCAGGGGGGAGCGGCAATGATTCTTTTTCTTAAAAAGCGCATGCGCAATAAACCGATTTTTTTCGATGTGAATGCGTGAGATTATGAAGTAGATGTATCGATTTTATGTAAAATATGTTTGTACAGAATGTGAATAAATAAATGAGGGTTTTGTTATAATATATTAAGCAATAGATATTTGTTTATTTTAATGGACCTATATATACATATTCATAATGTAATGCAGGCATGAGTTTAAAGTTAGCAACTTGTTTGGCCAGATCTAATCAAGTGTGTGTAATAAAATCTTGTTTTAAAATTATAATCTATGATATGTGTTGCAAAATAAAAACTTAGTATAAATCTATTTTATCTTTGATAATAATTCATACATGCTCTTAAAGTGAAATACCGTTTTTTTGAAAACACTTTTAAAATTAATTTCTGTTTTTTCATCCCGTACGTTTTTGTTCAAAAAATGAATTCTCTTTCAACAACGTTAATACAGAATAATGAAAAATGCATATTTGTTATTCATATGTATAAATAATATAAAAGCTTATTCAAAATGTCATAAAATATTTTCCGAATTCAAATTGAAATGTCTGTCTTATTAAAAGTAATAAAACTCCACAGTACTGTACCGTTCAAATTGTTTTCACCGTTTACACCGAGTGATAAAACAAAAATATTGAAAAGAGAGTAATTGGTTTTATGGACGATTTGCATTTTCATTTTATTTTATTTTAGAGATTTTATGCTTGTTTTTAAAACATTCATTTTTAAAAATGATTACTTTATATCATTGCTTTAATATGTAAAAAACAGCACTGAAATGAATATTTTTTTTTAATACTAAAAACAGCTTATAATTGTTTTCAAAAAACAGTCAATTAAAAATACAATAGCAATAATATAGATTGCAGAAATTCTCAAGCAGAAGAACAAAAGAGCGAATAGTTAATTTATACAAGTTATAATCATAACTGCATAAATTATAAAAGAAACTTCGTACCTCGGCCAATTGAAACTTCAGCTGCAGACGTTTATTTCAAAATTTTAGAGACACTCCAGATAATGTTGTAACTCAACGGATAAATCAATATTTTTAACAAGTCTTCTACCACAAGCTCGAAAGTCCCATATATATATACATACATATAAGCATTGTAAATTCAGGCGCTTTCGCGGCGGCGCGGCTTCTGACAAATATTCATACAGCCAGGCAGTCGCGCAAAACCATTCCCGGAGCGTTAATCTCGAGAGACAAAGTTTAAACTTTATATTATCATGAATTTTGCATACAATGGCAGAGCAGGGCGAAGGCGGTAAAACCGAAAGCCGCGGAAACGGCTTATTGCCCAACGACGTATCTATCGGGGCCTCGCGGCTCTCTCGGCTCTCTCGCGCCCGGGGGAAATCCTTTACGCGCCCAGCTGCCGGCGAATACTTCCAGGCAATTTCGCCGCGCGCAGCGTTTCGGGAAACGGAGAAAGACTTCCACGGCGAGGATAAACCGAAGTGCGAGCCGATCTGACGTCCGGGAACGCGCGTGCAGGCGGCGCGGGGAGGAAGGCTCGTAAAGCAGTGTGCATACGGCTCGTTTTACACTCTGAAGGATGTGCTGCGCCTCGGCTGATCGAATTTTCCGGATGAAGTTGGGGGCTTTTGCGACCTGATAATCTTGGAATCGAGGATTCGTTGGGACAATCTTGAGTTAGGCGAATATGAACGATTTCTTAAAAATAAACTGTCTAAAATAGGAGCTGCTATTTTATTTTTATAGTGTTAGGAAGAGATTAATCCTCCTCACACTATTTGTAATTTCAAAATCATTTTTGAATCTGCGTTAAAATGTTTTTCGCAATAACCGAAAACAAAAAAGAGCGTAACCATAGCGGAATGCCAGGCAAAATTTCAATTTGAAATACGTATCGATTTTTATGTCAAATTTATATTACATTGAACAAAAATATATACAATTGTTCTGTTACATGGCATATTTTAAATATGTATTTCTAAATATTGAAAAAATTCATATCTATAAAAAATTTAAATCAACAGCTAGATTTGAATTTACAAGAAAAATTTTATGACAAAGCGGAGTTAGAATATTCATGGAAATCATCAATATTCCAAAACGATTTACATATTTTTCAAAACTTTTTAATATCAAAAGGGAAATTTCAAGATTAAAGCACTTCGATTAAAAACTGTATATCAAATCATATCATAAAATTATTTGTTAAAAAATCGTCTAATAACGAAAAAGATAAATAAAACTTAAAATTACATTTTCTTCCCTTTAACACCGAAAACTACGAAGCCAGAAATTCTAATTAAAAAAATGCAATTATACAATCCCGCGATTTTTCCGCAAAACGAATCTCGAGGCATCCAGCAATTTTCAGCCGAGGGGGAGAGGCAGCGTTTATTCGGCATTCCTCTCGATTTTTTCCTCCTCGGCTTCGCGCGTCTCTTCCTCGCGATTCCCTCATCCGAGCTCCGTCAAGCGGCGCAAGCCTACGCGAGCACAAACACGCGCGCGCGCACAGCGAGCTCCCCTCGGCGGCGCGTGCGCCAAACGAGAGTCGCACGCGGCAGTTATGAAAATGCGAATGCGGATAATCATCGTGAAAGTTGGAACGTGTTCGGGACGCGCAGAATGCATAATGCAAGGATCTGCCCGGGGTTGCGACGCTCCCGCGCGGGGAGGGGGAGATGAGATAATAATTACACGAGTACGTACACACGCTTGCAATTTCGGGCGAGTTAACTCCGGGAGAGTGGAACACTTCTGAAAAGGAGCGCGCAGATCCGCGTAAGTGTTTTTAATAACCTGACGAAACCGCCACCGGGTTTCGGGGCTCGGGGCAGATCTAATAGTTTATTGATGCAATTATAATGGGAGGGTGAGAAATAATAATAATGCCGGCCATCGCTGAAAAGTTATACGTCGGCTTTGGCGCGCCGTAATTACCTGTTATAATTGCGACGACGCGCGTACGAAAGATTTACGGTTGTCCGGTGGTGCAATTGATTGACAAGAGTTGCGATGCGCCGCACGTAAAAGATTGATTGGTAATTTCTATAGTTTGATCTACTGAGAGGATTGATTGAAAACCTTTATTGAATAATGTTTATTGCGTCCGATAAATTTCAATGAGTGCTTACGTTGATTTTAGCATTGTGCATTACAAAATTAGAATTTACGATCCACTAAATGCGAGGTATAATAAGAATATTAATAAAGAGAATTTTATAATACATTTATTTGATCCAAACAACGGTTTGGATTCGCTTTTTACAGGTTCGTCGATAAATCAAAAATAAAATAAGAGAATTTCTCGTTAAAATTTAAATTGCGCTGCATGCTTTATATTTTATATGCGTATTTTAATTAAAAATATTCAGATGGAAAAAAGCAAGGAAGTATAAAAACGCATAATGTACGCGAGGCATAATTTTATCTCAAAAATTTGCTTCAGGAAGTTTTAGCTACTTACTCGAAATTGGATTGCTCTCATCCGAGCGCACGACTAATCGAGCTTCGCTGGAATGATACAATTACAAAAGCGTCGCCGAAGAACGAAAATCTTAAATAGATGAAATCTTCAATTCCACAATGTTGTTAACTTAATAATACGAAGATTTGAAAGCGCGGCTTAAATTTAAGAAATAAAAATACTTGACCCTTATCTTTTTTGGGAACTAAACTGTGTCATTATCTATTTATACAACAGTTCTTTTTTATCTAATGCAATTATATTATTTATAATCTATGGAAAAATTTTACGACTTTTAAACTAACATATGACAATTTATAAACTTTTCAATCTTTCCTAAATAAAGCAAGAAACATTACAAAATAATATTTTGTTAAAAGAATACCACGTTTCTGCAAAAGTAAGTCCCTTACTCGTCCTTTTTAGCACACTCAATTAATGTACACTTCGCCACCTCAACAAATCGATCCTCACATAAATAGTCTCCACCAATCCAATCCATCAATTCCTTCCTTATTAATTCCTCATTCCATCTTCGGCCCACAGTCGAAGCATCGACCCGAGCTCGAAATTCAGCCCGTCCCCACCCGCATGCCTCGTTCGTCGTGCAGAACGAACTCCGGGATTAAATTCCCTGCACTTATTATTTTTGCGAGCCGCAAGAGAGAGAGAGAGAAAGAGAGAGAGAGGTCGAGGAATATATCAAAAGACTGGCAGCGACGTGACACGCGCTAAATAGATTTCTGTCGCGCCCAGAGATGACAAATGCGGGAATCGTGGCGACCTCAAGACCCGCATGAGCACATCCTCGCGCCGTCGCGCCTTTTTTTTTCTTTCTTTCTTTCGCCGGGGATTTTTGGAATTGCGCAATGTCGCGGTAATGCGGCCTGTCGTTGAAGCGGGGCTCGATAAATTTCGCGGCCGCGCTGATTTACCGGCTTTCGTTTTCGGGGCCGTTAATTACGGCCGTGCGGGCCAGTGGTGGTTGTACGGTTCGAACGGGGTAGCCTGAAGATTTTGGTGGCGTATGCGGTTGTAAATTTTCAGGATTCGGGGAGAGTCGCCCACTGCGACGATGAAATGGCAGGGTTCGCGTCGTTACGTATAAGCGGAGCTTTCGCGGAAAAATTAATTTACGCGTTTGGACGAGCATTGGAATAGTCATCGAATTGCGAAATTTTTATAGGTTTGATTTATTTTTAAAAGCCGTAAAAGTGATCTTAAATTATTATTATAAGTAGAAACTGCAAGTTTTTACACGTACATTTAAAGGAACAAATGATTCACCTTCTAAAGCTCATTAAACAGTAGAATTGGCCATGTAAATACGCTTGGCGTATAAATTTTTTTTCACTTTTCCAACACCGTGTGAATTTCCTTCTTCAAAGTATATATAAAATCACGCATTTAACGCACACCAGGCATTCCTTCCTTTTACAATTTCAACAGTCCTTAGCGTTTTTATTCTTTAGTTTGGTGTAGCGTGTCATCATTCGTACAAAACGAATAAATCGCGCGCCTTAAAAATTAAATCGTGAATAGACCGTAAGGTTTTATTGGCCACACATATCCGAAGAAGCTGTATTTAAGTGAATTTTTTCTTTTCACCCTCGTAAAGTGTAACTGATATTGTGGCTGTTGTATCATTGAAATAAGACCAGAATGCGTGCCGAGGATATAAAATGTTATAGTGTGTTTCCAGGTACGAGTGAAAGAATAGAGCAATGTAGAGGGAAGAAGAGAACCATTTACAAAAATGGAATGGCGGATGTTTATTACCGCGGAATACAAGATCTGCAAATAAATCGATTAAACGACACTAAAACTTTCGCTTGAAATTAAAGATATTCAAAATGTTTAGCTTAGTTTTTTTAAAATAAAATTTGTCTTTAATTTAAAAATCATTAAATATAAAGTAAAAAGCGGCAAAGTGTATTTTATTCATAAATATAGTATGTTTTCTAGATAAAATATCTTAAAAATTGAAATTTGTAAATACACTATTATCTCACTGATAATTCTCAATTTGTTTATTAGAAATTCCTAAAGGTAATTAACAGCTTTTGACAGGACAAGCTTTTTCTACAAAATTCCCGCGAAACTTGTACATCGTTCATTTCAAACAATAAATAGTTACTAACATACTCCGATCAGTTAATATTTCCCCTAAAGAGCAATAAAAGCGAATTTATGCACATCGAGAGAGTAAAAAGTTCACGAGCTCTCCTTCCCCACATTCCGTCACTCATATCTGCGCCGAATCAGCAATAAACCAAGACGCTCCGAGACTCCTTTCTGTCCTCGGCTTTCAGCTCCGCGAGGCCCGTCTCTCTCCGCCCACAGAAATAACCCGCGCTGGAAAAAGCTCTCGGCAGCGCGCGCAGGAGGCTCGCACCTGTGCGCTCTGCGTCCTTGCGGCTCGTACGAGTGCCGATCGATCGATAAAGGAGGCTCCCTGCCTCCTCCTCGCGAGCTAGCTCGCCTTAAAGTTAATTGAGCCGCGGCTAAGTTGGCCAACGGCTGTAACTCAGCCGGCTGTATATTGTTGGCTGTACCTAAAGCGGCGCGCGCGCGCGATCGCTGATGCAATCTGCCGACCTTTTACCGCCTCGGCGGCAGAGCGCGAAGATAATTGCAAGCTGGAAGAAAGGCTTCGCGAGGGGGAAGCACGCGAGGGGAGAGGGAAGGGACGCTGAGCCCTCCTCGCTCACAGTTCCTTTTTAATTCGCCGCGGCTGATCGTTACGTAATTGCCAGCCGCTCGCCGGATTTTATGGATCGCGATGATTCTGTTTGTCTTCGAGATGTCTTCTTGCTCGAGGAGTGGAATCGCTTGATCGATGGCGGTTAGGGATAAGGAAGTTGGTTTATATGGTTATTCTTGGGCAGAGCGATGAGAGCAGTGTTCGATGATGTATGGCATTGTTATTTCATTGAACGAGCGCCTGATTTTTTTCGATTTGAAAATAGATTTTGAATTCGAACGTACATGATGAATAATAAAAAGGATCGATATTAAAATTATTTCAACGATCAAAAATAGCACTTAATATAATAACGTATTTATTAAAAACTATTCACTTTAATTATATTTTGATTCTTCTAGGATAATTAAATGAAAGGGTGTAAAATTGGTTCTAAAACTGATTCTATACGAATTTTCATTTCCCTCGTACTCTTGAAATTAAAAATAATTTACAGCATATGATAGAAAAGGAAAGTTTTAAGCCCCGCGACGAGATATCAGATGAAATTGTAACACCCGAATGTGCAAAAAACGCTTATTCAAAGCATCTCCCGTCCTCTCTCTCTCTCTCTCTCTCTCTCTCTCTCTCTCTCTCTCTCTCTGCCCCCGACGCGATACGGAAGTTTATATAATTCAATCGATTCTCACAATTTGCATGGATAAAAATGGGCATCTCTTAAAATTCAAAACGGAAGGAATTTTTGCAAAATGCGCGCGCGCGGGAGAAAGTTCCGTGCCGCCCCGCGCGCGCATAAGCGGGACGACACACCGCCGCGAGCCGAGCCGCGCGCTCTCCGGGCCAAAGTTCTTCCCGTCGGATGTTCCCTCATTTAAATATACGGCTTGCGGGCGCGCTTGCCTGTATTTAAATGAGACCCGATGCTGATTTCAATGAATTGCGCAGTCGCGCGCACACACACACACACACACCCACGCGCGCGCTGGAGAGATATGGCACATTCGCCGGACTTTGGACTAAGGACGCGAGGAGTTGGCGGAAGTGCCGGTGTGGAAACGGACGGCCTTATCGCCGATGTAGGTCCAGAGTTGAGGAAAGACGCTCGATCTTGGCAGCCTAAGTGGATCCGAATGAGTTACTGCAGCCGGTTGCGCTCTGTGCCTTATTTTAGCTGTTTGTTTACGAGGATATTAGGTGTACAACTTACTGTTGAATCAGTTTTTAATAACTGAAAACAATGTTAATCGAAAAGCTTATTTAACTTTCCTGCGTTAGTAGCGCAAGTATGTTGAAAGAACAGATTTTTAGAAAAGTATTTTCGTAACAAACGAAACTTGAATTTTTACCGATGAATCGCGCGCTTAGATTCGCACGCCGAGTGCACACGAAATTAATAGGTAATTTACAGACTATTCAATATGTCTCAAAAGAGGCATTACCGACGAAATGCACCGGCAAACAATAGTAAACAGGCAGCGGGCCGGCAAACCGCGCAAAACCCCAAATTGCCACTCGCCATTTACATATAATCAGCATTAGTTTGCACGTAGTTCGGAGCTGCGCAGTTTCCGCAAGCGCTGACCTCCACCCTCGCCATTATTCCGGGCCGACCCGCGCCCCGTTCAATCGAAATCGGCGCGCATAAATTGAGCTCCGCGGCGCGCGCATTGATTTTTCGTATCGCCGCTCGCGAGCCGCCGCCGAGTCTAATCTGCGGCGCCGTATATATTTGTGACGCGAGGCGCTCCGGGATGGAGGCTGACTCGCTGCGATCCGACCGCTCGTAAAATACGGCCGGCTGTAAGAGTCTTCGTCTCCATCAATTTGTCGGATGTCGAACATTATCGACGTCAGCGTTCGAGCGCGCTTTATGCACGTGCGTACGTCACCCGTCACTGAATTATTATCGGGAGATAATTGAGATTTGCCGAAGAGATTTGCATTTGCGATGCTGCGGGCGCGCGAGTTTTGAGCTTGGCGGAGAATTGGATGTTGGGAAAGTTCAATGAGTATTAAATAATAAGCAGTCGAAGTTCGCGATGAAAGGCGTAAAATGGGAATGGGCCTTGAGGTTGTAATGAAATTTTGTAGAAGCTTAGGTTCAAGTGATAAAGTAAGTATATACAAATCGTAAAGTATCAAAGACGCTAAATGTCCAATATCTTAGAAATAATTGAAGGAAAATCAATAGCATTCCGTATTTTAGTGATTTCACGATCTATTTGATGTTGCGTTATCTTTATTATGCAAATGCCGATCTTTGCATATTTATTGTCGACGGCAGAGTGCATAAGTGACTATGGCTTGTACTTTAGTTTATACCAATAGTAAATTTAGTACTAATACGAAAGTAGCATATAAAACTCTGATGAATATCTGTAATAAAAAATCAGTAGCAGAAAACTAATGGTAAAATTGCAGTAGCGAGAAAACAAAAATTATTGGTAATAAATAAAATCTGAAAACTATTAAATATAAATGGAAAGATTTAATTTACAATTTTCAATTGGTTTTCAAAATAAAAGTTAGTTAACAAGAAAAGTCGACTATGAAAATAAATTTATGTCAATAGATTTTGCTTTCACAATTGCTAAAATAAAAAACAATTGCATTAAAATTTACTAGTACCTCAACCTTCTTTCTAATTTCAGTACTTTTCCGTCCAATTACAAGAACAACGTTTCGCAAAAAAGTTATCAATCTAAAACGTCAAATTTAACTGTTGTTTGTACACACTTAATTGCAAAATCATACAGTTTTAACAGTAATCACCGGCCTATCACTACCAATAACTCATTCCCTTCGTAACAATCGGGACTGTGTACATTCCGCGTAATCAGATCTTTGACACGAAGCACGCATAACTAGGCAGCAATTACCACCGCCTCGGTAAACGTTTTTTACCGACTAATACCCAGCTGCGGGGCAAACTGCCGCCCCGTTCGGGAATAAATCTCACCGACCGGCGTCTCGCCCTAATACAGAAACGCTTCTGCCTCGCCGCATCAGCATAAGCGCGGGATTTCAAGGTCTCGAGAGCCGCGCAAGCCGCGCATCGGGGCAATTAATCGCGCCGCGCGAGCAGCCAAGTCGAAGACTCACTTTCGAGCTGCCTGGAAAACGGACGGGGACGATCTGCCGCGCGTCCTTGCATTCTGTCACGAAATTTGCGTCTCCCGACGACGCGGATCATTAAAGCCGCCGCCGCCGCCGCAGCGGCAATTAATCAGATTTGCTCGTAAGGACGCGGGGCACGCGCGCCGTTTCGTGAAGCGATTAGCACTTGTGGGTTTTGAAATTCAGCCGATCGCGGGATAAAAGTTTTTATTTTCTGTTTTGTTCTTTTTAAGACGAAGGAATGAGAAAACAGTCGTCGAGTGTCGATTTCAAGCGAAAAATTGAAAGGAATTCCAAATGGTAAATGTAGTTCACAA
>JAWWEM010000027.1:9761176-9817315 GCA_035582935.1 Ormyrus thymus
AATGAGAAAACAGTCGTCGAGTGTCGATTTCAAGCGAAAAATTGAAAGGAATTCCAAATGGTAAATGTAGTTCACAATTTTGACAGTGCATTCTTTTTTAGAAATTACAAGTTAATTATTATATGATGTTAGGCCAACTTATAGAATATGAAAACAAATAAGAAAATACTATAACAAGAAAATTGGCTCATTAATACATTTGCTTAAAAAAGCAATTAAGCGAGGACGATTTGCATAATTATTCTAATTAATACCTAAGTAAACGATTTGTCGACTAAAGCAAAAATACGTAATCATTGCACTTCATAATTCCCGATCAAAAATAAGTAAAAATAACCCCTCAATTACAGCAATTGATAAAGCTAATTGACCGATCAACGCAGCGCAGCACCTAAAAGCCACCGCGCCGAAATCACCGAGGCCGCGTCCAATATCCCAGCGAGGATCCACGATCAATATCGAGCTCGCCATTAAAAAGGGGTCCGGCGCGCAATCGCCGCGATTCAGGCCGCACAAAGCTCCTGATGATACGTTCGGAGTCGCGAGCTCGCGCCCGGCGCTCGCAGCGGTGTGGGAATTGGCAAGGAGTTGCGTTGTCTGAGAGTTCGGCGTCTCCGAGTATCCCAAGAACGCGGGGGCCCCGGAGCCGCCTAATTGCGCGCCGCCGGATAAATTGCTGATTATCCCTTCGGGTCGTTAGTCTTGAACCTGCGATTTGGCCCTTGTGTCCTGGTTGCTTCTCGAGGGTGAGGTATGCTCATTGGGCAACTGATTGCGAGTGCTAGGAATTTGGAAAAGTGGATGAAAAGGCAATACTGAACCGTCCTCCTAAGTCGATAACTCGTTGATAAAAAGGTTTTCAATCAATTGTAAAAGTTAACGAAAAAAATCAGTTTAATGCGAACCAGTGAAAGAAACCCGGGTAATTCTACTGGTAATGTAATATCAGTTACACGTCTTCCAACCATTTCATCATTTCAAACGCAGCGCAATGCAGCAATCGCTTAAAATGTTTAATTCAATAACAAGGAAACCCTCCAACACGTGCCGTTGCATCGTTCCTGCGCATCGTTCGCGGGTCGAACGAAGCGCTCCCGGATAATCGCGTTATCTCCGCGCCGAGGCGAGCGGCTCTTTTCAGCTGTATCTCAGCGCGAACATATGTAAAAAGAGCGAACAATTTCAGCGCCGGTTAAATCGAATCGCGGAAGAGGAGCCCCCGGGATAAAATATGCGAGCCGCAGAGGACCCGGAGAAAGCAGTGCGCCGCCAAGCGGCTCGGCAGCGTTTCGAGGCTAATTAAGCGCGTCCCACTAACTTCATGAGCTCGCCAGGCAGAAGCAGCAGCGCCGGGTAATTGCATCATGCGCCTGCCGAGTGTGGAGGGGGAGGGGGGGATACGCGGAAAGTGTAATTCCAGGCTGCGAGATCGATTTCGGCGATCCTTTATATATATATATATATATATACGCTTCGTGCTCCGCGGCGATCGATAAGCGAGGATTTCTGTAGCATATTATGCACGCCGAAGAGGGATGTTGGAGGAAAGCGCGCGCTTCGCTCTGCGCGCTAAGAACTGGAACACAGAATTGTGCGTGTTCTTTTCGGAGCAGACGGGGATCCGACTGCCGGGAAGCGAGCTGGAAGTCGAATGAGTCATTCAAAAGATAAATGGCTTCACTGTTGATTGTGCGCTTTGGAAATTAAAGAGCGCTCGGAGCTGCTTTGCTTTCGATTCTGCTTTTCGGGGATTTAGCTGTCCGGGGATGTACAGTTGGCAGAGATATAGTCTATTGTCCGCGAGGAAAGCTTGGTAAATAGGCTGTTTAATTTACAATCGATATGCTCTTTTTTGCAATTTTTCGAGAGTTGACGTTGCACGGACCGTAAAGTTTTTGAATGTGCACTTGAAATCGAAGTTGACGCCGCGAAGCTGCGTATTTAAGACGTTGCATGAAATGCAGGTACCTTTTTAACCTGTGCATATAAAAGTGTCAGACGGTGCCATTCGAACGCTCAAATGTCGAAACTGCAAGAACGACCTCTTTAATTTGAGTACTGATTTTAAGCGCCTTTTGCCTATAATTTTTGGTTTTATGGATTGTGTAAAAAGAGATGGAACATACTTATTTTTGAATGGCAACGTTTGTATTATAATAACGCGATTTTGAAATATATTTCTTATCTTTTATAAACCAGTTTTAATATTGTAATTGATTATGACTACCTCAGGAATATTTTTTAATTACTTTAGTAATTATATAGCAATCAAAAAGAATTTTACATATTAGCTCAATATAAATTGCAACTAATATATACTTTGATTAATTAAATACAATTATGCCAAATGGAAAATGACTTATTTCGGGCAAAAAATCAATCGCCTACCTTGCGCAGGCGATTAAAATTTAAGCAAGGTCTAATCATACTTCGTAAAACGCTCGCGACATTAGATTTCCCTTTTGTGCATTAATATCGTCATTAACCTACGAACCGTTAGCTTTTTAACTCGCAAAATCATAATGATCATCTTTCGTCATTAAGGAAAAGCTCGGCGCAACTTAGAAATTAGCCTTAATGAAATATAATGCCCGAGCCGTAAGCTTGTCGGAAAAGGCTCCGGCGCCGCGGGAAAATATATATAGCAGGCCGCCTCCAAAAATTGCGGTAAAAAATTCACACCTACACTGACGAGCGGCTCACTTAAACGAGATAATTGAGTTAGGCGGGTTATTAAGACGTATGTAATTAAAGTAAAATGCCTTGCTCGCGCGAACGGAATTCACGGCGTTGCGCAACCTTCCGCAGGTTGCCTTATACATTGCGGCGTAAACGACTGCGAGCCCGGTGTATTAATAAGGAAATATGTATAATCTGTAAGCCCGAGCGTGCCGACTGTGAGTACACGCGTGGAATTGAAGGTGTATGTTAGATAAATGTAACGCTCGCGTGCTTCTAATCTTGGAGAGGCGAGGGGCTTCTTCGAACAAAGAACGGGTGTTCTTTGCTGAAGGGTTTTTTGACAATATTTGGTAAAATAGTCAGTTGTGCCGTTTCAAGAAACTCAAGCAAAGCTGTTTATTAATTGCGATGGCGTAAAAAGGACGCGTAATGCTACTAAAAGGTAGGATCTCCGGCGGCAAGAGGGAAACATTTTTCTCAAAAGCGCAAGGCATTCTTTCTCGTCATTGCGAAACGCGGGGAATAATATCGCGAAATCTATAGCGGCGTAAAATTGTCGGCGCGTGCTTCAAAGAAGAAGCATTTGTCGTGCATCGCAAATTTTGCATTTCATCCGCGACGAATTTGCCGTCTTGTCGATCGCGATACCGCACTTTCACGCTCCAATGGACGTCCGCGGCTGTGAGATCGACGAAAAAAAAAAACAAAAAAAAACGAACTGAAGATGCACCCGGTAGTGAGAGAATATTATTGCAGTTTGTAATTACTAGACGCAGGCGTGGGAAGCTGCTTTAGGATGTGACAAAAAGAAAGACTAATATAATTATAATAAGTGTATTATGTTTGTATACCTATCATTAATAAGGAACTATTGTTAGTGTGTAACACTGACTGATGTTAGGTAAAAAGTTATTTATTACAAAAACTTTTAAATTAGATCATCAGAGGGTAATTTATTTAATCAATATTTGATAAACTATTGAAATATACATAGTTTAAGTTTCATTATAAAAATAAATCACTGACAATCTTCCGAAATGCTTCCCCGACTTTTCTTAAATTTGAAATCAAATTTTAGTTAACCTTGGCAAATTTTTCCCAGCTACTCCGTATCACAATCAATAAGATCCTGCCGAACTTTCTTCGGCTTCTAAACAATCCACATCTTTCCAAAACTCTCTCTCTCCACTCCACACACAGAGAGCCCGGAAAATGCATCGAGCGCGAGATCGGGCGAAATCGTGGCCCCGAGCTTACATAAATATCTGCGGCGCCGATCGATCGGGCGCCGATTCCCCTTTCTGGCCGTAAGCGAGAGAAAAAAAAGCGAGAGCCCCCGCGGAGAGGCGCGCGGCAGAAGCAGTCTATTATGACCGAGGAGGATACTTTCTCCCCCGTTCCAGGTCGCACTTCCCCAATTGATCGTCCTCGTTAAAATCGAAAATTCGCCGCCGCCGTCGCCGCGGCCGCGATTAATTTCGGCTTCGATTCACGCCGCGGCTGTCGCAACTTCGTGCGCTGCACAGCCTCCTTCTGCGGGGCTGCTTTTTTTGTTTTCTTAGACGAGAAGAAAGCGAGAGTTTTAGCCGAACGCCGGGTAATTAGGGTTTTCTTTTTAGAGGAAAAATATTGAGGCGCTGCTTTTTGGTTGGCTTCGGTCTGGCGAGTTAATCGTTTCCTGGTGTGTGAATTCTACGTGTTTTAAGGTTTTTTGTAGGTAAGAAAGCAGTCAAAGTAATTGCATATTTATTGGTGTTATAAATGCATGAGGTTGCAGTGTTAGTTGAAAGTATAAATTTCGGCTGAAATTAGCTTTGGAAATCGAAAAATTTTCTTACTTTTCCTGAATAAAAACTGCAAATATATGAAAAATAAAGAGGTTTTAAAAATGCACGTTCTTTTCGGGTCGATGAATTCTTTTAAAAACGTAGAAATAAAAATACTTAAAACAAAAATTTCGAAAATTCAGCTTTTCCCGAGCACTTAAATTCGATTTTTTATAGTTTAGAAAATAAACTATTCGTCGGCTTAAACAATTTATTAATCATTATTCAATATCTTAAGCCAATAACAATGCAAAAAAAAAACACCAATAACAATAACAACAATAATAATCGAGCCGAGCTTGACTAAATAAGTCAGCGGCAGAGCGAATTATGTAAAAGCTCGACACGACGTTATCCGGTCCATCTCGCGAAGGCGCATCCCGCCGGGGGGGCGGCATCGCGTCCTTCGCTCCGCCGATACCGATCTTCGACGGAGCGCGAGCGCCGATCGATCGATCCTCGATCCACCGGCGCGCGATGAGGTAACCCCGCTCTCACCTATCTCCTCGCCGCGTAATGGATGCAGCGGCCTCCTCGTTAGGAGCCCCCCTCCCCGTCCGCGCGACTACATAAAGACGGTCTCGTTATAATCCGCGGCGATTTCGCTCCGCGGCGCGCGCGAAACGCAATTATTATTACGTGTGCGACCCGGTCGCGGGCCGCTATCGTTATCAGGAGTCGTTAGGCCGCGCGGTGTGACGATCCTTAGTTTCGCCGCGCGGCTTATGTATACACACACATATATATACGTTGAGTAACCCCGGAGCTTCTAACGAATGCCAAGATTTACGCCGGCTGGCGAGCCGCGCGGTTGCGTCAGCGATTTTCCTTAATGTAGCGCGCGCGAGCTACTGGATTTTTAGAGGGGGGCTTTACGGTTTTTTAATCTGCCGGGGAGATAAGTGCCTTGACTTTGTAATTATAAATCTGTTATCTCCCGGGGACTCGGGGGGAATGCCTCCTCCTCCGAGAAGCGCCTCGCGTGCTCGTAGAAAGTCCGTTTCGCGCGCAAGAAGCGGCTGCGTCGGCAATCAAAATAATGGCGGGTAGTAAAACGAATGTGCGTTCGGGAGAAAATGGTCAATGCGGATAGCTGGTCGCTTGATATTTTGATTGTGGCATTGGGTGATGAAATGATTGTTTCGAGGATCGATTTTGCGCGGGGTTTTTCATCGTTTTCTTTTTGGTACTGATTTAGAAAAGAAACATTTAGTAAGAAATTACAAAGAGGATTACGTAGGCTGAAATTTGAGTAAAAATTTAAAACTTAAATATTTTGTCTTTGGCAATTTTTATGATTGCGGCAATATCAGATTGAGTATAATACTTCGATGGTAATACTGACGTAATGCAATGACGAAAGGTGTAATTATTAACACAAGTAATATTCACACGTAAAATTTTAAATATAATAATCGGAACTTGAGACTTGCTATAAATTTTTAATCTTATGTTGAGATCGTTCTTCGATTCTATTCAATACAAAAGTTAATCTTAAAAACTCTATTTAGCTAGAAATGATTAAACAGTTTTAAAATTTTTTAAGTTATATATCTTAGAAAAATTAAACGTTTACGAAGACACTTATATCTTCTATTGTAAACCAAGAAATTTACGAATGAAATTTCCTCATAAGGTACATATACACGTGCAGTAATTGATGTGAAAGAAGACATTGATGTCTACCGTATCGTTGATTGCAAGAATAAATTAACGTTTTTCATTTCTTCAATATAAGAATCACGTTTTTTTTAAAAACTTTTACTATACCTATAATGACCGCAATCTTTAATTTAAATTTCGATTAAATATGTCCCTTGTATAATAATACCACACAACAATAAAGCATCAATAACGACTCGTATAAAAATTCTAATCAGCCATTGTACTACCACAATAATTCCCGACCGACGATCAAAAGCGTCCCCCCCTCCCCGCGCCGCTAATCGCTACTCCATTATCGCCGAATCGCGCGAAAGCAGGCAGAAAAGTTAGGGCGAGAGGGTCGATTAATCAATATTAGCGCAGGTATCGCCGCAGAAAGCGATCGATCAGGCCGAATCTCGGCGGTCCATCGACGGCTCTCGCGGCTCATTAGCGTCGAATTCTAGCCGTGTCGCGTGCGCCTCGATTTACATGCGCGCGCGAGCGCCGATAGGATCTCAGGTCCAGTGACCCGAAGGAGCTTGGCAAGACGTCGACTCGGCCGAGCGCACCGACTTGCCGCGGCAGATAATCGTGATAATCGAGACGGCGACCCTGACACTGACCGTACTCGCAGGTATTATCGCGTGGGAGACTGCCGCGTACGGCGTGTATTGTGCGATTGCACTTATTGAGATTGAGAGTAGTTTGAGGGTGTTTTAAGTTTCGTGATATATTAGGGGACAGATTCAAGGAACGTTTGGAATTGTTTTTATGCATGTAGTCGACGTCTTTAAGTAATTCCTTGCATAAACGTTGACGTAGTTATTTCGTATAAATAAGTTGTAAATGCTAATGCGAGCTAATTAGTGTGCTGAGGCAGATGTAACGTTTAATGCAAATGCAATGCTCGTAAAATTGTAAATCTTTTGTCGCCGTTAGCAAGAAAGTATTTTAATTAAGTTCCCAATTAAAATATTCTTTGCTTTAGTAAACATTTGTATGCGTATAAAAATCCGACGTCTCTTGAATTTGTTGAGGTAATTAAACAATAAATATAGCTCCAACTAAAAAGTTTGCTCATTCTCACGTATAAAATTGCGCAAAGCGTAATTCGGATTCCCGATAAATGTGGGTTAACATATTATTAGCAATCAATCACAACAAAACGCCGGCCATTCATATTTCACAACCCGTCCCATTCCTGCACTCGGCAGCATAAAACATCCAAAAGGAACGTAAAAAGAAGATAAAAACCCATCGAAACATTCGCGTATCGCGGCAAATAGCAGAAATTATTACGCGCGCATTAAATAATGCATATCGGCGATCTAAGGAAAAAAGTCCTATAATAAACGAAAGATTTATAAATAGCTTTAATAATCGCGTGCGCCTTATCCGCCGTTAATTTCGCCTTTCACTAGTTAAACATTTTTCCGCGCCGGCACGCAGCGCGGCAGCTTTTAATTACCCCGCCTGGCGAGCGCGCACACCGCCGCCGTAAAGTTTCTCAATGGGCCCGAGGAATCGCCGATGCAAAAAGAAGCCTCTCCCGCGTCACAATTAAATTATCTCCGCTCCGAGGGGGGGGGGGGGGAGTAATTGATTGTTCGGCCCTGCCGCCTCGCTCGTTCATCACGTCGAACGGGACTGTATTATTCAATCGCGCCGCACGCCTTACATAAATTATCCTGTAACGAGGGGATAAGCTAATGTCGCCGATGGGAATCAACGCGCAGAGAGTCGAAATGAAGGATCGGAAGGTTCGTTATTTATCGTCCTTTCTGCAAGGGAATCTGTTGGAAGGTGGTCTGTTTGACCGGTGTGGTTGCTCAGGTAGCCAGGAGAGTTGGACGATTCATTCATAATCGGGATGCATGATGATCGTGCAAGTCGGGAAGCGAGAAAGTGGAGAAGAAATCCGAGCGTTTACCGAACGATTACGTACGTGAATGAGAATCTCGGGTTCGATTACGAGAGTTTATTTAGTTCTTCGTGGAAGTGTAAAGAGCATTAAATGGGATTGATTGCACGTTAGAATTTATCGTTAAACTTTTTTATGAACAATTTCGAGATGAAAAATTACATCTTAGAAATACTTAAATAATTTGTATAATTTACTAGGTACTAAAATTGGCATTATCGATGAATTATATTTATATTATTATTAGAAGATAATACATTTATAGTTTTTAGTTCCCTGGAAGCTTTTAAATTAAAACGAATTCACGTACCATAAAGGGTTGCATTCTTTTGAATTTTATTAAATTTCATAAGTTGAATATTTTCACGTACTGCAAATTTTATAACTTTGCATTCGTTATGCAAAGATCGCATTATACCTTTTATTTATAATGTTATCCTTAGTGATTTATGTCGCATAAGTTCACGACGTAGGCAATAGCATCCATTTTTATTGCTCATCAAAATTATCGTTCTTAATATAGTATGTATAAGATGCTCGTCAACTTATTTCACAAGCTGAGCATCATTGAGTAATAGACTAAATAATTTTTCCAACAGAAGAAAATAAAACTCGAACATCCGTAACGTTTAATTACCAATTAGTTCATTTTTTTCGCACTGCTTTACGCAGTCAAACCATTTTTCGCAATTATCTACCTACACTGAAATCTGTCGTTCTATTATCTTTCACCTTGCACTAAAGTGCCTGAAAACACTGGTAATAAACCTGTACTTTAATCTCAAACATTATTGATTTTCTCAAACGCTTACCCAATAAATTAATTGCTTGTACCTACTTAATCTCAACTCCATAACATCCGCGTAAATCACCGAATGATTTTCAATTCATTCTCCCGAAGCAGAATCGAAAAAGCGGCATCAGTCACTGGAGAGTCCGCTGCTCGCCGCCGCCAACGGTCACATTAATTACCCCGGGAAATCGCGCCGTTAATCAAAACGCGACGCCCCCAATTACATAAACGCGCGATCGGCGCGCGCGACAAACTCGCCTTGGCGCGCGAACGAAATGATTTAGCCAGTCGCGGACGATTCTTCGGCGCGGTCCTCTCTCGCCTCCGAAGCTACTGGAGAGAGACGGAAGTCGAGGCGGGTAATTTGCGCGACGTGTGCCTTGTGAAGCCGCGCTTGCGACCCGAGCTCCGGGCAGCTGCGGCAATGAGTTTCGTAACGGGCGAATTTTCGAGAGATTCATGCCCGGTTAAGGGATCGAGCGGTTGATGCAGACGAAAGCGCGGAGCACGTCCGAGCGAATGCCAATTGAGATCTTGGGATAAGCGAGCGCTTTCCGAGATTTTTAAGAGATTGGACGCCGCTGCTGCGTGAGAGAAGCCAAGGAGGCAGGATGGCTCTCGAGCCCGATGGAGGATAACGCGTGTAAAATGATATCGAGCGCTTGGATAGCGGAAAATTTACTTGGGAATCGTTTTGCTTGTGTAACGACGCGGATTTTTCGTTGTGCAATGTGGCTTCTATTACTTTCTTGCTTCCTTGGTCGTTTGTATTTTAAATGTTATTTGAAAGGCGCAGTTTTTGTATTACTAGTTCGAGCCGATAACATTTCAAGTGGTATCATTGCAGATTAACGCTTACTTTTTTTCTGAAGCTCGTTGAAGCACAGTTTAAATAAATTGTTGTTTATTAAAAAGAATGAATTACTAAAGTAAAAAATAAATAATTAAAGTTATAATATTAAAACTAAAAAATGAAATTATAACTGATGAATCTTCTAGGAGAAGTTAATTTACTAAGAGAAACTTAAGCTTTAATGTAATTTTTCTATTTAAGAAATGCATACATTTTGTAATGTAAAAATGAATCAAAATTTCGTAAAAAAATATTGTAATACACAATCTCGAGCCGTCCCATCCCAAATGATTAAAATCCCGTCAGTCTTCTAAATCAACATTCTCTTAAGGTTATCAAACAACGAATTATGATTACATTGTACTATTCATAACCTAACAGTGACCCGTACCGAGAAAATTCCGTTCCGCCGCGTCTCGAGGAGCAGGGAAAAAACTCGCAGCCACACTTGTCCGATGTAAATTGACGCGTCCGCGCGGCGCCACGGAATTTTAAACGGCGGATAATGACCGGGAGAAAAGAAGGCCGCCTCGTCTCCTTCGCCGCGCGGCGACGGTCAGCCAGATATATAAATCAGCGATTCAGCGAGGTCGCGGGGATGCACCGGAGAGCTCTCCCGCGAGACGACGTCGCTTATATGGGCCGCCTCGGAGATTGCTCCTCCATATACTTGACCGCGTTCGCCGAGCGCATTATGTCGCTTTTTCAGCTGCAGTCGCTTGATTCTTCCTCCGGCGTGGATATTTGCAACCGCAGAGACACGACGTGTCGAGGATCGACGAATCTGGAACGGCTGATGTCGTTGGTGGGTTGGAGAAAAAAAAGCGGTTGAAAATGAGACGGGATTGCGTTTTTTTGCCGGTGCCGCGATCGCGAGAGGAATGGACTAAGTTTGTTATGCTGAAAAGAGTGATGAATGGGACGAGAGTCTTGAAGATCAGTGGAGTGTACGACGAGCGAGTAAAGTCCGTTAATATTGTGAGCCACGTGATGCAGATTTAACGCTTTATAAAGGTGATTTTGCTTACCGAATTGAGTGAATACGCCGAGTAGAGAATGTCGCTGACGTTTTAAGTGTATACTAAAGAAGATTTAGACAAATGTTTTACATGCGAAATTTGTCAATAATTAACTTTAAGCTTTGAGTGAAAATAATATACGTAATTCAAAACGAAAGTTTTGCGATTCGAGGCGATGAAAATCGTTAGTATCGCACGTTTCTATAAACGAGGATCTTTTGAAAGATGAAAGTAATTTTCGGTCCTGATGATAAAGTCGATGCAGTCGCAAAAATGAGGTTTTTAATATACCAATGCGAAAAGGAAGATGTACGAATGCCTATAAATATGAACTTGCTCGAGCAATTGTGTAACTGAATGGGATAATATTGCATAATCGCGGAAAGTATAAAATTATCCTGAGAAGATAACTTGATAAGCAGATTTAGACAAACGCGATTTTTGGAAGAAGTGAGTTTAATTTATACCCAAGAGGAGAAGTTCTGAAATAGATTTGTAATAATGTCCAAATAAAGATTGAAGATTTCAAAATTGTATCTTATCGTTCATATCCTCGCAGTGCTTGAAATTTCAATAGATTTGTTATTGTATCGGTTAATCAATAGATGATAGATAAATGTATTTCTGTAAAATAGTGTGAGACTAAATTAGAGACGATTCTCGTAACATCAGATACCTTACAATAAACGTATTGCGTGAATCGCGTATTGCTCAGTTCCACTGTTTCAAGATTTCAAAAAAATGTTTTAAAAAATCAAATTTTCTATTTCAGAACCCTTCTAAAGAAGGTGCACAATTCGCCTTTTCTCCAAAGTCCCAAGTCCGCAACTTTTTCTCCTCAAAACTGATTTCTCTCGGTAAGCAATTTACGGCCACATCCAAGAAACAAAAATCAAACTAACAACTCGAGCGATTTTTGGAAAACCCGTAAAAGATCCACCTACCAATCTGCCCCGGCCAAGCATTCCGAACCCGAAACCGGCCGCATGACGCAGCAGCAATCCAGCGAAAACGGCCCGCCGCCAAATCAACGTCAGCAGGCTTCTCTCTCTCCCTCTCTCATTTAGACAATTCCGGGCATCGCGGCCGATAAACGATGCGCATCTGGCGCATTATGTGCTCGGCTCGCTTTCGATTGTATCTCCTCTCCTCGGCGGCGGCCCCAGCGCCGTGTATTGCGGCAGGCAGGCAGCCCCCGCGCTCGCGATGATGAGCGCATACATCAAACGTAACGTAATTGCATCCATTCCCACGTGCAGGAGAGCGGTGTCGTGTGATGTGGAGATGCACGCGTGTCACGCGCGCGCAAGCTCGCCCCTCTCGCTCTCGAATCGCCTCCGGCCAAGATGCCGCGAGATATGACGGCCGGTACGTACGAAATCGAACGATGACACGGCGGGGCATTTTTGCCGCGGCGCGCGGAAACAAAGCCACTGTCGCAACGGCCCCCCCGCGTGCTTTTTGTTGCCGAAGCCGGGACTTAGCCGCCGCCGCCGCCACCGCAGACGCCGCCGACGCTTTCATGGTCTCGCTGTGCCGGCGACCCACTTTCCTAATTCTTCGGCAAACGCGGAGTAATAAATCTTTTGTTGTGCGCGTCTTAATGATTATTACGCGGCGCTGCTCGGGAATTGCGAGGGGATAGCTTTGTAGTTTAGCGGGGAATTAATGCGCCGGTCGAGCCGTCGGGGTAAACGATGATGGATTTTAGAAGGTAGTTTTTTTTTGATAACGTTGGGTTAGACAATTGACTCCGAAGGAAATTGCGAAGTCTCGCGAAAGGACGCACTATTATGTACTGAAGAGCAATGTAATTTAGGCACTTTGCAGTGGTGCTCTTGGCGAAACATTGAAAATTCTATTTTAAGGGAAGTCCTTTTGCGGCTGTAGATTAATTTGAAATTTTCATATTTATAATAATGTTAATAAAAGTAAAACGAAGCTAAGTTTTATATTTAAAAGGAAAGTGCTGTTGCAAATATATGAACGATTTGATGCGCGCGGAGCTTTATCTCTTCTTAAATTATTATACAATCATTATTGAAGTGCACGTATTGAAAGAAAATGAACTTTAACGACCAATTTCCTACAAATTACACCCAACGCCCGTAAAACGTCTAAACTCAATTTCAATTTTCAGACTGCGAGTCTCGCTGAGTCAAAAAACCGATAATTAACTCTACCCGAATAATTAAATACCGCTCGGTTAAGCGCGACCTTTCAAACCGCAACTCATTTCTGGAGCGTGCGAAATTTCGCACCAGCTCGGAAAAACTGCCAAACCGATTGAAGATCCTTCTTTTCTCATCTCCGTGTTTCTCCTTTGCCCGTGCCCGCAGAGCAATTCCCCCGTAAATTACACGTCCGCGGCATTCGGGATGATTAGACTCGATCTGCACAAGCATCGATGACGTTCGTATGATGGACGACAGACGCGGCTTGCATTCCCCCCTCGTCCGATAATCATGGAAAGTTCGATGCGCCGCCGAGTCTCGTCCCTCGCGGAGACTTCGATCACGACTTATTGCCTCGGCGTGTGTAATCAGCGTATTACTTAACGATCCCGCGTGCGTACATTATCCCGCCCTCCAGCCGCGCGCGAATCGTCCGGAGGAGCGCATCCACTCCCCGAGTTGCGCATGTATGCGCGCGCCGGGTGCAATTTGCGATTGCGAGTTTATTTTCCACTCTCGAAATGAATAATTACAAAATCGGTGGCTGCCGGAGAGCTCGCAAACCATCGCGCATTATGCACGGCTGCGGTCGGAAGAATGCACCCATCGCGCCTATAGTAGTGACATTGCGCGTCTGTAAATAGGATTCATAATTTAACTTTAAAGTGACTACCGAGCGATTTCGACGCTACTTGCCGAGATTCCGAAGAGAAGAGAAGTAGGCGGTTCGCTTACAATACGTTGGAAGCGGCGGACTCGAGGCTTATCTTTGTAAAAATCAAAGTTTTCATTATTTGCAGATTGTTATCGAAGATCAATATAATAAATAAAAGAAACAAGAAAGAAGACGTCGCAAGAGAAACGGAAATCGTATATACAGCTGTTTGTTGACTTTGATTGAAATTTATGTTCTGTTTGATGTTTGTACAACAATGAGTGTGAAGGGAAAGAATGAGGACGTGTCTAAAGGCTTAAGTAATTCAGGCTACAGAATAGAATGGCACATGACTTGCAGAGGTGTTTTCTTTATTTCGCGTATAAAATATACATAATGGCATCCCACGTAGGAGTCTCAAACCATTGTTATAAAAAAATACATTATATAAAATCATTAAAAGTATTTTATATACTGGCTAATTCTGATGATGATACACTTGAATGAGAACGAGCTATTGCTTGGATTAACACGCAACTGATATTTTCTTGTGATACGACCTTAGATTCATAGAAGCGCATTCTTTTCCAACATTTTGCGATTATCAAAATGTTCTATTATATACATTTCTTTTAAGAAGGCTTAGCGAGAAATCGTAGCGATATCTCGTTCTGTCCTTAACTAAATCATTGATGGTAACTTTTATGGTAACTTCGTTTCTATTGAAACAGAATAAATAAATACGCAGTAATAATACTCATAGGCAGCTAGAAAATGAAGGTCCGTTTATATGAGCTGAGCGGCTCCTTCAAGTTCGCTATGCAATTTAAAACTGTGCTTCGTAGCTTTTTACTAAACACTTAGAAAAACAAAAAGCTGTAAACGGTCTGCATTGCCATTGTTAAAAAAACGGTAGCTAGAATTTTGAAAAGTTTACTTATGCAATGCTTCGATATCTATTATTCTCATACATTAAATGCATTACTTGATATGGACAGAAACATTCGTCGTATTGCTTCTTACTGAACCTATAAATGCAGGCGCATTACATCTGAAACGCACATGACTTAACTTAGTAGGTAAGAAAATGCTTGTATTTACAGTTATTAGATTTTAGCACCAGAAACGCAACGAACGTGCGCAGGTAGTCACTACTCCAAGATTAATTGATTATCCTGCACGGGGTGGCAAATATTCACGGTCGGGTTTCGAGGGGCCCTGCGACGGGAAAGGTGAGCCGGACGGTCCGGGTCTTCCACCAGGGAAAGCACCGGGACCTGAAGGTCCACTTGGGAAAGCAGGACCACTAGGTCTGCCACTTGGGTAGCCTTCGTCACTTGTCTGCGGGAATCCTCCTTGTGGTCTTCCGCCACTCGGGAACCCTCCAGGGCCACTTGGTTGCTGTCCCGGCTGTTGCGGCCTGTCACTACCCGGATATCCGGCGCCTGGTCCTTGGGGGAATCCACCTGGGCCACTTGGACCGGATGGTTGTTGAGATCCTGGATATCCGCCGTCAGATCCTCCGGGATATCCTCCCCCTGGTCTTTGTCCTCCTGGCTGTTGCTGAGGTCTACCACTGGGGTATCCACCAGGACCAGATGGCTGAGAACCAGGGAATCCTCCAGGACCACCCGGTTGTTGTCCTCCAGGACTGCCCGGTTGTGGGCCGCTGGGACCTTCTGGATATCCACCAGGACCACCGGGTTGCTGCGATCCGGGGAATCCTCCAGGTCCCTGTGGACCTTGTGGGCCTAAAGGTCCTTGAGGACCTTGAGGGCCTTGTGGTCCAAGTGGACCCTGTGGTCCTTGCGGGAAACCACCAGAGCCAGGACTTCCCATGATTGTGTAATCGTAAATATTCTCATTCAAGTAGTATAATCCTGGTGCTGAGCTACAGTCAAATTGATTCCACCACACGCAAACAAAGTATTGCTGATTGAAGATTGTACCATTCGGGCACAAGAAATCATAAGTTTGATTATTTGCACATATATGGAATACTTGGCACTGGGCCTCAACATCAGCGTAATATCCTGGGAATTGCTGAGCATCACAACTGAAACTTGTTTCCGGAATTTCTGAGTAAATTGGGTAATCTTGTCCTGGTTCTCCTGGAATAGCAGAATAGTCGCCATCATTGTAAGAGCCATCATCACCATCTCCACCTTGACCTCCGCTTGGAAATCCGCCAGATGGTCCTTGCCCACCACTAGGAAATCCACCTGAAGGTCCTTGTCCTCCGCTTGGGAAACCACCGGATGGACCTTGCCCTCCACTTGGAAAGCCGCCAGATGGTCCTTGACCACCTGAAGGACCTTGTCCTCCACTTGGGAACCCACCCGATGGTCCTTGTCCACCGCTAGGATATCCACCCGATGGGCCTTGTCCGCCACTGGGGAATCCACCCGATGGGCCTTGTCCGCCACTTGGGAATCCACCTGACGGACCTTGTCCTCCACTCGTAGGTGGGGGTCCATATCCCGGAGATGGTCCTTGCCCACCAGAAGGTCGCTGTCCTCCAGTTGGAGGTCCATATCCTGGAGAGGGTCCTTGTCCACCAGAAGGTCGCTGCCCTCCGGGTGGAGGTCCATATCCTGGAGATGGCCCTTGTCCACCAGATGGTCCTTGGCCAGGTGCTGGTCCACCACTTGGATAGCCTCCAGATGGACCTTGACCACCGCTAGGAAATCCACCAGATGGGCCTTGACCTCCGCTTGGAAAACCTCCAGGGCCACCACTAGGGTATCCACCAGACGGACCTTGACCTCCACTTGGTCCTTGTCCCGGTCTCTGTCCTGAACCACCTGGGTATCCACCACTAGGTCCACCGCTCGGATATCCTCCTGAAGGCCCTTGACCTCCAGGTCTAGATCCTCCAGGGATCTGACTGGGAAACTCGTTACTTTGACCACCTAATCATACACATGTTTTAAATTTTGATAATTCAATTTTGTTCGAATTAAAAATAAAGTTTTCAGTACCTGGGAAAGCACCAGGCCTTTGACCACCACTTGGGAATCCACCAGACGGACCTTGCGGTGGAGCTGGTCCTGGATATTCGTCATCAGTGGCTGGTCCTCCACCTTTAATTTATAAAACATCAAATTTGTTATTGAAACAAAAAGTACGTAATCAAAAATGAAAAATTCGAATAAAACTTTTAAAAATTCATACAACAAACACTTTTATGCATAGGTAATGTTTAATTTTTCAAATTAATTTATTTCTAGACTTATTTACTTGGATATCCACCAGTGGATGGTCCCTGTCCACCAGGTCTTTGCCCTCCACTGGGAAAGCTTGGAGTGCCAGAAGGTGTAGATGGTCTTGATGGTCCTTGGCCTGGTCTTGCACCACTATCAGGAGTAGGGTAAAGTCCATTAGGAGGTCTTGGTCTTGATGGAGTAGATGGGAAACCACCTCCAGACGGGGTTGATGGAAAACCAGAGGGAGTAGATGGGAATCCTCCGCTTGGACGATCACCGCCACCAGGTCTTGGCTGATCTTCGCTTGGGAAGGGAACAGAGGGGCGCCCGCTGGGATAGCCTTCTCCTGATGGCCTCTGTCCCCCGCCGGGTCCTACCGAACCGCCAGTTGGTGGTCTCTTAGTACCTTGTCCAGCACCAGGTATTTGATTAGGGCTGGGATATCCCCCACTCGGTCCTCCACTTGGATACGAACCAGAGGGTGGCTGCTGTGTTCCGGGTCTTGAACCGCTACTGGGAAAATCATCGCTCGGTCGGCCCCCTTAATAATATTTATTTATTTCGTATAATTTTTTTCTACTGCCAAATGTATTATTGAAGGAGTAAAAATTTTGAAACTGGTTTCTAATAAATATAAGATGTTCATTTTTCTCACAAAAAGAAATATATACATTACCTGGGTATCCGCCGGTTGAAGGTCCCTGAGTTCCAGATCCAGGTCTTTGACCTCCGCTTGGATAACCTCCAGAAGGAGACTGTCCTCCAGTGGCACCTGTTGAGCCGGGTTGCCCACCAGGCCTCCCACTTGGATACCCTTCATCGCCGCTTGGGAATGATCCGCCAGGCTGCTGAGTAGGACGCCCGCCACCTGGGGTAGAGGGATATCCTCCACCTGGACGACTGCCGGGTCCTTGGGGTTGATTCCCTTCACCGGGTAATGGAAAAGGTATTGAAGGTCTGTCACTTGGGTATCCTTCATCCGTAGATGGACGTTGTCCACCAGCTCCAGGTCTTCCAGAGGGGAATCCGGAACCACCTGAAGGTCTTTGTCCACCACCGCTTGGTCCTCCAGAAGGATATCCATTACCTCCTGAAGGCCTCTGTCCAGGGCCACCAGATGGACCACCCGCCGGATATCCATTGCCACCAGAGGGTCTCTGACCACTTGGACCACCGGAGGGGTAACCGTTTCCTCCAGAAGGTCTTTGGCCACTAGGGCCACCTGATGGGTATCCATTACCACCCGATGGTCTTTGGCCGGGACCACTAGGTCCACCCGAGGGATATCCATTGCCACCGGACGGTCTCTGACCGCCGGGACCACCAGATGGATATCCGCTGTCACCACCGGGTGCTGGACCTCCAGGGAAGCCCCCTGGACCTCCAGACGGATATCCTCCCGACGGTGGTTTAGTTCCAGAAGGTGTCGAGGGTGTTCCGGAAGGATATTCATCCGATGGGGTTGTAGGAAAACCACCACCTGGTCCCCCGGGTCTCGTTGTACTTCCACCTGGCGCCGGCCTACCCGGAATCAGGGGATTACTTGGTCGGGGGTAGTCGTAGCCCTCTTGAGCCTAAAAGTAAAAGTCACCTTTTCTTTCACTTATCTATTAAAGTAATCTAACAGGTTACAGAATACGCAAATTACTTAATAATCAATCAAAATTTACGAGACCTAATAAAATGTAAGCGTCTATAACATTAAGCTTTATGCAAAAAATTATTGCTGGCGTAAAAGTGTATAATGAATTACGTGTTTTAAATATTTGCTTGGCTAATCTTATAAAATATATTATTGTGCTTGTGAATTAAAATAGAAAGATTGAAAAAGTTTTAACACAGATAATTATAAAAAAGTTATGTTCTCTTTCAGATGCAGTTAATTCAATATTCTACATATGTTACAGATCATTTCATTGGTAAACTTTAAGCTATTTCAATTTGTTTGGAGTATAAAATGAAAAATTTGTCGAAAAGAGACTGAAGAAAAATTTATTGAAGTAGCAGGTGGTTTGCCAGCATTTCGCAAGAGGAAGCAGCGCGAGCGCACGAAAGACAGAGAGCTCAAGACTTTCCTTCGGCAAAGTTTCGCACGTGGCTAGATCTCCTCTCCGCGTGCGCGCGCATACGTACGTATCCCCGGCATACATCCCGAGTTTTTATCCTCGGCGCCGGGTCGCTTATGCAAATGACGCGGAACGCTTTTCTCCGGGGCTGAAACGCGCGAGAAAGTAGGAGAGACAGCGAGAAGATGTTGTATTCAATGCATTCTGGTCACCGACTCGCGGCGAGGATTACGTCAGCCGACTCCTCGCGAGCCGATCGCGGCAAGTCGCTGCTGATCAATGCGCGACGTTCGGCGCACTCGCGGGCCGCGATTGCACAATGAATCCCAGACACGGAGAAGACGATGCCCCTCCGGCGAGGAAGAAGAGGAGCCTGAATCACGGCTAAATCCGCGGCACTCCGAGCCGAGGCTCGAGCATCTTCATAAGGCATGTGCGAGCGACCCAGTAAACTCGGGCGATTGTCTAAGCGATTATGTGTGCGGACGTTTATGTTGCATTTTTACTGCGGCGGAGATGCTTTTCAACGGCGATTCGTGTAATGGAAACCCCGTAACAGGGATATTTCTATTTTATAGAATACGGAGAGGCTTCGAAGCCGATGAAAGTGGCTGCTGCTGCTGCTGCTGTGAAGCATTGAAATACCATGATTTTAATTTGATTTATGATATTAGTGCGAAATTAATTATATTACACGTCGACGCGTATTGCTACGTTCAAAGTAAATATTAAAACTGCGAATTACGCCTAATAGTAGCATTGATGACTAATTAATTATACCAAATTAACATAAATGTCTAAAAGCAATAATTCTCCAAATCCTACGCTTTTAAAAGATGCAGGTAAAGATAGTATATTTCTAATCTTATCCCTTATTTGCATAATATTTTTCAATATATTATTTAATACAATTTTCTTTGCTTTTTAACATTTTCTCGAAAACGAAACTACTAATTTCAGCTAATACATTATCTGCAGTTTCTTAAATATATGAAGACTTTAAAGCATCTGTCAATGATGCAGACGAAAGATATATCCATTTTAGGACAATTGCGAAATCAGATTTCGCGAAATTAATAATTATCTAGGAATCTATTCACACGAATCTCGCTTCTTTTTCATCTATCGCGGCGCGAATCTCACAATACCATCAAGAACGGCGCGCAAATATTAGCGAATTCAAATCTAACCGTTTATCTCGCCGCTCTCGACGCGGCCGAAGAAAGTATTCCCAAAGCGGGCGCGCAGGAATATACAGTAAAGGCCGGGACAATGCTTAATTGCTCTTTGAACGTATCGTAACACCGGGACTCGGCAAACAAAATTACGGAATCCCCGCGCTTTTAACGATCGGTGCGCACATTCGTAACGAAAAATAAAACTTACCAATGATGTGCGGGAGATAGCCAGCACAGCTGTAACAAAAGAAAAACAAAAACCCAGAGATAAGTACAGGTACATATATACACGTGCATTTGTGTTTGCGCATTCTCGCCTACTCGAGCTTGCGCAAAAGAGAGAGAGAGAGAGAGAGAGACAATGATTCGTAATCCGAGGTGGTCCCGGGTGAGCGCTGAAAAATTCGGCGGGCCTCTGCGTCATATGTGAGAACGGGACTGAGCGCGCGGATCGCCGACAATGCGCACGCGCCCCTAATTAATTAGCCGGGAAGTTATGTCAGAGATTTTTCAAATTATTTCACCGCCGCGGCGGCGCGAGGCGCGAGAATTTCGCACGGCGACGCCAGGCGAGTTTCCCGCGGCGCATAATATCTGTGTTACGCGGCGCGCGAGCCGAGTGATCTGCTTCTTTTTTGCGCGCGACGCGCGGACGGCTGTTCTTTTCTTTTTGTTTTCGTTTTAGGGAGCAAGGCTCGCTCGGGTGCCGGAGCCTACTTCGGAGCGCGGCGTTATGGAGCAGAGTGATTTAAGGCGCCGTTTATTTCGTAATTGACGGGCACGGAGGTTTTTTCTTTTCTTGTACTTATGAGATGGTCTAATTATGCCAATGATTCAGCTGTGCTTCGACGCTTTATTTTAATGCTGTCTAAGAATTTTTTTACTTTTAGTTTTTTGTGCGTTAAAAAAAGGTATCGTTAGAATTTAGTCGAAATATTATTAAGTAATTGATGTTTCTTTCTTTCGAGTTTACATAATGCAGTGTTCTTGATTTCTTTATCTTTCATTTCACTGATGTTAATGATTATAGACTTTAATGACCTATTCTTCGTAAAGTGCAAGTTAATAATATAAGAGATTTGACTAACTCAATGGATATTAATCTTCTCTTTAAAAAAATGCGAAATAACTAAAATTAATTAACTTCTTTTTACCAATTTTATTATATTAGACGAAAAGTTGAAAAGTTTAACAATGCTAATTTGCTAATTGCAAAGGTTCAAAATTTTTAAATTCAAAAGGCTTAGCAGAGCTTAAATTTGAAAACCTATCGCAACACCGCAGGAAGATTTTCAGTTTAAAATACAGATCCCCGCCGTAACGAGTACGAATTTCCCGGAAGGCAGCTAAAATCCGAAATTCCCCTAATGATGCCCCGCGCAGAAAGCCGAGTCAATAGAAAAGCGACGTTTCCCAACGAAAATCCCCTCCGAGACGGGTGAAAAAAAAGAAAAAAAAAGCAGAAAAAAGAAATCCGCCGAATCGTCGGGGCAAATCTGTGCAGCGGAGCCGTAAATTCGCAAAGGAGCTCGGTCCGAAATAATTGCGTCAGATCGCGGCGGCGCCGGCGAGTAGATCGAGGGCGGCCTGCATACACTTGACCTTTATTTCCAGTCGCGCGAGCGCCGCGCCGCCTCGTCCTTTCGGGGGGGGGGGGGGGGCCGAAACGGACGGACGGGAATAGCCGCGGCGCGGAGCCCGAAAAAAAAGCCGGCCCGAACAATGCCCGGCCGCGAGAGTCTGCGTGGAACTTATCTGCTACTTATTTTAATTAGGGAGGAAGTTACGAAAAGCCACGGCGCGCTAATCACACCTCGCTCTCTCTCTCTCTCTCTCGCTCTTTCTCTCCTACTCGCGGGGGTCCACGAAAATTTCGGTCCCAAGAGAAGGAGCGACGATCTCGTTGCGCAACGGCTCCCGTGCGTGCGCGGGTGTGCGCAGGCCGTCCCGGTTTTTTCACGCGATTAATGAATACGCGAGCGGGGATCTTCTTATAGAATCTGCTCATTGTTTTGGAAGGTTTAGGATTTTTTTCGGGCACCGGCGCTGCTTTCTCATATATGTGTACCGAGGACGAGGCTGCGTAGATCCGAGAGTTTCTTTTTCGTTTCGGTCCTTGATGTTAATGATATACGCGGGAGCGATTCCCTTTGTTATTTCGGGGAATTTTTGCGATTCTCCGCGGATTGCGTCAAACTCGGATGCAGTATTATAATAAGTGTTACGATGGTTGGTGTATACTCTGCTTAATCGAGTGGTGTAATTCTGTTAAAAATTCTGTATTTAGGAAAAGTTAGATTTCACTTAATACAATTATGTTTACATTTTTCGTAACAGAGCTAGTCTAATTTTTAATTGACCCATTTCATCGGTGACCTTCTAACAAGATTTAAATCTATTCCAGAATTCAGTGGGATCTTCCAGATACCATCTTTTAATTATATAATTTGAGCGTGAATATACGTTGTACAATTACTCTGAACCGTAAAATTACCGAACGCGAAAGTGAAACGAAAATCTCCCGGTGAATTTCTTGTGATACTTGTATTGTTTAGCTATTTCATAATTGCTTTCAATTACGATGAGAGGGGAAAACTTTATACTCAATTTTTTTTAACTGTCTTTACAACATGGAGAGCTATTAATAAATTTAAGGGAGTTTCAAAACTTAATAATTATGTATATTAAATTACTTTGGACATCCTTATTGTTTGCGGTACCTAATTAAAATACTTTAAGTGTACCATAAACTTTTTACGCGATTATATCTTTCAAGGTATGTGAATTATGGAGTTTTAAAGCCCTGTATACTGTATTTTTTTTTGATACAACATTTTTATCCATCTTTTATTTACATTTTTCAGTTTAATATTTTTTGTTTATTTAGGCAAGGTTTCGTTTTAAATACGAGTCATTTTTGTTTTATGAAAAACTGGACAAACTTTTTATGCATAATTTCCACGTGTAAATTAACCTTCATCTTTCAGTTTCATTCTAAATTTTTCAAGTTTTTATTAAAATAAAGCATTCCGATTCCTGAGATTTACGTCTAAGCTTCCACATGTCAACCATCAAAGACAACACTTCCTCCGCCAGTCCGTCTCAGCGAGCAGGGGATCTCAAGAGCTTGTGTCAACAGTTTCACTCTGATTAAGATTGAAGCCTCGCGTCCGCGGCAGAACAATGCACATATCGATGCGCGTAATTATTTCACAATGCGTGCGCGCCGAGCAGCCCGAGAGCTTTTCCCCTTTATCTGACGGAGGAGTGCAACCACCGCGTCGAAGGCTGCTAGGCTTCGTGCCCGAGGTAAGTAAAAAAAGAAAAAAAAAACAAGGAGAGAAGAGCCAAGCCGAGACCGAGAGAAAGAGCCGCGAGGAGAGGAGGGAAAATATAACCGCTTAAACGTCGGCGGCGGAAAAATGCTGCATCATCCGCCTCGGAGTCGCGCGCGCCGCTGCAAAGGAGGACGTCGGCTTATCTTTCTATCGGGCGAGGAGGAGAGATAAAATTCGCTACAACAGCGCCGCGGTGTAATGCAATTTGCATTGCTAAAATCTAGTACAAAATGCTTGTTTCTGTTTCCGATCCGATCTGCGCCGAAGTTCCATCCCATTATGACGTGTGCGCGGCTTGCATTCCTTTGTAGTTATATTTTCGTCCCGATGGCTTTTCTTTTTCCGCGAGGGGGGCAAAGAATGGCTCGGCCGATCGGCAGTTAAGATGCGCGCCCGATGCGATTATTCACGGTTAACCATAATTCTCTCGTTGACCGACGTAGGTTTCGAAATTCTCTTCCCAACCCACGACGGAGCTCTCCTCTCGATCTTTTTTCTAATTATCGACGCCGCTTTTATTGCTTTTTGATCAAACAATCAATCGAGCCGCATTCATTTTGGTAACTACACGAACGATCAGAGAAAGTTCGCTCTCAAGCCCCCACGCCGATACCGATCTCTTCAATTACCCCGTAACAAACTTGACCAAATCACGTCTCTCTCTCTCTCTCTCTCTCTAAAAATTAGCGCCAGGTATATCAAGAGAAAACAATGGACTTACCTATCCACAACAAACACAGCTTCATGCTTGTTGTCGCTCCTGCCTTCCTCGAAGTCCAGGTCTGCAATAGAAGAAGAAGCCGAGGCATTTTATTTCCGTTTCCGTATTAAAATAAGGAAAAAAAAGCGCGCTTGCGAGATAATGATATCGATCGGGAGCGCGCGCGCGGCATTGACAGTCGGAGGACTCGGCTCCGTTCCTTCCGCGAGAGAAACGCTGTAATCTCCGGCGACGACAATGAGACGCCTCCCGCGCGGCGGCCCGGGAATTTTAATCGGAATCGTTTCTCCTCGACGCGCGCGGGGAGATCGTCGCCCGCCGCCGCGCGCGGCTCGGCTTCGAAATCATCGCGCCCGTCGGAATTATTCACGCGGCTCTCTCGCTCGATCGAGAGCTTGTGTGCTTTCCTGCGATAGCGAGCTTTTTCGCCGGAGAGCCGCTCGGCGCGACGTTCTCGTAACGGCCAGCGAAGATTGATTTTCGGCGAAAAGATCGCACTTTCATCGCTATCCCAAATTACAGTGATGCGCATGAGAAATTATCTTCGGTCGATTCACAGTGCATTAGATAATGGACGAAGGAAGCTTCATTATGTAAAGGTTACACATTAATTTTAACTTCGCATTGAGTTTCCATCGAAATTGCCTTTTACATAAAATATCTCCAAACACATAAATCAGCCGAACGACCGGCTCGCGGACGAAAAGTCACAAATCCTACGGCCGAGGCGCGACAATAAGAAAAAAAATAGACGTTCTCGCGTCCGTTCACACGCGGGGGGTCTCTACTTACGTAAGGAGCGCGTCGCGACGAGTATATTAACGAGGGGATAAGAGAAGAGGTAAGAGTCACAAGGGGGATCACAAAGTAGTTCCGGGAGCACAGGTCGGAGAGGCAAACCGCAAGCTCCACTCACCCAACCGATCCCCGCGAGGGCTTGTAAAGGCGGGCTCGACTCTGAAACTAAAAGACACACTGCTGAATCGGCCGTCCGTAGGGGGGATCGCGACTACGGTTAACTTCGGTCTCAAGTCAGACAGTTGACTGATGGTGGAGGTGTCGTCCTGATCATATATAGGGCCCCCCTGGTTAAGCGCGCACCCCGGCAGGCCGCCTCTTCCTTCGCCTCTCCGGCCTCCCCCACCAGCCGGCGGGCCTCCTCTCGGCGTACGTATACGTACGTGTCATTGTCGTTGTCGGGGATGATGATGATGCCGGCGGCGTCGCTCTCTTTCTCTCGGGCTCGTCCTTCGGGAGATGGAGAGAGAGAGCAGGCGAATCCTCCTCCTCCTCCTGCCTTCTACTACTCTCTCGCTCCGAGTGGGTATACTCCTTCCAGGTGGGTACAGCGACGGCTGGCGCTTTTTTCCTTCGAGCAGCCCCTACTCCTACACGCGCCGCTTTTCGGAGTACGCGTCGCTGAGAGACATAGAGGTGGAAAGGAGGTGTGAGAGGACGCGTGTACGTCGGGACGCGTGGGGGGAGGACGGCGGAGGATGGAAAAATCCTTCGAGGTATTAATTGGGAGCGAAAGAGTGTGAATGAGCTGCGTTGATTAATTTGGCGCGCGGCGAGCGATTGCGGGGCTTTCAACGAGTAATTTTCTTAAGTGTATGAATGCAAGAAAACTTTGTAATCGTCAATTATTTCTGCGAAGCTGCAGGCTTCCCAAAGTAAGGTTACCCCGTTCTCGGCGCTCCAAATTACAAAATCGCAATATGCCACTTCACAATTTTCGTCCACCAACAATTCGCGTAAACCGATCCCTTTTGGCTCTTTTGCCGAATCAATAAAAAAAAATAAAACGGCGACGAGGCAAACAAAGAAGCTAACGAGCCGCGAGAGGAGAAAAACGAAGGAGAGAAAGAGAAGCAGGGCCCGAATAAAAGGTGCGAGCGACAAAGCGTAAGGAATCGAGAAGGTGGGGAGGCCCGCTCCGGGAGCGACCTCACGGCTGCGATGTAAGTGACCCGTCGACGGGACTCCGGAGCGGGGGGAAGAGCATCTGCGGGAGATGAGCGCTCGTGGGAGGCGAAGCGCCGGGGTTACAGTGAAAGTGAAATACCCGGCGCAAGTGGAGTAACGTCTTCTCTTCTCTCGCGGGAGTCGCGGCCCAGCCAGATAACAGGCCGCATGCGGCACGCTGCTCCCGCGGCGTCCGCTCGTCCGGAGCAGACGGCTCACTTAGGCTTGAGTCGCGAGCGTGAGAAGCTGCAAGTGTATCTGCCCTTTGAGTACTGCCAAGTCGTGCGAGTGAGAAGGCAGATTTTGATTTTTATTTTTATTTTTTTTTTTCTACGTCGATTGCGGGATTTTTCAGGAGTTTTGGAGGATTTTTGGTTTAGTTTTCTGGTGTTAGAAAGAGATTCGATAGTATGTTCATTGCAATAATCAATTTCAATTAGTATTGGAAATAACGGTTTGTTCAAGTAATTATATATAGCAACATGAAGATAGAAAATGTTTTAATTAAAAATATTATTTTCACGTTATCATGATATATGGTGAACACATTTAAGTTATTACTTAAACTAAATAAAAGGAATTTTGCATTGAAAATTATATTCTTTTATTAAATTAACATTTTTGATTCCCTGTAATTCGTGTTTTTATATAAAAATTATTTTAATTTGAATTTCTACTTTTCTTATTAAAAAGATCTATTCAATTTCCATTTTTAATTTAAGTCATCTAAATATAACGTTTCGAAACTATGCACCTCTACTAACCTGTAATTTCGAATAGTTTGTCACCTTCAAAATAAATTTTAATGAAAATTTTTCTACCTATTCATTTAACACACAATAGGATTATGTCATTCAGTCTGTTCTATATCTTAACATTTATAAAATTAAAATTTGTTCATAGAAGATAATTGAGTTAGAAGCATAAAAAATGACATTTTTTGAATATTTTCGAAGACGACGTTGGAAAAAATCCATTGTAACTTGTCGGCAGTTTTATCAGTGACAAATTATTATCAAGTAACATAGTTGTCATCATTCGAAATCCTAAAGTAATCTGATCGTTTGTATAACATAAAAACTCCAGTCTTGAACAGCGTAAAGTACTCTTAAATCACTCGTATTATGGCAAACTACTTTTTAATATTTATTTTTATTTTTAGTATTATTCAAATTTATAATTATGTTTTAATAAATATTTAAGAAACATTACAAAATATTAAAAATTCTTCCACATGTATAAAGCTTAAAAAACTAGCACACTAATTATTTGAATAAACTATCCATAATTTTGCTGTCGCACATAATGAAAAAGAAATTTCTTAACGAAAGTCGATAATACAAAGCTTAATCTTCTGTTGACAATAGACAGTTTACATCCTAACAACTTCGAGTCGAACGGTTGTAGCACTAAAATGAATGCAGCAAGTCATCGTACTCAGCAATAATATGCAAATGTACTCAACCTTCATTTGGCCCCGAGAAATTCGCTTCCGCGTGTATCTTTACACTGCACTGCATCTTCCATTAGACCTGATTTACTTTTTCTCTAGGAAAGTGGTAATGCGAAATAAATGAAAATTTGATGACTAGAATTGCAGCGCTTTTTGTTTTTCCTAGACAAATTTTTATAACTCGGTAATAATTTCACGATGTGGAGATAGAATTTCTTTTGAATCTACAAAACAATGATTCAAAGTTCTGTAACATTGCGTAGTTAGGTATAATGAATCACTCGAGAGACATTGCAATTTTTGTTCGGAGTCTAAAACTACTAAATCAAATTGAACTTTAAATTCTATTGTACCTGAGATTCTTGACTACATGTATTATTTACCTAAAACATATACCTCTCTAGAAATAACTATCTAAAAATTTTTAGATTGGTTTTATAACGAAATTTGACTTAATTTAAGCGTGATACTTGAATACTTTTACAAAATAATTAGAAAACTCACTGCACTAACTTCTTCATTAAAATACGTAAAATTACAGAGATAAAAATGATTTATTATCAACCAAGCACACATTTTGATCTCGTAATGAACAATTATGCATTTTTATTATCAACATTTTCGTAAAGTTAAGGATCAAAACCAATTTCAGACTTAATTAGATGTAACATTTTCATCGTTAATGATTGAACCGTATATTATGGTTTACAGACGAATCACTTATATTGAACGAACGAACAATTTTTAGTATTACCATCTAGGTTAAATAATCGCATAATGTAATATTTTCTTACTTACATTTGTATTTGTATTTCCTTTATTATAATAATTTTAATAATAATAAAATATGTAGCTTACTTCTTTGATAATTAATCGTTCATTTTCAAATTCCTGAACAATTAACTTAATTCTAATATTAACTTTTTAAAAAAATTGTTGCCTCTATTTATTTACTTACACTTTATTTCTTTTCTTTAATTTAAAATAACTTTACAAATTTAATAAAATAATAAAGTAAATAAGATGACGCATAAATAAGCAGAATACGTTACAAAAAATTACAAAATTAATATCTAATAGAAGCAGATTTTAAAGCTACCTTCAATTTTGTGAATGAGTTGTGATTTATAATCATTAATTGTTATTGTATATTTGCATTAAAATTTTTAAACATTTTGCTTTACAGCATTCATGTAACAAAGCTTGTTTAGATGTAAAAGTAATTTAGAGTATAAAAATACATTTTCGTTTGTAACATAAACCACAGTAACCCATATCTTTTATTGAAGGTGAGCTTGAGGAAACCTGTAAAAGGCTTGCTTTGTTACTCCCTAGAATTATACATTTAAATACTCGTTCCTTTTACATAGAAAATATGTCATTTCTAAGATAAACTATATTTAGAAAAAAAAATACTTATTATTACACATACTTTCAAATTTATGTACTTACAACGCTACGAATCTAAAGTTTGAATCCCTACTCTCTGATTCAAAAAGGATTTCTGATTTCTTAAACTTACAATAAAGAACAGTTTCTACTGCTGCTCTAAGTACTATAATAAATGGTGAGATCAATAAGAGAGTATTAAATGCTATGCAGAGCATTAATATTATTGCCGCTATTCCTGTTGTTGACTTCTCGATAAATTCAGAAGATTCAAAATGAGCCCACGCAGATAATAATACGACAGTAGATACAAATGTCAGCATAAAAACGATCACCCATTCTATTGCCTAAACAATTTAATAACAATTTCTTATTATTACTATATTACGAATAATTTGAAATCACATTATAAAGAATCAAATTTCTCCAAAATTAAAGGATTTAGATAATCACAATATTTACCTTCATCGTGATGACATATATGAAAGAATTCCTCATAAATAGGTTGCAAACATTTCTTACTGATTCTCTATATCCAGTACCATGAATGAAAGTTGATGTTAAGCTACTATATTCTAATTTGACGAATATGCTGATCCAGCAATAAACAGTACTGAAAGGATTTTTGGAGAATTCGGATCGATTGGTTCGAGCACAACTACAAACTGTAATTATATTTGGAATAATAACCCAAGGAGCGGAGCTATAAGCTAAAGTACCCCAATGATACCTGAAAGTAAATTATAATAAAATTACTATAAACGAATTATTTATTGATGATCATATCTATAAATATTTACATGAATGTTGTATGAGTGCATCTTAGACTCGTTAATAATGATACTGATTGTTCATTTTCAGGTAGGCACCAAGTTGCAAATGTTCCATATAGTATCATATAATTAAATTTATCGATAAATACCGCAGTCCATGCAAACATAAATATATTTATTATAAAACCGAACCAGAATGCACCAGATGGCCCCGATGGAACAAAGGGAATTTGGGTTGATATTAAGAAATTTGACACGACTACTACGCTATACAAATTAACTATTTGCAAAAACAAAATGAACAATGATAGCAAGATGGAACTTGGAAATTTAAAAATTATTCTGAAAAAAAAAGAAATTATAATGAGATTATAATTACTTTTATGTACCATAATAAGAAAATCACTTTCGTACCTGTATGATTCCTGTAGAATTTGAGAGATCGTGGTTAATCCTACTTCCTTCATCAAATAATACTTTATTATTCCACAATATAATAACAATCCAAAAAGGATGATAATTCGAATATTAAATCCAATTGTAAAACTGTAGATACAGCCAACTGCTGCTAACAGGGTCAATCCGTAATCTTCGAGGCATCCAATGAACATTGCAACTATCGAAAACCATGGCATTATGAACATAGTCAACAAAAATAATATAAGAGCAAGAACAGAAAAACCTATTACGGTGTATCTGAAATTCGTAATGAATTTGATTTATTGGTTACAATTTTGTAGACAAAATAGAAAATAAATGTTTTTTCATATACATTTATTTATAAATAATAAATATATCAATACCTTGCATTATAAATAATGTTCAAAATCTCTGTTTCTCTATGTGGCATATTTCTCGGTCCTTTTTGTAACTCAGCAGAGATTTTCGAAAAATCACAAGCACAAAATGCTAAGATGCAGAAATACAAAAATTAAATAATGTGCGGATAAAAATTTTAAATACTAAACAAATTTTCTTTACCATATATACACATTCCGATATACAACATTAAAAGTAAGTTAAAGATAATAAAATGTACAAGGTCTGTCTGCTTTCGGTTTTTCTTTATTGAAAGCTTCTCGCAGTTCATTGTTAGGGTTTCTGTGGACCATTATTTTATATTATTAATTATATATTATTAATATTAATAAGGAAATATTCATATTATAATTTTTTATTTTACACTTTTCTTTATTTGTGAAATTTTTACATCTGCTTTTAAACCAAATTTAGCACGAATTATAAATATATCTTTTACGATTTATTATGAAAATATTACTAGATTAAAAAGTTACTCTCGTTTTTCTAATTTTATTTAACAGTCGCATTTTTATATAAATTTATGTTTGGTATTTTTCTTTATTTTAAATAGAGCTAAAAAGAAAATGTACGAAAGGCAATGTTCACATAACTTTCAGCTAATCACTTTACTTACTACCAGTTGGCTGTACGTTAATCATACTGCTACTGCAAATATCCCACTCAATAATTCGAAAAAATTCACAAACTAATAACTTTCACGTTACACAGAACTGGCGTTTCACTGAGCAGCGGCAAACCTCGCCCTCCAATGCTTCGTTGACGAATGACGAGAAACTCGTCGCAGCCTGAAAAACGCTGATAAGCTTTCAGTTCTCGGGCACTATAGTCAGCAAGTATTCAGTTACCATAATATAATGGCCGGCGAGCCTATAGGTCGTCGATTATAAAGCTTCGTGCCCGGCAGCCTAAGAAAGTTGAATTTTTTCGTCCGCTATAGCATCAGAGAGCTGAGAATAGATCCGTTTGAAAATATTTCGTACGGCAGTGATCTTGCAGAGGTGCCGCATATTGGCTCGGCAAATTAGCGTGGTGGATGCCAATCGACGTCATTTGTGCACTCTGGCTGTAGTAAGAGACGTGAATTTCTAAGAACAGCAGATCTATTACTTCTTTTAGGCGTTTGAACGTTCAAGTTTTGTTATGGAACTATCCGGCTTCTTTTAGTGCGTTACGCTTTTAGAGAGTGAGTAACGGCAGCGACCTTCGTCAGTAAAGCAAGCGAGAAAGAAAGAAAGAGAGCGAGAGAGAGAGAGAGAGAGAGCATTATGACGGGAGAGCCCACTAAGTAAGCGGCGGTCTACTGGTATTTTGTTGGGTTTTTCATGTTTTTTTTGTGTTGCGAATTTTACGTGCACCGACACGTAAGATTTATCCGGACTCGGTCCGCCTGTCTCTCGCGTTACACGAAGAGTCGGTGTGGCGCGCAAAATTTTCGCGAAATTTAGCAGCGGACGGGAAATAAGAGCTGCAGCGTCGCTCGGGGAATACCTCCCCTCGATCACAATGTATATAATGATACATTTGATTAGTTCAATCAACGGAAGCCCCTGTCGGAAAGACCTGGTAAAATGGTGCAAATGCTACACATAAACCATTTGCATCAATTTTACCAGGTCTTTATAAGGTTTTATCGGACCTTTCCCATAGAGGTATCCTTTGCTTCAATAATATATGAAAAATCTAATATTTATATACGTTTTTTAATCATCGTAAAACAGCAGAGCGCCTGCTTTGATCTGCTCTTTGTACACTACATTTTAGATATTACACGTTATTGCAAAATTTTACGTTTCTCAAAGCAAAAAAATAATGAAAACCGTGGAAAATGGTTTAATTGTTTTTATACAAAAAGAAGTTTTAAAAATAGTATGACTGCATTTGTTCAATTCTAAGAGATTAAACTTTCTATTGTGCTAAGCCACAAGTTTTATAAAAAAAAATAATTAACATAGCCATTAATCTTCTAGAATGATAATTCTTTGCCCAGTTTTTTCAAAGTAAAAAATTCACCAACAAACTATCCTCTTCTAATACACCCCGCCGTTGCCATAACTTTCCAACGATTCCCTTCCCGAATCGAAAATCCGCGCGCAGACCCTCAAAAAAATCCGGCGCATCTCCTCACGCATTAAAATTCGAGAGCGACTTGCACAACACCCTGTCCTCCGATTAAAAGAGCTTTACTATCAATTACCCTCGGCTTCTCGATTTCGACGCGAGCCGCGTGTCTGCCCTTCCGCTGCCTATAAATCAGCGAAGCTTGTGCTCGAGTCTCTCTCTTTCTCTCTCGGGAGAAGAAGGACGATCGCTCGAAGGAAGGATTGATACTCCTGGCGCGAGCCTTATAATAGCTCGTAAGGATTGCGCGCTTTATGCACCTTTCTATATGACGCTCTTTGCGACACATTACCCGGCGATCATCGCTGCAGTCGTTGGCTTTTGAGAAATATCCGTGAGATCGAGATGAAAGAGAGGCGCGCGAGCGCTCGAGGGAAGACCTTATAATTATTTCAAATGTTTCGAAATTCAATGCGCTTGATATTCTTTCTTGGAAGTTAGATTTCTACGCGTTCTTGAATAGCGCTGCGCTGAACGTGACGCTTTTCGAGAAGGTTTAAAAAAAAAGTCAGAAAAATACTTCGTCGTCGAATTTTTAGAGAATTATTTTTGTTCGCAAAACACCAAGCTTTTACTGTATGTCAGCTTTCGATAAAAGGAAGCTGTATGTGTCAGTTAGAGGCGGATTAAGAGGACTGCCTGCATTAGAAACAATCTATATTATTAATTTTAGCCCCAGGCCCCTGCAACCTTAATCCACCCTTGTGTTTAAGAAGTGATGATAAAAAAAATTCGAAAAAAGGCGATAAAGCAAATTTTAAACGCAGTTATCTTTATGAGGATATTGTCACAGGAAAAAGGAAATATTGATAGCTCACGAAAGATTCTGAAAAACATCAGACAGACTATAAATAAGAGGATGACTCACGTTCAGTATTTTAGGGCAATTAAAAATAATAATCACGTAAGATATTATAAACAACAAACTTAATTTATTAATTATTACTAGTTTAGTATAAATATTAGACATTCAAATACTATTTGTAAAACGACCATATTCGTTAAGATTCAGTTGATATGCTTTTGCAACGTAAATTTCATTCGCGTTCATTATTTTACACATTCTCTTATGAATATGGCATATTTCGCGCTGAAGAAATTGTAGAGTAAGGTATAATGTGGAACTGCACGGGAACAAGTTGCAGCATGAAATCTTCCGTGTCCGTTATCGGATAAATTTTGCTTTTGCATAATGTAATGTAAGCGCTTCTTCAACACCGCGAAAGCAGTAATTGCAATTGCATTTTTGACATTTTTACTTACTCGTATTTCAGGAAAAAAGTAAAAAAGTAATACAGCGGAGAATTTCCTTTTACTTATTGCTACGCAGAAAACAAGGTTAGATAATGTAGTAATTTAAATAAGATACAGTAAAACATCCGTACAAGATAATAATTCAAATAAAATTTGGCAACTCAATGCAATGTAGATTTAAAAAATTTAATTTTCAAAGGATCGCAAAAATCTTTGTGATATTATAATGTGGCTTATACAAAAAAATGTGATCTAATCAGCGAGAATTCCATTTTGTAATTACGTGCACAGTAGTAATCTACATAGGATGCTCCAAGGATAAAGAAACTAACGCGGAATGAAGTCGCAAAAGCTCTCGAAGAAAGGTGCTCTCGTGCGCTGTTTAAAACATATATCTCAGGGCGGAAGTGATGCGCGACCCTTTGCTTTCATTCTTCACCGCGGCTCGTTCCCGCGAACGAGTCGCGCCGAGTTATCAGCTAACTAAAAGCTTCGTTGCTTCCGGTCATACGAGCTTCCAGTATTCCAGCTGCTCTTCTTATTCGAAGAAGTGCAGACTGTCAATCTCCCTATTAAGCGAGATAAGTTCCTTTTTATTGCTTCGCTCTTATATTGACAATAGCCACTCATCCCGTGGTTTCCGTAAAATTAATATCGAAATTCAAAGAACCCAGTGAAAGTCTCATAAGACTATTATCTTAGCCTTATGATCGATTAGCGGCAGGAGACAGTACACTTCTTCCGTCGCTTCCGCGCGTCCACCTTCGTCGCATTCCTCGATCAATCACCGCCCAGTCTCTTCTCCTTCGAGCCTCCCGCCTCCTTCGATCCGTCGCCCCCGCGTCCGCTGTCGTCGTCCTTACGTTTTAGTTAATCGATCGGTCGCCTCTGCTGATCTCGAAAATAGCTCGAAAAACCGTCGACTCTCTCTCTCTCTCTCTCTCTCTCTTTCTCGACTGCTGCTGCGGGTGATTGCATCCTTCTGAAGACGTAACGTCGCGCGCGCGCACCGAGAGAAAATGACGTATTACGGAGTCGTATGACCCGCAGGGAGCTCTAATCCGCTCTCGATCGTTACATACGTTCTTGCGCGGAGATAGAGAGAGAGAGAGAGAGAGAGAAAAGGAGTTTGTCGTCTCGTCGCGAGACAATCGGCTGTAAATCAAATTACGTCATTTTTCGAGAGGGAGTGGGGGGAAGCGCCGCTCTGGAAAAAGGGACGCTCGAGGCTTTTCTCGGTAATGCAGGAGTAAGTGCGCGGATTATTAATTACCGGAGGGGGTGGGCTTGATTGGCTTTTGTCTCATTGCTGCCTCGGTTCTCTCGCTTTGGCGATCCGAGGAATCGGAGAGGTTGCAGGCCATTGTAGGCAAATTCCAGACGCAGAAGGTTAGACGCTTTTTTCGCAATTGATCGGTTTAACCTTTACGCACTTCGTAGCCGAGGTGATAGGCTTCTGTGACGGCGAGCATTGCTGCATCCGCGTTAATTTATTGGGCTCGGTTAAGTTAAGTCATTGTACTATTCGAAGGCACGTAATTTATTTATAATTGTCGTGGTGAATACATCATCGGTACGATTATTTATTACTCTATTTCTTTCTGGTTTACGATGTAATGATTATTAATTTCTTTTTATAATGAACTTGTGGCATATTTTAATTCATAAATCTTATTACAATATAGATTTTCCTTTTGGCAAATGCAACCCTTCCAGACAATTCAATACCATTTGTTTGGACAAAAAATTTTCTTTTAAATATTTATTATTGTAATTTATACTTTCATGCATACTCATTTTACAAGTGTCATTATCAAAATGGACCGCTTTATATTCAAATTTATGCATTGAGTAGTGTATTAAGCATTTAATTATGCATCAATTTGTTAAAAAATAATTCTTAAATACCTACACCCACATTTAATTCTATGAACATTTTAATACCATACAACAACCTGTCATTTAATTCATTTCAAGAAACCAAAAAGACTCACAACACTTCATTAATCAATTTCCTTAAACAAGTCGCTAACCACTATGTTTTAAAAATTACATCATCAAGGGGAGACTTAAAAGTCCCGAGAACAATGTATCAACACGACGAAAGTACACCGCTTGAATGTCGCTAATTGAAACAATAGAGCCCAGACTTAGATCACAAAATAGGAAGAGAAAGAGGTAGACCAGCTGTCGAAGACTGGTATACGAAGTAGTGATCCCGACATTACCGTTAGAACAATTCAGTCTCTACGACAGGATGCGAGCAAATGCATTTGCAATTGAGCACATCAAGAATGTACTTCGACTTAACGGACTATTCAATGCTACCATAACAGTATTAAACGCAAAAAAAACGTTATAATCGCTACTTTTAAGTGTTTTAACAATCGATATATTTTTCACCTGCTTATTTGATAAAATTTCCAAAAGCTTCTAATCAGAACCCCATGAAATCAATTCCAAATCAAGCATTCATCCAATTCCCCCAATATTCTCTCCAAACAACAAACGTAAGCGATCCACCGCAAAAATCTCAATCATCCCGATGGGCGCGTTACGTAAAACCGCGGCCAATAAGCATTCGAGAGATTCAATCAACGTCAGTCGCTTCCCCTGCACGAGCCTTGCACTTGGACGGGCGTTATGGCGAGGCGGCCCGCTCCATTTTCCACAGCTCTCTTTAGGCGCGCGATTAGGAAACGCTTCGCGCGCCGGATGTTCAGCGGAGGCCCCCGGGGCGGCGGCAGCGAGCTCTCTTGGGCGCCAATTATTCGAGAGAGCGCGGAGAGGAGATTCTCTCCCGACGTGCTCCGCTCTCTCTCTCTCTCTCGCTCTCTCGCTCTCTCGCGTAATTATCCGAGGCGCCGGCGAGGATCATGCTCCGCGCGGTGCATGCGCCGCATCCGCGGACGGGCGCGGGTACGCCGAGGTGCCGACTGATGGAAGAATATGATTCGGCGAGGTGGCTTATTGGGCCTGGAAGTGAGATGTTGCGGATTTTAAAGAGCTGCCCCGCTAGGGAGGATTATATAAGCGGGCTTAGCGCAACGTGCATTAGATAATTTTCTGGAGAATAAGCAGCTTTTTTTTATTGCTGCCTGGGTCTTTTGAATTTGAATTTGAAGCGTTGAAACAAAAGCAGTTTTTCTCGCAGCAGAAATTGTAGCCGATCCATCTTGCGCGACGTCCGTTCAAGATAAATTATATATTCGCGCGACATTGGGACCTGCTTATATATTGCTCCACTTCCCCGCGATCTTTCATCAATCATCTGGTGCGCAGGCCGGGTAAGTTCGCTTTTCGAAAAGACGCAGCGGGAATCTGCATAAATTTGATGTAAGAGGGCACATTTTCAGCCTTACTGATACACACAATCGAGTGTGGGAAAGCAGCCAGAGAAAGCTTTGTTGAGTAACCGCCTTTACAATTGTGCCAATGTAACGCAAGAATGTATGTACTTTAACGCGTTTTGATTTGTATATACCGACAAACAAAAAACTCGCCGCGGTTAGCAGTTTCTTAATTAACTCGTTTGCTCGGCGAAACTGACTTGGATGAACAAAACTACCTCGAGCGCAGTAAATGTTGTCTAATCTTGTTCGCTCTTAAAAACAACATGCAGTTAATTAAGGTGGCTTCGGCGAGTTTTTACAAATAATTGAAAATATCTGAAACTTCACAAAAATATTCTTTGAGCATTAGACTTTTCATTTATGTTGAAAAAATGCAAAAGAGATATTAGCGATAAACTTTGTAAACATACTGTAATAAACTGGTAAATAAATAAATAAATACTTCTGCGCATGCGCACTAAGAGCAGGAAAACACACAAGCAATAAGAATGGCAATTTTTTTCATGTTTTAACAAAACTGGATGCTAATTACTAAAATATTGAAATTTTTTAAATTGTCAAAGACAAAGAAGTGCTTACTGGGGCCCCGATTTGATGCGGCACTAAGCGCCAAAGCCACCTCAAATATGCCCACTTCAATTTTTTTCAACTCCAAATTACCTCGACCATCCCCGCTTTCTTCGCAAGGTCCTAAATACGGTGGTAACGGATTCAAAGTTCGGCAATCAAAGTTGAGCATCTCGAGCCCGCGTAAAAACTTTCTAAAAAAAGGTCCCCGCGACTTGGAATCACTTTCACTCGGAGAGCAGCTGATAACGGCGCATCATCGGGCCTGAATTTCGAGATAAAGCAGCGGCATATATATATATATATATATATATATATATATACATACATGAAAAGAAAGCTCAATCTACCGAAAAGGACGAGGAGGAAATAAATAGCTCCTCGATCGCTTTATGCCCGAGAGCAGCCTTGTATAATCCGGTGCGCGTGCCATCGCCGAGACAATGAATGCATTAAAGGAGGCGATCGATCTCTCGATTTGAGATACACTCGGCTGCTCCCCCCGCGGTATGTGGAGCACTCGGTGCCCGATCGCTTCCTGCTTTTCCCGCGCCGCTTCTTCGGCACGAGAGGCGGCATTAGCCGCGCTTTTAATTTCAATGCCCCGCCGCGGCGTTGCGCAATCGACGTATAAGCGACGCGAGAGAATATTATAAATCTTATCTGCGACCGCTTGGAAAAATGGGTACTAGCGACGTCTTTGCGGATGAATGTGATGCTTTACCGGGAGTAGGAAGCTTTCCGACTCCTTCGCGGATAATTTTATTCGCGTGTTTTTTGGGATTATCGGCGTTATTCAAGATGTTTACCTGGCTTGCGTTTCTATTTTTATAAAGGTTTTTCGTGTATTAATGCTTAGCGATATCGTTTTAATCATACTTCTTGGTATGAGAAATTGTGTCCTTTGAGTAAAAAGTGTTGCTGCAAATTTAGAATTACGCTTCCAACTTGCGTAAGATTGGAAGACATAATTATATTTTCTCTCGCTGTATAAATAAACAATTAATTTAATTGAGATATCATGATTTTTCCTACGCCGTAAGCGATTAACGATAGCTTCTGAAATCCAAGACAGAGTCCACTCCAGGCAGTTCAATTAGAAAATGCATTCTAGTCTCTCCCGCCAAAAAGGGAGGTAAATAATAAGCCTGGCTGCAATTGGCACTATCCTCATTACCCTAAGAACTCGCTTAATAACGTGGCCAAGGCGTTAAACCGCGTCGCCAGGTGTCTTTATTAAAACAATTTCGTCTCGTCTCGTGCGCACATTAATTAGGCATTCGCCGCGTCTCCCCGACTCTCGGCACAAAGGAAAAAGTGCGCGGCGCGAAGGAAGGCCGCGTCGGCGCCGCCTTCCTCTTTATTTCACCTCGCGAAAGATTCGCGCGCGCGAGTAGACTAAGGTCGTTTTCATTACTACAGTTTTCATCGCCGGCGAGGACAATGCGAGAAACTCCGCCGCGTCGATCCCGCAAAGGGGGCCGGAAATAATAAACCACCGGGGAGAATGGCCACTTCGCGCGCGGAGCCGAAATTTCGTGGGCTATGAACCTCTCTGACAGTTTGATTCCTTCGTAAGGAGGAAGCGAGCGATGGAAAAGAGAATGCTCTTGAGATAGGTGCGATGCCGACGGCTTTTATGACCTTTGAAACGACGGGGATATTAGGTGTATGAACTTTTCTTGAAGCGGACGGACTTTGATCGATTAATGCTGGGATTTCATGTTTTTAGAATTTACATAAGAAAACGCCGGGTTCAGTCTGGATCATAATGACGGGAAGTACATTAGAATTAGAAAAGATGATCTAATACTTCAACTTTTAGAAAATCCTTTCTTATGTGTAGATTGTATGATTCATATTCAGTTTTAAAAGTCATTTTTGATAATGTATATTTTGAAGACTTAAAAGATAGAGTGTCAATTCGAAAATTGCTTTCAAATAAATTATTAATTAAACAAAGGTCATTTCTTTTCTCGTAGTAGCGTTTATTTAATAAAAAAAAGTTCTTACGTTGTCCAAAAATGTCCAAATATTCTCCTTATTTTATTCTATTACAAAAATCAATGGGTACGAAATCCTTTCCCCTACCCAGTGACCTTTTGCACAATTAAAAAACCCCCAATTACAACGAAAAAAAAGTGCAAAGCAGACCAATTTATTCTCCCCTCAATAGCACGACTTTATTTACCGGATCGCTACCGATCGTTAGAATCTATCACCTAATCGGCAGGCTCCGATCGCTTCCCAGCCTACTTCGCCGGGCGAAAAGAAACCGCGTCCCCCTCGGCGAGGCGGATCTTCTCCGATCGCTCCGGCGCGGCGGCCATTAATTACCGATCGGAGAGCGCTCCGCGAAGCGCTTCCTCCTGCGGGAATCCAGGCGATCTCGTCGCCGCGCGCAGGCGCCGCCGGGGGCCCGGGATGCTGTAGCCGAGCTAGCCGAGAGCGGAAATTACGGGAAGTCCGGCCGAGCGCGCGCCTTGCAATTTACGGGGCATTAGGCGATCGACTTACGCGCGGAATCCCTTTGTCCGACACGTAACTGTGCCCGCGCGAGATAACAGAGCCTTTGCGGCTCTTTGAGACCGCGACTGTTATTCGAGATCTTCGCTGCTGTTATTCTGCTGGGGATTAATCCACTTGCTTCCATTGTCAAGTTCGCTTGCTGCTTTGTATCGTACTTTGATGAGACGTGGGAGAATTTAGTTTTTGTTTTTATTGAAATGCTTCCTGTAATTGGAATGAAAATTAGCTAAAATTAAAAAGTACATGTTTCTTTAAATTCTGTAAGTACTCGAAATATTTAAAAATTTTTGTTACGAAATCACATAATAACACGAAAAACAAGAGGTGGCCCTACCGTGAGAAAAGTTCGTTCAATCTTTGCTATCAATGTTTCGAAATCATTTTTACAATCATTTAGTTTTACATCTTCGCTCTCATCGAGAACTGAACTGCATTTGAACTGTTTTTCCAAAACAGAATCACCGTTGGCAAATCTTGGACGCAGAGCGTTAAATCCCCTTACGCAACGGACCGAAAGGTAAAAACACAATAAAACCCGCTTTTTTCCCCGAGCGCCGAAAGCACAATATCGCACGAAGCACTTCCAAAGTTCCCGAAGAACCCCTAAGGCGTGGCAGAGGCGGTCGAAAAATCCGCTTCCCAGAAGTGTAGCAACGGAATCGCGGCGCGGGCTAAAGTTTTCGAGTGTAACGACTCTTTCGGCGCATCAGATTTACGACTCGGCTTTGCAGAAAATCGTCAATGGGGGCTGCCGGCGTCCGTGAAGCAGAACGCGCTCTCGAACGGCGCGCGCCGATAACGGCACCGAGCGCAGAGCCGCGGCGCTCTCGCAATCCCCCCCCCCCCGGCGGGGAGCTTTTTTTCCTTCGAGGAGCGTTTTCAGATCCTTTTTCGGCTCCGCGATATTGCAGCGCAAGAGAACGGGGATTTACATACGCTCGCCGCGTATTCGACGCAAGCTTTTGTTCGCGCGGCTCAAAAATCTTCGGGGATTACGACTTGCGGTGTGGCAATGCTTGATTGAAGCAGACTGGCGGGGAAACTTTATCTCTGGGCCGAAAACGCGGATTTCTGCGTCTGTTGGAAAGTTCGATTTGACGGCGCATTAGAAATCTACATTGAAATAGAAAACTGACAACAATCAAATTCAAGGTTTTTTTCGTAAATAAATTTTATTAAACGCTTTTACGATTTTTGCGTTTTATCTAAATTGAAGCAATACTTAATCTGCTTGTTAACAAACCAGTGGAGTAAAACTTGTACTTAATTTGAATGCGTCTCGAGCTACGCTAACTATGTTCAGCTTGATTATTATATCTCCGCAGGCCATGAATTCTCTTTATCGTTTATCTCGGTATTCAGCTGCCTTCGCCGCGCTCTTCCTGCGATCCCCCCCCCCCCTTTCGCCCGGGTGTCCATTTCCTTTTTCTCTTTATTCGCAAGTCGGAAACCCGAGCGGCAGTGATTGCTCGTAAATCACGCGCGTAAAACTGTATCGCGGCCGCGGCCGCGACGTGTCTTTTAGAATCTGAAGCCCCGGACTATTATGCGGGAAACTGTCTGCGTAACTCGACTAAATCGTTTCGGGTTTTAAAGCGGAATTTTAGGGCCGGAGTGGCTTGACGTAATATTGCACTTTTGTGCAATGAAAGTGGAGGGGAATGATTGTTTTAATTTTAAAATTTTCTGTAAGAATACATAGGTATCAGCTAACAATTTTTCGATCGAGCTGTTGTATAAAAAATTATATCTACTATTTGCAATAAATAATTTCAATTTTCGAAGAGATGGTATTAATAAATGGAAGAATTTTGATTATTAAAAATAAAAAAATATTTTTCTTCGTTTGCAGTATTACATTTAGAACTCTTAATAAACCTTTATAATTATGAACAAAATTAATGTCCTCTAATTAAATTCTTTAAATACTAGTTTTAGTTATTTTCTATCGACACTATACTTCTCGCAGTAAACTACACATTACCTAACCGACACTGACAACAAAATTGAAATAGTTCCATCCCGACAATATCCATCGTCCTCAAACCAGTCGCCTCGAATCTCCCAGCGGCACAAAAACCACGATCGCTGCGAAAAAAGCACGCGCACTCTCCATCGAAATTACAAATCCAAAGCTGAATTCGACGCAACATCGTGCCCCGGCTCGGGTAGATGAGATAGCCCAATCAAGCCTCCCAATTTCGGGGTAAATACTTCGGCGCACGAGGAAGCGAGCCTCCTCTCTCGGCGTCGCGTACGAGAAGAAAAAAAGAAGCGCGCTCAAGAGCCGCGAGAGAGCGGCTCATCATCGTCGCGATCGTTGCGCCGATCGCGGGCCAGGTGACGAAATCGCACTACCCGGTCGGATTCCTCCCGACGCGTTACCTCAGCCCGGCAGTCATTACGACGGTGGAAGCTCCGCGGCGATAGATGGACGCCGAGATACGCGGAGCCGCGCATGCGTGACGGCGCGCCGAACGCCGATCCTCGCTCTGCGGTCGAGCTTTTTCGAGCGGCAGCCGCGGTTAGACGGCTAGACAATAAACCCGGGCTGATTGTCGCGGCCATTACGCTCGGACTCGATCGTGCCACAAGAGGACAATGAGGACGCGCGCCGCGGGCCTCTAAAGTTTCGATACATTATTTATGGCCGCCCGGTTTAATTAAGACGTTCGCCGCGAGGAGCTGCGTTTACGCTCGAGGATTGTTTGGTGGCAAGCGACCGGGCCGCTCGGATGGATTATTCATGCCGATTGCGCGGACGGGGCAATTAAGTGAGCAGGCGCGCGCGCGAAAAGTCGAGGAGAGGACTGTAAAGCTTGTTTTTTTTTTCCGAATTTCGTTTCTTCGCGGATTTTTACTGCATTTTGAGAGTTTTAAGATGGGTTTTGGAATTTTAAACTTACCGGGAAGTGGAGAATTATACGATGTACTGATGTTATAAATATTTATCAGGGTGTTTAAATGTTTTACAAAGATTTTTAATTGTAAATCGAATTGATTTTTAGTGACAGAAATACGATAATTTTTCTGAGTACGATGTACGTTTTTATAAATGACAATTGAATAAATTAAATAATTTCCTTTCTGGATGACAAATCAGACTGAAAATTTATATGCGCTTCGACCACTAAGGATACAATAAATGCAAATCCACTTCGGTAACAATAGCTATTGAATTTATTACAAAAGTCTAATTGCAGGTAAAATGCGACCATTACTTCCAGCACAGCCATACACACCATCTCCATCGTTCTTTTCCCAAAGTCCACAATTCAAATCGAAAAACGCTTTCAAAGTCTACAACTCGAATAAAAACCAACGAAAAATCTCCTCCTCTCTCGGCAGCCCCAGTCGGTGGCCACAGAATCATGATCGCGCGTATCTCTCGACAGCGAAACCGACCCGGAGCCCCCCGCCCCCGTAACGAGCTTCCGTCATCGCGCGAAAGACAAGCCCTCTTCTTCCACGCCGAGCGAAATGTAACGAAAAGTCCCGCCTCGCGAGACTGGCCTGCCCTTGATTCCTGCCGCGCGCGCGCATCCTCGCGCATTGTGCACCGCCGAGAGAGAGAGAGAGAGTACGCACGGAGTTGCCAAACGCGCGGAGGAGAGCCCGGGCACTTGCGAGATTCGTGCCGCACGCGAGATCGGAATCGCCGCCCGAGGAGAAAGACAGAGAGCGACCGCGAGGAGCTCTTTTAATTATCTTAATTAATGCCGCAGAAATGACTTATATGCAAAGCGACCATTGGGAGATCCGAGCGCCGCGCGCTCTCATCGCCCCGTGGAAGATTCTACAAGTCGCGAGTGCAATACTTCGCGCGACGCGGGTTTGATCGGGACTACCCGGTTCGTTCGCGTAGAAGGTTTTCGCCGCTCGACTGATGATTAAAGAGTATCAAATTAAAGTTAATAACCGAACGGAAGTGGGTGGGTTGGCAATTGGTTACAGAGATAGGCAATATTATAACAGAAGTAGTGCGCTTATATAGAGCAGTGTTTTACTCGTCTGACGTATCTTGATGGGAACTACGATTACATTTCCACTAAGGTGTGAATCCGCAAAGAGTTTTTCTTCGACGTCTCTCGGTTCCTCTCTCTCTCTCTCTCTTTCGCTGTCTCCTTTTATTGGCAATGTAATGCAAATTTCGCTAGAAGCGCGTCTGTGCAATGCACCCGCCGATCTTATCAAACTGAGACTCTCTCATAGAAGCTCGAGAATTAGATACTGCTTACGTACCGAGTGTAGAGTGTATACATGCCGAGATTATCGCTGAATTTTTGAGCGTTGAGTCAGGCACTGGAGTGCGTTACACTGCTCGCGCATTCAATACACTTACATTAATGCGGTTATTAATCTTATTTGAATATAATGCAAATTTTATTTATGTCGCATTGAATTGAAATAGTTATTGAAATAAATGCGCGCTCGTGATAGAGATTTTGAGAATAATGAATATTTACTATATTATATAAATTTACGGTTTTGTAAGTCAAACGACTGAGACATTCAACTGTTTTAGTAAAAATTTAAATATCAGTGAATATGACAATTGAATTTTTGCTGTTTTATAAATACTTGCGTACAATAAGATGCCATCTCACGGTTATATTTGTAGATTTATTGATGAATTGTTCGTAAAATTAAAAGATGACATAATACGTTCTAACAAAGCTAAAATTTATAATTAAGTTTCGCAAGCATTCAAGAAATTTGACAAAATTAAAAATTCAATTTAATTCACTCATTTCCAAAATAATTTTACAGCATTTATTTAGCAGCAGTTCAAAAACAAATAAAAACCTCCCCGTCACTTTCTCAAAACGTTTAGAGCGAAACAAAATTTCGAAAAGATAGACCCGCTCGAATTACCTCCAGCCAGGCACTTTCTCACGCGTCCATCGATCCCGCAGTCCGGCTTAGCCCCCCCCTCGGAAACAAAAGACTTTCCTCGAAGCGCCGTCTTATCAGCTCCGAAATGTGCTCGCTTCGCCGTCGCGATCGACGTCTCGCCCGTCGCGGCTTGCGCAATCGGCGCATTTACATAAGCCGCCGGGGGGGTTCCGCATAATCGCCCACCGAGCGGAAACAAAGGTGTCGCGAGCGCGCGGCTTTCTTTTCCCTCCCGCGGCCGTCCATTCGTCAATCATCGTCGCGGTCCTTTTTAACCTGTCGCCTCTTCCTATGTTCCGCCCGGGAGATGTATGAAACTCTCGTTCGCCGGAGAGGCTTTACTGCTTTTATGGTTACCATGACGAGATGTACCACTCGGCGGACGACGACAGATGGGTAGATAAAGCTGAAGGGGGGAGAATAAAGTTTCACGCGGCCGGCCTTCTGAAGATCGGGAGGTGATGTGGAAAGAGAAAGGGAAAGTGTGGATGAGATTCGCGAAGCTTCCGAAGTAGAAATAAGAGACGAAATGTGTACTAATATATTGTCTGGAATTTGTATGCCGATGCTCGGCATTTTATGTAAGTGTTAATTTTTCGTATAGTTATATAATAATGTATCGTATTATCGATCTCAGCCGCCAGTTAGATAATTTACATGCGGTCTAATTGTAATCAGTTAACAAGAGAAAAAACTGAGTTTACAAAACTCCGCTGAGGAAGCATAAATGACGAAAAAGTCCGCGTAATCAGCTCGTAAATATTTCGCAAATGTACTCCCGCGCCTTTCCCCTGACGTTTCGAATCCCATTAAAAGACACGGTAGTCATGTAAAAAGGAGCGGAAAAGCATTAATCAGTCTCTTCGCCCGCGAATTCTCATAATTCTTTAAGCAGCCCTCCGGGCAAAGCAGAAATAAAATGTGCGCGCGGCGCTTTCGCGAGATCTATTGCTTGGAATAAAAAGCCTGCTAAATAGATAGTTAATGTGTTAATGCAAATCACGGGAGTTCCTTATAATGATAATAAAAGGATAAAATTTAACGGTTATACAGCCTTGCGTTGAATGATGGTTTTTTTTTAAATAATTTATCATATTTTTCAGTTTTATTCAGTTTGAAAAATCGCTTTCGACTACTTCTAAATTTCACATCATAAAATACTGGCAACTAGAACTTTATATGTAGTTATTTCTAATTTTAGAAAAAAATTTGAAACCTTTAAATTAGAAAAAAGAATTACGAGCCAACTTCAATATACAATAAATAAGACCGAAAAAGAAAGAAGTTTCGTCAGAAAATCTAACGTGACTATAACCTGAAACTAAAAATTAGTTTACGATCCCGAATGATAACGTTTCTCACCCGGTATCATCAGTGGCAATCGGTCGATCGCGTAGGAGAATACAATTCTAATTGCGCATAAACTCATTACAAGGTTTCGCCACTCTACCTCAGACAATCCAGCCTGTCTATTCATTTCCCATCGCCGCGTCGTCTCCCCCTCCCCCCCGTTCGTTAATACGTCCGCTTATCGGCGGCGCCGATCGAGCCGCTAAAACCTTAATGCGAGATATTCGTACGTAGGCATTCGCGGGGAGACGCGGGACATCCTCTCCTCTCGCGCGGCACCTACGCGAAGTCCGCCTCCGAGGAAGGGGCACAAAGCGGCCGCTCTTTTAAAAGCCGCGAGGAGCCGCGGCGATACGCGCGCGGCGACGCGCCAGTCATTCATTTCGCCCGCGGCCATTATTTTGCCATTTTCTTTTTTTCGTCGCCGCGCTTTTCCATTCTTTCGCGCGAGCGGCTTTTTTCCAAGTGCCCCCCTTTTTCCCGCAGCGCTTCTGTGCTATTGCGATAGAGTTCTTACCGGGGGCTACTCGCGGAGAGTTATGAGATTTCGACGGGGGGGGGGGAGGGAAGGAGCGTTGCTATTTTTACGCCGGCTCGGTGTACGTGGATGTGCGTTCCACTTAGCGGGACAGGGAAAGACTTTTGTTACGGCGGTAATTAATTCATTTTTCTAGCTGAGAATCGCTTATGAAATGGCTAATTTATATCGGCACTGATGTCTGATGGGTTATATGGGTCGTCAGCTGGGTTAATTGTAATTTAGAAGCGTCTGCTGTCACCTTTATTTTGAAATTTTCAGGTAAAAGTAGAACTTTGATCAATGTGGAGAAGCCCGCTGGTCGACTAATCGAGAGAAATCGTATGATTTATAAATTTATTTAGACACTCAATTTTATTGCCACTGTAAAATACCTTTAATTGTTTTTCCCTCTCAATATTAGGTCAGCCGTTTCATCAGAACCCGTACGCTTGTACCCCTTGCTCATTAATAAACGACTCTTTCACAAAGTTTATGCTCGCAAGCGACGCATAAGCAAATGCCGAGCACAAGCGCCAAGGACGCGCGGCTCGCCGCCGCAACGAAATCCAATCGATTCGCTGAATTATCCGTGCTACCGCTACCCTTGCAAAAGCGGCCCTCGTCGGCAAAAAGTCCGATTCCCATTAGCGAGAGCCCCCCCCCCCCTCGCGCTATATTCTTCCCTCGCTCAATTAGCCACAATGGAATTTTTTCGAAAGCGCGTCATTGCGCTACATTTCCTGCGCCGGAGAGAAGCTCATCAGCGATATCGCCGTATCCTCGCAGAACTTACAAAATCGCGGCTGGAGCGCAGCGACAAATTTATGACACCTCTTCCCCGCCGCTCGCGAATATATATATATATATATGTGTGTGTGTCTGTATCCCCGAGAGACGCTCGGAAAGAGTGTCGAGCTCCTCACTCTTTCTACCCACGGTGGCTCCGATCGCGATATATCGGCTCGGGGGACAAAACGACGGCTCCGATGGCTATCGACGACCGTGTGTCGCCGTGGCGCAACGGATATTCATTAACGAGGCGCCGATATCGCGGTCAGTCACGCGCGAAATCTCTCTCTCTCTCTCTCGGCAGATTTACAGCCTCCCCCCGCGGCAGCGGTAGCGGCACCTTGCGCGGGGCTTTTTCGGTTCCTGGCACAGGAACTTGCTCAACTCCCCCCCCCCCACATGTCGCGCGGCACGTCACGAGAGCCCGAAGTAATTGTACCGAGAGAGCGAGAATGAAGGTGAATTCGCCAACCTTCCGAGTTCCCAACTGCGACGAAACTACTACGGCTCCGATTGTTAACCGTTTAGCGGGGCTCTCTGCCCTTCTTTCGCGAGACGGGACAATGGACGCGGGACCGCGGGCTTCGGCTGCTGAATTGAGCGGCGGGGGCAGAGCTGGCGCCGGAAAAGTTTTTGTTAATTGAACGCGGGCTACAGCGGGGGTTGGAAAAATCGTACGCGGCTTGAGGATTCGGAGGTAGTCTACCGGTGTGAAAAATGTCCTTCTTTGTGCTAGCTTGGACTTTATTGCAATGTGATGCGCAGTGCAATTAGAAAAGTTATGAAATTGGTTTAAAGCAGTTGAACAAGAGCGATAGAAAGAATTAAGAATGAAAAAAAAGAAGAAATGATAAACGAATGTTTAATCCTAATTGCTGGCATTATTACGTCTAATAATTTGAAAAGCGTGAGGTATTAAGGTTAAATAAGAGTTGATTTATATCACAGCAAAGAAAATAGAGATTTTAATTGAACTATTAAAGGATACGCTGGATATGCATCTTATTTTACTTGATAAAATCTTTCATCTGATTACAGCAGGCTTTTAATCTACTGACTACTTATACTTATACCTATGATTTATTTATATTTTAAAAGAAATGACGAAGAGTATTTCAAATATGAGTAGTTCAGATATTTAAAATTTATAATATTCAATGTAGAGATTTAATTCGAGAATAAATTTTCCGTGAAGAATTAGAAAGGAATAGTCATGTATTCGAATTGCTCGTTTAGTTTTAAAAATTTCAGAAGGGTACTTATCGAGTGACCTTAGTTTTTTTATGTTTACATTTCGTTCAATAAAATTATGAGTACTATTTATTAAAGATTTTTTTTTCTGTAAAAAGGTCACACTTCAGCATCATTTAATGTAAAATTCTTAACTTAGCTTTTCTTCTTAAATACGTTTTTTTTTTATTGAAACATTTAAATCACTCGTTAATAAGTACAGTAATTTTAATTAGCTAAAGATGAAAACATTTCAAGCATTTTAAGAACTTCATCAATAACAAAACGCACTCTGTACACATCTAGTTGATGAGCACCTCTCCAGCTGAACATTATCTTTAGAAAAAGCACCGCGTAAATCAAGCGTCGGCATATTTTTCTTTAAAATTCCTTTCCACGATACCCCTACGCACGCGTTCATCAATCTCTTCAATGACGATGATTAAAATAACAGAATTATTGAATTATTTTACGACACGCAGGCTCAAGTAATTTCTAGGTAAACAAGAGAATCCGCGGAACGCAACGGAGAAAATCATCTCTCGGCAAGGCCGAATTGCGTAGCGCTCGATGATAAAAGGGTCGGCCGTCGGTGAAAGCCCTCCGAGTAACAGAAACAATTACTCATTCATTACTCCCAAGCACATTGCCAGGTGGCAAAGTTCACTTTTGTGTCCGAGCGGCATTCTCACCGCGCGAATCGTCGACGGCTCGGCGTGCATTCGTAACTGTTCGCGGCTTGGAAGTTGGACGGCCACGAAAAAAAGAATTCCTTTTAATTGCGCCGCGCGATCGGGATAAACATCTGTCGCGGGGATGACGAGCGCGGATTCGTGAGGATGATCTATGTTTGTTCGACGTCGAGCGATGAAAGGGACACGAGAGCCTCTCGAGTGGACAATGCGTGGAAAGAGCGGAGAAGGACGCCGCCGATGATTGAGAAGAATTTGCAACATCTTTTTAATAGGCGCCGTCGATGGAAATAGCCCATGACGTCAGGATTCGTTACGTGTACGTGCAAGCAGCTGCCGCGATTGTCGGAATTCAATGCCGACGCTTTTTTGGGCGCGCACTTGCCTTAGTTTTTGGAGGCTTTCGATTTAGTACTCTCGTGGTGAATCGTGCTGGTTGAGGACACAGGTTTGTGATGTCATTATTTAATGGAGTGGTCTTTTTTGGAGGTGGCATTTGAATATGACTGAGAACTTAGGTTGATCTTAGATGGAGGAAGATAAGTGTTCTATAACCTTGGGATTTTACTTTACAAGTACTATCAATTATGCAGTCGCAACGTCTTCACTGCTGAAAAAGCTTTGAAAAAACAATTATGCCACTCTAAATGCATATTTTTCAAATGGATTCAATTCGTATACTTTTAGCTTAGTTTTGAATTAATTTTTACTCGTAAAATGAACATAAATAGTTCAACTCTTCAACTAATTACATAACGATACGAGCATTTTTTTTACATTAAACTGACGGGCTCATTGAAAACTAGTATCAGCATTAGTCAGAAATTACGCATATCGTCGCGTCAAGAGTAATGTTAATGACTACTCGAATCCCGGTTAATTTGAGATCATGTCTCTAATGCTTTCCCATGGTATTCATTATAAATCTAAAATGGCGTTACACAACATCGGAGTGAAATAAAGTGTCAATATTTTAATACGCTGAAAACAAAATCATAGTGTTTAATGCGATATGTCTGCGATCAATATTTTAACACCTTCACACAATATCCTCGTGCAGCAATACCCACATCAATCCTGGTCCATTCAAAGTCGATGATGAATTACACGTTGAATATTCGTTCCGAAAGAACGCTTCTAGTTTATACTTAATTTTAATTATTTTATTGTATTACGACAAAAATGGTCGCATATAGATACATTCATATTATTAATTGATTTTAGAGCTTTGCGAATAATTAATTATTTACTTCTGATAAAGATTAATGTCAACGCGGTGACATTTAAAATAAATTCACTGAGGGGCACATTTACCCAACTGTCTATATTATGCTTCAATAATGACAGAAAAATTAAATAAAATCCCCTCGCATTTCTTTCCACGATGATTAAAACTATAATTTTTCAATCCCAGGCACACAAGTTTAGACTTTATGATTAATCCTCAGACTTGAATTTCAAGCATCAAACAGCCACGTTTATGAAACGTCCTTTCTAAATAAAGCACGTACAACGATGTCGAAAAACCCCGGCTCTTCGTTCGAGCGCAATTTTCCGCGCATCGCCGACGTGCATTACCCGCACTTATTCCCCCGTCATCTGCGAAAACCCACACAGAGTTCACCCGATCGAACGGCCAAGGCCCCATATTATCAACCCCCACCCCTCCCCGCGGATCCGACGAAAAGTCGCTCGCTCCACTTGGAGAGCAGACGCTCAAGTCCCACGTGCCGTCATAATAGGACACTCGTGACCGGCGGTGTAAGTCTATCTCCCCGGGCTTTCGGTCCGGCGGCGAAAGAAACCGAGCCAGTCGTACGCGGCGCGTTGCCTCATCATCCTCATAACCGCGCGTCCTTATCCTTCTCTCCTCTCGTCGCGACTAGACAAAGACACGCGGCTCGAGCGGCGGGCTTTTATGTAACGGCCTTATTGCCATCCTCGCGCGAGCCGCGCTTCTTCGCCACGGGTGTACGTACGTTCGGGAGGCCCCTTTTCTCGCCGCTTACGGGAGAGCTCGTACGTACGGCTTCGAGAGCGCGATCCGGGGGCCCTGGATTAAAAGGACGCGCGAGGAATTGTTCCGCTGGGCGAAAATTCGATCTGGCCGCTCGGGGAGAAGTGCTCTGTTTACCGATATTGGACGAGGGAGGGATCTGGTTTTAGGCTCGAAAATGAAACGATTTTCAAGCACGTTTTTACGGCTGCTTAAATGGGGAAACCTGTGATGGTTTCGGTAAACACGTACTTCTTATTTCAACTTATTTCAACTTACGATGTAATATCATTTTATCTTTATGATATTACCGAAATTCGTAATATTATTAAATTTTTAAATAAAGCTAAATATTTTTAACCAATTTTTAAACATTAACGTCTGTAACGTAGATAAAATTCAGTGGCGTTTAATAATTATAGCAATTAATATAATTATTAAATGTATGTACTTACTAATTATTATTTAAAAAAAAGCTAAGCTTAAATTTTATATGAATTAAAAATTATTGAAATATTTATATTTGCCATTATAAAATAGTAGAAAACGTAATCAGTTCATGCACTTTCTTATACATTTCTTCACTTTTTTGCATCGTAATCCATAGCTTCTGGTGTTTTGCCCTCATTATGATTGCTTTAATGCGCTGCATTTCGACAGCATCAAAATTAGACAAATGCCCAGCCATTTGTCTTATTAACACGTGATTTATTGCAGCTTTATGCTTCCTAAACAATTTCAAGCAGAGTAATTTTAATCACTTGGAAATAAAGACAGTGATTAGAAGCCTAATGATGACCATCTGCCGCTTATTCGTACTGCATTAAGTTTTTTCCTCGGATTAGCTCTTCAACATTTTTTGTTTTCATTATATCCTCTTACGAGAAATATTTTTTTGCAATGAGAGAGTCTTTGCTTTAGGAATTTACGTAAGATCTTGAGTACTTCTGCGGTAATTCGATCGACCTCACAAGAGGTCGTAACGTTTAATGAATTCAAAATTTCTTCCAGAATTACGGATCTTTACCTAAGCCGTTACGAAAGTAGTTTTACATGGAACATCAATGTATTCTAATTATCTTCCTCCTCTCATTTTTTGTACGTCTAATTTAAATAGTTACATGAAATTTCTTGAGAATCTCATTGTTATAATCGCTCAAACGATCTCCATTACTGAAACTTTAAAGATTTTATAACCTGCTGCCCATTTGCTACATTAATTATTTATTCATATATTTATATAAAGGCCTATATAAATTCACTTACGAACAATAACCTCTGTTTTACGATTTTTGAAACAATTACACAACGGCCTCACAAATTTCGTTTTATCACAGATCGATCGCGTATCCATAAGTTTTATTACAACGATTTGTCTCACCCAGAACTTATGCAAGAACGAAAACAAGCAATTCCTATAGAAAACACCTGTACGATCGCATGGGAAGTTTGAAAAAAAATTTATCTATTGTCGATGCGAGGGTCTTAATAAAGTAAACAGAAATGCCGCGCCGACTTATCGACGAATCTAAAGATCTCCGTGAATTCTTTACACACAAAAATATTATCTACGACGTTCGCATGACTGGACTTTTTTCAACTGTTCGCCTCGGATGGAACACGACAATTGCCTGATTCAGGTGTACGAGTACGCTTTGTTGTTCATGTTCCTGCATTTAATTGCCGATCCAGGACAATGCCGCCATTGAGCCGCAAATGAAGTTTGCGCGTAAGTAAACCCGTGGCTCTTACTGAATCGGTTGCACATTCCTGGGGATATTGTGAAGCGCGAAAAAGTAAGAGGGTTCCCACATCAATCCGTATATTTTGCATCGATACCACTTGCTATTATCGCACATTTATCCTGACTGCTTAATTAATGTAATGGATATTTAATGTACCTGACGATGTGTAAATTTATTGAAAAGGTTTACAGTAATATACTGCATTTTTAAGAGAAAAGGCATTTTGTTCAAAATATAAGACAGTTATACATAACAACATTTTAAAGGAATCAAGTCTTTCTATTAAATGATGCGTCAATACTTATTATTTTAATAGCTCCCGTTGGCATAATACACAAAGTATATCTCCTACACAAAAACAATGACAAATTTATTTAAAATTCCTGGCGACTACGTTCGCTTGATTACGCGACTTGAATTTATACCCTCACCTACCTCAGCAACACGGTCACAATATTATTACAGTAAAATATACGCACCGAGCACCTCGCCTTTATCTCCAATCCGATCGCGAGGTATCCGCGCAATACAATCCAAAACCACCGGTGCACGTTCGCCTGAAAGCTTCTCCCCACCGTTCCCAAAACAATGAAAGCACCGCGGCGTCGAGTGCCGCGGAAGTCCCGGAGGCTCGGCGGAGGCTCGGCGCGCCGATGATTGATCGAAGAAATTTTGCGAAGAGTTGAGCAACTCTCGTCCCAGCTTTTCGATACACACACACGCGCGCGCGCGCACGTACACGCACGCGCGGCGTCACGCAATGAGCTTTGCGCGCGAGCGCGACAATGCGGCGGGGCCAAAGTTCGCTCTCCCACAGTGGCGACAGTCGGATGTGGCGCCTTTTATTGCTGCACTTCGCTCCGCGGACGATTATTACTCTTCGAGCGCGTTCAATGAGCGCTGCGCTTACACGCGCGCCACCTCTGACGTAAAACTTATTCCCTTTTGAAAGCTTTCGCGGGAAAGAATGGATTGCCGCGATTAGCTCGGCAACGAGCGACGGATCCGCGCTCCCTCTTTGTTCCCCGATGACGAATTGTCTTTGCCAGCTTTCTTTTTCGCAGTCGATTTTTTTCCCAGTGAATTATCGTTCGGGGCCGCGAGGAGGTCTGCCAATTTTTGCCGCGAAAATCAAATTTTCCCCTTTGTTTGAGAAAGCCATTCAGCGGGAAGGAATATATACTTTCGTGGGAGTTACCTGGAAAAGTGCGAAAGTTTTTCTCTCTTCTCGGACAAGCTTAGCATGCGTAAGTAGTTTAGTGCAAATTTTTAATATTAGATTTGCGTTTGAACTAAAAAACTTTCGGGTACAGAAATTTAGACACACCTTAAAAACACTTGTTAGATAATTGTTTAATCTACTTAATAAAAATTTATAAAATATTTTAATTGTAAAAGTCTCAACGGAAAAAATTAGAAAACTTTATTTTCTGCTTTAATATTCATAAATAATAAGAGCAATATCTTTGAAGTATTTTATGTCCATTACGCGTTTCTTAAATAATAACGTTCTCTATTATAGATGTTAAAGTTTATCTCTCAAATATGATGTATGTTTTTTCATTAGTACTTCAATATCGATTTGCTGATTTATGTAATATATTTGAAACTCCCATATTTGTGCAATTAAACGAGTCGTAAGATTTATTATATTCCAATATTACAATGCCTTATCCAGCAGATTAAAGGTAAATATCGTAATATGTTCCCCGTTTCTCGGAAAATCAAACGCTAATTGCGCTTTCTCGTCGAAAGAATGCCCATTAAATAGCTAAACGACTCTACTGCCCCGTTTACTTTTCTTCGGATATTATGCAGGAACAATGGCTCTCGGCTTATTAATTGAATTTAAGAAATCCTCGCGTCGAAATTAAACAATTTCGCAAATTAGTGCCAGCGTCTAGCCGAGACAAACAGAATTACATAACGGAGCGTCATGTATAGATGGCAAACAATGTAACCGAGTCTCGGGCGCCTCATGCCACTTTCACGTCATCCGTCGGGCGAGAAAGTTCCACTTTAAAGCTCTTTCTTCTCTCGCTCGCCTCCCGATAAAACCGTTAACTAGCCAAACATCGATTAGCGGCGTCGTGAAATCCCCCCGGGCCCGACGTACCCGACAGATAAGTGCCGAATTTCGGCTACCTCCTTTACGTGCGACGGGATCGCCTTACGTGCCCGGCTAAAGTGCGCGGCTTTATCGCTCTGTTTTTCGGCTTGTTACCAGCTATTAACGGATCGAGCGAAGCTTTTAGGAGGGTCTAGTGAAAGTTGATCGTTTCGTAAATTGCTGAACGGTTAAGATTTTTTTCGAGTGCCGGTAGGAAACAAAAGATAAGCCCGAGTCCGGGGGAGACGTTCGAATTGATGACTTAAGAAGATAAGCCTTTCGCAATTATTTGTTATTGTTAGTGTGATGTTAAATTAAAATTTATAAATATTGAAAATTCACTGGGAAAGCATTTCAGTTGCGAGATTTTTTGTAAAATCAAATTTAAATTCAAAATATAATTTGATAAAAATTAATTTTCCTTTGAATTACATATTAACAATAATGCCAAGTCAATCGACATCTTTTATCATCTTTTTGGGTGTAAAAGATACAGATAACTTTTGCAC
>JAWWEM010000027.1:9824025-9857583 GCA_035582935.1 Ormyrus thymus
ACAATAAGATACTTTTGTAAGGAATTTAAAATTTTAAAATTCCTCTTGCGTACATGTATTTGTATATTCGCGTATTTACATCGGATGTCGAAGCATGCAGCTAAAAAATCTAATTATAACGAAGGGCACCATGTAAATAAATACGCGGTACACTCAGAGAGAGCGGAGAACTCTTCATTTCCCGTACCTCTACCGAGTAACTTGCCTCTGATTTTATTTATTAAAACCGCTATCCTTTCCCGCCGCCCAAGTATTATTTCGACAAAGACATCCTTACGCTTTTAGTTAAAATCTCACGTTTTATTGTTTTAGAAGAATAACAAATTTTTCTGCAATGAGATGCACTTTTGTTACAAAAACTAAGCAGGATGAGCTACATAAAAAGGAAATAAAAAAATAGTTTTTCTTTGTTGATGCAATGGACAAAATGGCAAATCATTCCAAGTAAGCGTTTTATACAACCATTTTCATGCCGTTTTTTCTTTTTTTTTTTGCTCATTCAAAGTTAACGATCACAATTGGTATTACCATTTTGCGTCAGAGATAAAGGAAAAATACTGAAGAGTTTATTGGATGAATCTTTTCTGCAAAGTTAACTTATCATTGTAAATTTTAAAGAACAATCGTATTGTCCTATCCTCTGTATTTAAATTTAATAAAACAAGCATTGGGCAAACACGATTCACGAAAGATATCTTAAGCAACTGCGCTCTAAACCAACATTACAAAACTGATTCATTGAAACCCCGGGGTCTAATGACTACTTCGTCAAAGAGGTTGTTCTCAAGACTCGAAAGAAGAAAAAAAAAAGGAATCCAGAAAACGTCGAGCCGAAACGCCCCGAATTGAATAAAACCCGCAATAAATTACCGTCCCTCTTGCGCGGGCCGCCTCGTCATTGCGAGAAAATTGAAGCTCGTCACACGTCAATAACCAATACTCCATAATTCCCCATTACATCCATCATCCATCACGCTCTCGCTCTCCATCCTCGTCCCGGGATCGATTGACGTCTGCTCGCGCGGCTGCTTGCCGGGTGAGAGGAGCCGCGGGTTTAAACTCTCGTTTAATAGCCGCGCCGAGAGACATGTATACGTATACCCTTTAAAGAGAGAGAGAGAGAGAGAGGAGACTCTCGCATCCGCTTTCGACAGAGCGGCGAGCATTGTTCCGATCTTTATATACGCGCGCGGCTCTCCGGTAGCATCCTCATGCTTTTGCGCGTAGGACGTGCGTGCCTGTGTGCGCTGCGCGGAGTGGCTCCTGGCATTGTTACGTAAGGGAGCCGCCGCTTTGTGTAAGAGGTGTATCCGAGAGTTTCGGCTTCGTTTGCTTTAATGAGGGGGACGAAAGAAGTGGATTTGGGATATTGACGGTGACGAATTATTTGAATGCAAGTTGGATTTGAGAATCGGGCTTTATTTTCCAACTGATTTGAGGAGCTTATGTTCGTTAAAAATTTGGTAAATTAATAAAAATGGTTTATCATTGAGAACTCTGATAGGAACCTAATAATAAAACTAAAGATTAATAGAAGTCTCTGAAATTTTCCTACGGCACCAAGGAAATCTGTCGATGTAAATTTTTTACACTTTTGACTGGCGATGCATACTATTTTAATTGCTAAGTTCAAGTCACGCTTTTGAATTTTTTTACAAGCATGAATTAGCACTTGTGATTGATTAGTTTCACAAGAAACCTGTTATTCGTAACAAACCAAAGAGGAAAATCGCGGTTATTTTCTTATTTAAAAAAATAGAGGAAAATTTGCGAAACAAACTGCATCTTTGTCTAAAACCACTGCTTATCCTTCTGTGCAGAGAAAAATTTTCGAAACGAGCTGCATTTTTATCTAAAACAACTACGTATCCTCCCGCGCATTTCTTACAAAATTATTAAAAAATCGAATAAACAATATATAATATCACAAATAGCTGTCGAATATATATTTTGTAAACTATCACATTTCCAAGATGTTCAAAAGAGATACAGCTTCGCAGAGCGTTAAGCATTAGCAACGACACGCGATAGATTGCGTGCGTAAACATTATATGCACGGAGAATAAATGCAAATTGAACGCAATCGCTCTGGCAATGAACTTTGTTAATCACGCGTTCTTTATCAAGATCGGGCGTTTTTTTTCTCAAAATCACGTCAGAGCGTTACGAGTGCAAGGAAACGGAGTCGACGACTGATAGCGGGAATTCAGTTCTGACGATCTGCAACGTGACTGGATTTGCAAATACGAGAGTTCAATGACTAGGATAGTTTAACCGATACCGAAGATCGAAATAGAAGTAGTTTCACAATTTTGCCCACTGAAATACAGCTGCAACAGCACGCCGCGATCGACAATATGTTTTTCACCGAGCGCGGAAAGAAGATTCCTTCTGAAAACGTACAAAAGACTTTTGGAAAAAAAAAGATTCACTGAAGATGTGTAATAATTATGCTTTGTCATTAAAGTACACTTAAAATTAAATATTCTCAAAAATAATTTTAGAATTATACTTACCAAGCGTTATAATCGCATGTAATAGAGGTTCTTAAAGTTTCCGAACAATTGCACCCCGAAAAATAAAATTCATCCCATTGGGTTAATAAATAATTTAAATTGCTCATTAAAATTAATTTTCCTTCAAATGCACTTTTATTTAATTACATTTACGGGCAAACCTCGCGTCAGCGATGCTCGCATTTGCAATACTAAAATTATCGGAACGAAATTAAGATAATTATTTCCCAAAAGTCGCGCATCTGCTCATCTAATCGTGCACTCCTGCCATGCAAAATGAAATATCGAGATTACATACAAGGGCAAGTGTATGAATGATAACGATTCATTAAGTTTGTCTATAAAGTTAACTCTTTTGGCCTAGACACAATTTGTCAGTTTAAGCCGCATTGGTCACGCTTATAGATAATAAAAATTTTGACATAATAATTATTCCTGGAAAGTAAATGTAAGGCGAATCTAAAAGAAATAACATTTAGCAATTTTGTCAAAGTAGGTTTTATTCAACATTATCGTAAATATAATTGTTCACACAGTTCGTACTGGTCAAAATATTTTGCTATTCTCTTTCAAGGTCTGACTATCTTAACAATTCTGATTAACTTTATCAAATCGAATAGATACTGATTTTTGTATTTTGCAAAATATTACAAGGCCAATCGATGCAGTTTTATATCATTTTAAAACTTTTCTATTTAATTATCACAACGCGAGATTGCGGTTAATTAAGAAAATTTTTATTTTTCATTGTCACATCACTTCGACATCTACGTCTTTTCTTTTCACATTGAATCTTTATGTTACGTGTAAAACAACATTTTTCTTTCGTTATCTTGTAATAAAACATTAGTAGTAGTAATGAACAATTTCAATATCAAACTTGAGGTGATTCATGAATCTTAATAATTTAGACGAGAATTCATTATCCCCCCAACTTTTTCGCCAAATTTACAATAACCTGGTCATAAAATCGCACGTTCTCCAAAAAAAAAAGCAACAGCTCATCAAACGACATGTCGAAACGTCAACAGATCTCGCATCGGAAGACGAGTTTCGCGCCGACCGAGGTGCGTTCCCCGTCCGTCCGCGAGACGAGCGGAGCCGCGCGCGCTTATTAAACGCGCCGTGGGAATCGCGATTACGCGAGGATTTATCGCCGGCGGTAATAACGAGCGTCGACGACGATCGCCGCGGCTCACCAGTCGCCGCGCTCTCGCGCAGCGTCCTCCCGAGCGTTTTCATAGATTTTATTGGCCTCGCGAGCACTTGGGTCTGCGCTCGGGAAGTGTACAGCGCGTGTTATTCGAGCGGTCGCTCGCGCAGCTTGCGAGCGGAAGGTGATTTATGGTTTGTAAAAGCTCTCGGGAGAGTGAAAAAGTTGCCTGGCGCTCCAGGACGACCGCTGCTCTTATGGTATATTCGTCCTTTGATGTTTATGACGCTTTACGCCGTTGGGGTAATGGTGGTTGGTTATGATTTTTTTTTAAACGGCGTTTCTCAATGCTTGTTTATTTTAAGCTTTTTTTTGGATGTATTCAGATGTGAATTACTGATGATTGCAAAAAAGTTACGAATCATTGTAAAAAATTAATATTCAGTGTAATTATATCGACGCAATGACCTGTAGTAAAATGGGCTATAAAGTAAAATATCAGTAAATAGCGAAATCGTCTGCGGTGTAAAATATCGGTGTGAATAAACTACGATGTAATAGAAAAATTGGTTAATACTATGGTACAACTACCTAGATTACACACGTATAGGTATACAGTTTGTAATTAATCTTAAATTACATAAAATTAAATTTAAGCGTCAGTCCTTTTAGTGAATTATAGAACTTTGAGAAAGTTTTTTTAATAGCACTTATGTGTATATGGTAATCATTAAAAAAATACTGCTTTTACTTAACAATTACAGTCCTGCGTATAAGTAAATATTATGTTTTTATCGCTTCTAACGATTAATCACTTACGTAACGTTCATAAATGCATGTAAAATGAAATTTAATCTACAAAATTTCAATTCATTTCATCGACAATATAAAAGCATAACTAATTATTCTTATTTGTCACAATAATAGTAATAATAGATTTTGAAATTCGAATAAAAATACGACTAGCCCTATAAAATACAAAACTTCCTTATTCTAACCTATTTAAAATACTTTAAAAATCTCGTATACTCTTAATGAATAAAAAATTAAAAAATTTTTAATACTTTTGTGGTTGCTTAAAGCTTATTCCTTTTCGAAAAACTTTCTTTCATGAATATTCATAAGTAATTTAGCGCCAATTTTGAATTTTAGTAAAGCACCATATTCTCAATGACCGCGCAAGAATCAGTAGTTCCAAGCGAACAGCAAGAAAACCGCCAATCCCTCCGCTAATATCTCCCTCCGTCGTTCCACTGCCTGTCGTCATTCCAATCCTGTCCGTTTCCAGCGTAGCCCCCGTCGTTGCCCGGGTAATTCTGCTCCGGCAAGTACGAATCGCGCGCGTCCCAGGTCGGCCCGGCGATCTTGTTGCTGCCGGGGTCCTCGGGCGCCTTCCCGGCGACGGAGTCCGATCCGGCGAGCAGCTTCCGAGCGCCTGGCAGTCCGTTTCCCGGCCCGCCGGGCAGTCCGCCGGGCGGCCGCTTGCCGAGGAACTTGGGCGGCGGCTGCTTCGCGACGAGCGGCGTCGTCGGCTCCTCCGGCTTCGACAGGGAGGACGTGTCGGGGCCCGGGTAGGTCCTCTCCGGGGGGAAGGGCGGGGAGCCGCCCGAGCTGCTGGTCGACAGGTCGTAGCGCCAGGCGTTGGTGGTCTCCTCGCGGATGAGGAACGGGGCGTCCGAGTACTGGCGCGGCTGCGGGCGTTGCTTCTTCAGGTCGACGCTGTCCACCTCGCGCTGCCTCTCCCGGTCGATGTCGTCCTCGGTGGGGCTGGAGTTTAGGGCTTTTGGGCCTGATGTGGAGGAGTCGATGTCGTTTGGCTCCTCGGGGGAGTTTTTCGAGAAGTCGTTGCTTTCTTTTGAGGTCAACTGTTGGCTGCTTCCTAAATTTTCATAATAGTTTTCGTACTGTTTGTCGTTGTTGTTGTCATTGTTGCTGGGTTGAATGTTGCTGTCAAGGATAATCCTGTTATAGTAATTTTCGTTGCTTTGATCATTACTATTGATGTTATTGATGTTGTTATTAATGTCGTTATGGTTGTTATTATTATTAGCGTAGTCATTGTTGTTGCTGTTACTATTAACATAATTATTGCTGTTACTGTTTACGTAGTTATTGTTGCTATTAACAAAGTTATTATTATTTGCAAAATTATTGTTATTGTGGTTTACGTAATTATTATTTTCCTGTGGCAGCGGATTATTGTACGACTGCTGATAATAATTTTGATCACTGCTATTGGTATTGTAGTTTTTGTTATTGCTTTGAACATTATGAGCTTTGTTGTTATAATTATAGTTATCTACATAATTGTTATTCTCTCTCGGTAATGGAAGATTTTCCTTCTTGTTTTTCTTGCTATCCGACAATCCATTGTTAATGAAGATACTTGGACCGTCATTTTTTCTGAAACATATTAAAGTATCTATTTTAAAACTCGGATTTATTTTCCAGCGGATTCAATGATTATTTTAAATATTGTCAAACAATGCAGCTAAACAATCAGTATTCTTTTAATAAAATAAGGAACCTTTTTCACAGGTATTCTGCACTAAAAAATAATGAGAGGACTCAAGCACGGGTTCCGATTTGAATTTTTTATATCCACCAGACAAATTTGAATCAATGGTTCGAATTGAATGAATATCATTCTAAAGTTACTCAAAAAAATGTTCACCCGCGACCAATCACCTCGAAATGAAAATAAAAATTTCCCGAGCTCGCCGAAGCGCATTAATCTTACATAAAAACTTTCTCACGCTCCAGAAAGCGAATCCGAGCGGGAAAGAAGCCCGATCGGCAGCCGATCCGGCGATCAGCGACTTCCTCTTACCCTCTAAGCTCGCTCTCCTTGACGAAAGCCGGCTCTTGAGCGCGGGGCTTGGAGAAGCCTCGGGGCACGTTATCGGGGCCCTGACTCGGCCTCCTGCGATACGTCGCTCCTCGCTGCTCGTCCTCCCGATCGCGGGCCCGCTGATAATCCGACTCCGGGGCATTGAAACGTCCTGGCGGCGACTCAGCTCGACGGCCGCCCGAGTAATTATCGAGCGCGGAAGCGCTGTCGGCGGACGTCGGCGGTGCTTTCTCCGTGGACGGCGGCGCGTCGTGCCTGCGATATAAATTACTCGTGGGAATCTGATTCGCTGGCAGAGAGAGAGAGAGAGAGAGAGAGAGAGAGAGAGAGAGAGAGAAGTGAGCCTGCCTGCACGCGCGTGTAATTGAGTTAAAACATCGCGGAGATTAGAATTTCTTTGAGGTTGAGGAGCTGGCTGCTGATGATTTTTAGGGGTACTGATGGGATTCAGGTTGAGGAGGAGGATGGGAAAGGTGGAGCTTATTGTGATGGACAAATTTACCAGAGGGAGCTTGAGCGGCTGGGAAAGGAGAAAGCTGGGAGATAAGGCTGGTGTTTGACTTACGGCATGTGAAACTTTACAAGTGATGCTGGCAAGTGCGTATCGAATTTGATCAGGCATCGTTAGTGAAGATTGATAGAACGATACTTTTCAGTTTGATTTTCATATTGTTTTATGGCTATTTTGCATTCATAATTTTCTGCTAGTTGTTATAGATAAAGTCGAATGCAATGTAGCAAAAATGTATATAACAATAAATCGTTTGGAGAATTACTTTACTTGGCTAATAAAGTGCAAAATTACAGCTATTAATTAAATTGCTTGTAGAATTTTAAATTATGTCTTAAAAGTGTTTATCTTTATTATTAAATTCAGATATAAAATAATAATTGTTCCAATTCTGCCAATTACTTTTATTGTTCAATATTATATTCTTGATTTATTTATGACTTTATAAAAGTGTAAATCATTTTAATCCAATTTATACCATCGAAATGTTTCTTTAATATTGAATGCCTTATTTATCAGGTGATTATTAAATATCATTGAACAGTTAGCTCAATTATTATTATATAAATAATAAGCGTGTCATACGTCAATCCCTACATTAATTGTAAAAATCAATAATCTTAATTCCCGTCAGAAACTCGAATACTCCAATGCCATTGCATAACCGAAAGAAAAAAAAACAACCAGCCACCGAAATTCAGACAGAAGGAAAAACGCCTCAACACCTACGGCCTGGCCGAGGCGTAGTCCTCGTAAATCAGGTTGGCCTCGTCGCGAATGTTGTTGGGATAGCCGGAACTGGCGAGGGACAGATCGCCGCCGGCGAGGCCGTTGAACCGCAGGGGAGGATCGGCCGGCCGCCGATCCGATTCGGGGTCGCCGAGGCCGTCGTTCAGCGAGTACAGCTCGACCGCCCGCTCGCACTCGAAGTCGTACCACCAGTCGCACACGAAGTGACGCTGGTTGAACACGCTGCCGCTCGGGCACAGGAAGGAGCTCTTCGAGCCCTGCGTGCTGCACACGTGGAACACCTGCGGGAGAGAATGATGTTTATTGATTCGTTTTTTTTTTTTAAGAGATCTCGTTGCCTTTTTGAGGGATTTGGCATTTTTGGTGTGCTGTAAACTTGGCGAGAAGTAGGTTGAGTAATGGAGTTGTTATGTAAGAATTATAATATTATTCTTGATTAATGATGCATTTTGAGATATTGTATATTATGATTGAGATAATTAAGTTTAATAGAATTGTGCAGCTTTATGATCCAAAGTTAATCTTCAATATTTAACATTTTTTGCAATGAAATAATAGCACGCTATTTAATATCCAAATAATTAGAGATTTTTTAATTTTTATACCGCAAATAATTGGAGTAAAGCATTTAATGCATCTTTCAATGGTTAAATCATTTCCCGAAAGAATACTCTTATAAATTCTTCTTTTTTTATAAATATTTACAAGTGAAAAAACAGAATGATACATTCAGTCCGCTTTTACAATAAAGACACTTTATCCCTCCTCCTTCAACTGGATCATAATTAGCGGAATTTTTACCACTTCATTTTGCAGCCACTTTAATCCTTGACAATGAGCAAGTAAAAGCTACACGTAACAGATAATAACGTGGAACACGTTTCTTTTGAGGTACGATGGTAATTGAACATTAAACATAACGAAAGGAGAAAGCTCGCGGATGCTTGAAATTTTTAATTAAAGGCTCGGGCTAGCTTTGCCAAATGTAAATAGCAGAAAAATTCTTGATATGGAAGAAATTTCGCCCCTCCGGGCGCGGAGAAAGTCGAGAGCAGCAAGTTAGTGATAATATGTGTACGGTACGTGCAGGTAGATAAACGCCGAGTAATAAGACTTGCCTTGCCGTACCGATACGTATCTACTTAAACCTTCGAGATATCTTCCCATTTACTTTATCTCTTCTTATTGACCTTTATAAGGCTCGCTTCGTTTAACGGAATCGATTTAGTGTCGATTTATTATTGAAAATTCCTTACCAAAAAATAACAATTTATACAAACGATTTAAAAAAATTTTAAAATGAAAAGATCCGTAAAATTCAGAATGCACGTCAGGAATTAATTATAAAATACACTTGTAAAAAGAAAGATTTTAGAGCTTTCCCCCCGCCGAGAAGGAAAAAAGAAGAACCTCCCGCAAGCACTTGACCGGGCCACTCACCTGGCATCTCGTCTCGACGTCGGCGTAGTAACCGCCGGGCGTCTTCCCGGCGCAGGTGAACGACGTCTCGGGGATGCCGGTCAGGTTCGGGTAATCCCTGCCGGGCAGCCCGGGAACCGAGTCCTGCCAGCCGTGTCCGGCCGCCTGATCCGGCCGCTGGAGGTGCCGCTCGTCGATCTGCACCGGCTGCAATCACATATATCAGGAAGATAGTCGGTCGTGCGAGAGAGCCGAGGCCGAATGGGCGCTGAACTTTCTAGTTGATGCTGCCCGCGAACGTGCTGGAATTTGCGAAATTCTGGGAAGTGGCCGAGCGTGCAATTTTGAGCATTCGAACACTCGAGTTTTCGTTCGCTTTTGAAATAGCAGTAATTCTGTTTTAGAAGCTAAAGCTGGCGAGGCAGAATTCTATTACAAACAATAGAGCTAAAGTAGCAAACGACGATAAACGACTTTTCACGCGACAGACGGAGAGCTGAAAAGTAATGTCGCAATTACCACAGGCAATCGATCACCCGACGCCCGAGCGTCCGTAAAAGACAGCTCCCTCCGCTCTCGAATCTCCAGAAACACGTCCGTCCCCAATCGGTCCCCGGTGGATCGAAAAAAGCAACACGATCCCCCGTCGCCGTCAATAACCACTTCGGCCCCCGTGCACTCGGCTCTCGGCCGCGGATCCACCGCTCCGCGAGCGGGGAGTCCACTCACTCTTACGCGCCTCCTCGGCCTCGCGGAGGCGAAAGTCGTCTCGATGTACGTTCCAGATTTGAGCGAGTACATTGCGTCACGTAGCATCTCGCCGCGCGAGCCCGCTTAGATGCCGGGGGAAAAGGCCGGAGAGCGAGACGTGTACCGTCCGTATAAATGCATGAGGAGCTCGGACGCGCCGCCGCCGCGGCTTATGCAATGAAATATATCGAGAGCGTCGTCCCCGAGATCGAGCGGTAAATCATGCAGCCTGTGGATTCTATAAGCTTAGAGAGGAGCCACTGAACTTTCCCGGCTGACTGATGCTGCCGAGCGCCGTCGAAGACACGAGTGTGGTTTCGTTTTCCTTAGCTTCGGATGTGCTCTGCTTTTCAATGCTTCTTGTCATGATCCAAGAGTCGACATGTTTCTTTTTGCAGTACGGCGAGAGTGGAGTAAGAAATGAGTGAATTTTAGGCTTTTATCGAGACAAGATTGACCCCAGATCTTTGCAGTAAATTGCGTGTACTCTGCTAGCGATAAGTGTTTAGATACTTACCTTCAAAGGTTTATAAAGGAAAAAGGTTCGCTTAATCTTTCTTAAACGTTTACAATCGAATTACTCCGCTCATAAACGCACCGACGACACACAAATCGACATTCCCGATCCGTCTCCGATCAGCCGTTCTCGCGCTCGGAAGAAAAATTCCCCGGATTCCTCGGCAGGCGCTCAATCAAAGCGGCCTAATGACTCGCCGCGCGCGAAATTCCAATTCCACCTGCTGCGCAATCGCTCGGATTCCACCGCGGGCAATCGGCATTATGACGGGATCGCGAGGGCAATTCGACTTCGCCGGTGTGTACAAACGACGCCTGTCAAGGCGGCAGAGCCAGGAAATCACTCGACTTACCGGCTCGGCGAAGATGCACGCGATCGACGTGATGATAAGTGCTGCGATGAAGAGTCTCGACGCCATCTGTCAGCCGTCCTCGATGCGCTGTTGAAGACGTTAACGTGTTAATGCGGGGCATTATTGCAATGTGGCTTTTACGACGCTTTTTGCGGCGGTAACTGTTCAATGTAGCTGTAATTTTGTCCGTTATTACAGTAAAGGGAACTTTTCGAAGAGGCGGATTCATCGCTCTCTTTGGTTTGCTTTGGGGGCATGATTGTTAGTTTGAAACGGCACGATTTGAAAACAAAAGTGTTACAAAACCTTTCTTTTTTTACGCATCCTTGACTTCGACCGATTGATAAAGAACTTTACACCCCGCACTTAAGATCGAAATCAAAAACATTTTCTTTCCTAATATATTTCCCATTCATAAGCTCGGAAGGCATATCTTCCTGCGCATTTTCCGCGTCTCTCTGCTCGTGATCAACCAGGTATTCTTTTGAAAACAAACGTTTAATAATCTCTCGTTGCAACACGCAGTATTTGAATACTCGAACGTAGCTCGAGCCTCGATTTATATATTATACAGACCTGTCCGTCAACCGATTTCCTCAAGCCCCGTTTCGAAATCCTTTAAATTGTGTCGACTCGAAGAATATACAAAACGTGCCGCGGGCCGCTCTCGTTTTCCTCCTCAATCACTCTGCCCATAAATCCGGCGAATTTCGCAACTCGCTTCCCCGACGATTTTTCAGCCCCGGCAGCCGGTCGCTTCTCTCCCCGCGTGTCGATACACCTCGCACGTGCCGTCGCCGCCTCGCGAAATCATCCTCGCGCGGGCCTGGCGCAACTCGCGGCTCGAGCGGAGCGCGGCGCTCGTAATAGCGCGGGAGAGTGAGAGAGAGAGAGAGAGAGAGAGAGAACACGCGAGGGAGAGTTGCATAAACGTATTCCGATGTGTATCGCGCACTCCGCTCGCGCGCGGTTACCCGTATCTTCCGGCGATCGTCTCGGCCGACGAGAGCAGCGGGAGGTGGAAGAGGCTGCCGCTGCCTCATCCGCCTTTCGCCTCTCGGAAGCGCTGCTTAACCTCGCTCGCCTGACACTCCGCGGAAAGTGCGAGAGTAAAATGCCGCGGGCGAATCGCGCGCGGAGATGCGCCGAAGATACGGGCTCGTGCTCCTTCCCGACGAGGAAGTCCGCGGGAGACTATCGACTCCGAGAGAAATTCCGAGTCGAGCAGAGATGCTTGGAGCTCGGAGGACTTTCTTTCGGTTTGTTCGGCGATCGAGGAGTGTGCTTTTGCACTGTTCCGTCGTAATTAAATGCTCGTAAAGAAGCATCAATTCTGCGTTCTGCGGGTCAAATAATTTACTGGCTAAATTTCAATCACTGTCTTCTCTTTCTAAGTAACGATCCTGCATGCACCGTTGCAAAATTACTTTCACGTTAGAATATTTTGTAGAGAGTTTGAAAATACCAGGTAAAAGTAAAAGTAACGAATAGAAAAACATGGATTATCGGCCATAAATAAATAATGTTTATCTTTTCCGTAAATTATATTATGCGCGAAGGCTCACGCTCGTCGATTTTCATTTTTTGGCGTATCTGCGTGGGATTGTGCTTTTTATACGTGAATACTTTCTACAGAAGACATTATCATTTTCTCGTTTTATTAGTTCCATCTTTATAACCATTCATTAAAGAGATATAAAAAAGTACAATTTGTCACATGCCATTCCTGAAACATGTGTTTACATTACTTAACGAGAGTCATCGACCGCATATAAACCTTCTCTAAAGAGATATTTTGGACTTGTGTCCAAAACTTTTCTTAAACTATTTTTAAGAAAGCATTGTTTTATATCAACTAATTTTTTAAAGAATTAAATAAAAAAAAAGACATTTACAACTTTACACGTATAATTATGCTTAAAATAATTGTTATTTAGAAAATAATGATATAGTACAACCTTTATTGTTTACCACGCTGCAGCTCGAAGCGTAAGATCGGGCATGATGCAAAGTGAAATTGATAAGCTTTCGTACAAAACCTAGGATACTTTTTCAGTCTACGAACAACCCAGCACTTGAAAAAACCACTGACAATAACATCCGTCGCCTTCTACGTCCCGTCGCACAAACGACTCGAGAAGCAAGAACAGTCACAAATCTTCCTCTACAAATCCTTCATGCGTCAAGCTTACGGCGCCGGCTTACAATCCGAGAGGCCAACAACACAGGCGCATATCACTGCGGCGCGCGGCGCGAGACGACGGTGCGGCCCCCCTGCCTCTCTCGGACTCGGCGAAGGCAGCTTCGACGTGAGGCGACGCGCAGGAGGAATCTGCAGTCCTGCAAGACCGGCTGGCGCTACTTATATGGATCATCCCCACGTGTGCGTCTCCCGCGCGGGCAGGACGCGAGAGAGCAGTGCGCCTCTCCTAACGAGCTCGCGGGAGAGCCCGCGACGCTGCGCGCAGCTTCCTTTCGTCGCCGGGCGATTAGGGAGAGCCTTCGGCCTCGGGAAGCCGCGCGGACGAGATCGCGGCGCCGAGAGCGACGATTAGATAACGCGCGGCTCTCCGCTCTTTATTATGTGCTAAGTAATTGGCTATTTTTCCGGCCGCCGATGGTTCTTTAGCGGCTAATGAGCCACGATTGCCGGCTCTCTCGGGTTATTGATTTCGAGCGCGGTCTTCGACGAGGAGAATTGCCGGTAAACTGCGCTCCGGCGCCTGGAGAAAAAAGGCCTTTAGGCTTTTAGTGCTCTCCTGAGATCGTTGCCGAACGAGGTCGGCTGTTTAAGCAAATTGTTCTCGCTGCGTAATTGCGGCCGCTCTCGGGGAAAGATTTATATTTTCGAATTTGAAAAATTGCGGGGGGCAATTTTTTTCGTCTCGTTTCCATCGCTGAATTGTTTATTGAAAAAAAAAGGAAGGCGACTTTAATTGGCGAGGGCTAGAAAGGTGTAATTTTACTAGACTCCTTAATGGTAAAACTGCAGCGCTCTTTTGCAATGGTAGCAGATGCTTGCAGAATAATTCTTGTAATAAACTTGTGGTACAAAGATTTATAAGAACATTGGCAAATTTCGAGAAGACCGGATTTTGTGATGCTGCAAAATATTGAATAAAGTAATGTTTTTACAAGAAAGCGTTTCTTTGCGTTGAAAGATAAATTTGAATCGTATTACCAGTTTTTGAACTCTGATGAGGAAAGCACGATCTAGAAAGGGCAATAGTCGTACGTGCATAGCACGCTGCAAAAGTCATTTAATCGCTTGGATTGCATGAATATTAGAGCAGCAGACGTAATACTACGGCATCATCTACTTCTCGGTAAGAAACATTTCACTGGATTAGAATTTCTTATTTCCTTTTTCATTGACGTAATACCGGGGTTGATGCAAAAATCAACCTCTTCATTATTATTTCGTCGCGCTTTCCTTTCGATCGAGCATTAAAATTAAAATTACACAAATAATAAAGCAATGACTCGTCAAAAATCAAAAAGTCCAAACTCAGTCGTTATAAGTACTCGAATTCTCGTTTACCGACTCCGAAAAACGTCTGCCTCCAAACACGCGTCGCAATTAATCCCCGACCAAAAAAAGGAGCCGGTCCCCACATCGCGCGCGGAACAACAAAGCATCGCCGAAAGCGCGCCAATAAACCTCGGCCTCGCGAAAATCAGGCAAAGTCCACTCGGTCGGCCTCTGCCTTTGCGAAAGCCGCGTATCAAAACGGCCCGCCGCAAAGTGGCTCCGCGCGAAAATCATTCCCCGTCGCAATTACATAAACGTCTTCCGCTCGTTTCCGCGCGGCTATCCGCGAGCGCTCTTGAATCGCGTATCCTCGCGGCGAGATCGAAAGTTCGGAGCTGCCCTCCCCCTCCGTCTGCAGCGTATCTCTCATGGGTGCAAAAACGAGAGCAGCGCCGCAGTTGGGCAAGATGCGTTCCAGATTAAATCGCGCCGATTTAGAAAGCAACCCGGCGAACGCGCGTACATATAAGAGTGCGAGCCGAGCGCAGGCTGCGCGCGGGTCAACCGTAATTAGCCGAGGCGAATCGCGCTCCGGACTTTGGGGAGGCTCGGATGAGAGACGGGATTTCGGGTGAGATGTTCTCGGGTTTGGTTCTGCGACCGGGGCCGGGAAAGTGGAATGCTTGATGTTTGTAGTGAACTCCGGGTTTGCGGGGTATAAAATTTGATTTATTAATTACGGCTTATTTGAGGATTAAGGAAGAAAGTATAGATGGAGACATAAAAATGTTACGCTTGGCGTTTTAAGAGGGTTTATGATCTGCACAGCGTCGCATAATTGAACTTATTAAGCTCTTAGACTCTGCATACCTACCTTTCACCGTGAATACCTGCATTCAAGAGATGTTACAATAGCATATTAAAGAAACTTTTCGATACGATTAATTAGCGAAGCTACCGCGGAAAGGACAAGTACGAAAAATGCTAAATAAATTTTGAAATTAAATCGTACGCGTAACCACGACTTATTAACATTTTAATATTCGCTCGAGCTGTAACGCTACCTCGCCGATGCAATTGAAAACTTGAAAGGATAATGAATGACTGGTGCGTGAGGCAATTGCAAAAAGACCTTAAAATTAAAATGTAAGCATGTAAGTTTCTCACTTTTCTACATCCGCGCAAGGAACTCGTTTGAAAAATGCTCGAAACTTCAAAGTAAATAAAAGAAGCTAAGTCGCTTAGATAATTGAGCTGTAATAAAATGCTTTTATATAGTTAAATTTTTAATACTTCTGCGGCTACGACTCCATTATATACTTATATAAATTAAGATACTTTCAAACAATTTACCTAAATTATACAATACAAACTTTATGAGAACTTACGTATATTTGTACTAGAAAATTAATTAAAATCCCAAGACAGGAAGTCATTCGCAACAATTACTTCCACATAACTCCATACAAACCCAGTCTTCTCCTCTTACACGCTCAACCAAGCAGCTAAACTTCTTTTCACCACCACCGCATATCCCGCTCCTCCAATTATTTCCAGCGCCCATTCATTCCCCTCCGCAATTGAAACGCATTCGAAATCCTACGCCGCAGCTTTTGCGAAAAGAAAAAAAAAAAAGAGGAAAAGGCAGGCAACCGCGAGAAAAGCGCTCGCGGAGCGGTGTCGCTTGACACTTTCACTCCGCGGCCAAGCTCGCGTCCGCTCGTACGCTCGGCGGCGAGCATTACGCGCGCGGCGCAAAGCGACAATGGCACGCGCGACCGTTTCGCAAGCCGCGGCGACGACTTCGATCTTCGCCGATGACTCGATCCTCCGCGGAATTGATGCCGAGGCGCGGTGAAAGCGGCGCTTTTCCGAGGAGGCTCGACCAGGCTGAGATCGCGGGAGATAATTGCGCGTTTTGGGTGAGGATTTTTTTGGTTGGAGCAGAATTCTTTTCGGTAATAGTGTTATATATTTTGATGAAGAATTTGAGGGATAAGTAATGTTAATAAATGCGTATTTTATTAATACGTGTATGTACATCTTTACGTATAAAGTTGAAAATGTTCGTTTCTTTTTTATAATAAATACTTACATTATTGTTAGCGGGCATTACAATTTGATTACATTTCTTTCTCTGGCTTAAAAAACGGATCAACGCTTAAAAATAGCAAACACTATGTTTAATAAACATACAATACTACACAGCGGTTGGGTTTTTTAGCGTTTTCGCATGCGTTAACCAGATATACTTCACACAAAGACTAAATTACAAATATTACAAAATTAACACAATAGACTCACACAATGCCTTTGTAATCACTCACTTCTCAAGTATTGTATTCTCTCGTTTGCATTATAAAAGGAATGAAATTTATGAAAATAAATAAATAAACTTTACACCGTCCGAGAATGCGCAGGACATTTGCACTCGATTCCCGCTGGCCTTTGATCTATTAAAATAAGAGAGAGAGAAGAAGTAGGCGTATTAAACACGTCGCGCTGGCAATTACGCCTATCTTACGAATCCAGCGTTGTGGAGAATGTGGAAAACCTTTTCCCTCGGAATCTTGTCAGACTCGCGGTTGGTTACCTGTAATAAAACATGAATAGCTATAACAGATACGCCGATAAATGCATTTTTAAAACGTTGATGCAGCATTAGCGTAATAAAAGGAAGATTGTCCCAATTAATGAAAGCATGAATTTTTCGTTTTCTCTTTGAAAAACTTTCGGGTTCTATTAAAACAAAAAAAGAAAATCTCGAGTACTCTGGAAAATGGCTCTTTCTATATATGTAAAACAGGTTCAGCTTTCGATTGAAATGATTAAAAACATATTATTAAGAACATACTTTTCGAGATACAAAACATTTCGTTGTCGTTGAAAAAGCACCACAGTACACTTAAACTTTCTATGAAGCATCAACCGCTTAGCCAAACATTCCAAAGCACCGAATTACCTGAGCCTCCTTGTGCCCGAACCAGGAGGGCTGGGCGAGCGCGGCGACGATGTACGGATTCTTGTAGAAGTCGTTCCTGAGGTGATCGGGCAGCAGCGCCTCCTGGGCGTCGTTCGCCAGGACCGCCGGGTGAGGCTGCGGCGGAGCGTTGCTGATGATGAACTGCGGGGCCGCGGCGCAGGCGCAGATCAGCGCCAGGAAGGCGAGCGCTCGGATCGTCATCTCGACTGAGGGCCTCGCTCGAGGGGACGGGGCTTCCGGGCTCCGGGCTCTGGAATCTGGAGTGAGGCTGGAGTGCGAGGGATGTGCAGTTGCTGCTTGAGGATAATCTCGTGGGTTAGATAGGACGAGAGATGCATTCGATTGTTTGTTTATGTGACTTGCAGTAATAAATGGCAGGGTTTCGAATTTCTGATTTTTTCAAAATTTATTTGAATTGAAATATTTAACGTGATTAATCATTTCTATTAGCTGAGTTAATTTTTTGAGGATCTCGCGAGATCTGTTTTTACCGCCTTTTTAAAGCTCATTAAAACCCAAGTGCCAAAGTGTCGCTCTTTAAATACTGGAAATGCAGTCACGGAGACGGAACGTAAGAGAAATACTTGATTTTCGAAATAATTCAAATAGATGCAGGTTTCGCTTCGAATATATGAAGGATTTGTTTGTGAAACGTTCTGAGCTTTAAGTAATCATTCTTTTATTATTACTTTTATAGTACTTGCGAAACCGTAATACATTAAGAAATCTGAAGGTGAGAAATATGTAAATTTCTCATCTACATTTATGGTTTTATAAGTTTTTATTTCTGTATGAAGTATCGCTCTTTTGAAACTTTTGCTTTTAATCAAACTTAAAACAGTAGTAACGACGTATTTAAATCAAGAAAAGTAGAAAATCTTGCATGTTTCTCTCGCTCGTCAATTCAATTCACCAATTTTTTAAAAAAAATTCACGAAATACGTGTTCGTGGAATGTTAATTCTGAGCTTTATAAAGTTATAATTGGGAAGAAAATGCAATACAAAATCAGTAAAAACTAAATTCCCAAATATCTTCCTCACTTTCTCCAAGCAAAAAACACTGCCCAAGAAGCCAAGGAGCAAAAGCTACATTCCGACGAAAAACTTTCATCTCCCGAATTCCCCGCGACCTTAACTCCTCCCGCCCTCTCGAAAGCGGCGCGCGAAATTTCCGCAAAAAGCGCCCCGACTCGGAAATGCAGGTCCGTTTCTGCTGGCGTTTTTGCCGGCAGCGCCTTGAGAAAGGTGAACGGCTCCGGCGAGCGGCCCGGGGCGACTGGCGGCATTGCGCTTCCTCCTCCGCGACGTTCGAAAGTCTCTCGCTGCGTGCACGCGCGCGGCAAGGAGCGAGTACGCGTGATTTTCGTAATTCGCTCCGACACTGATCTCGATGATGCAACTGCGGCTCTTTACTCTCATTGTCTAGACGCCGCTCGCTTCAAGGGGATCGAGCGCGTTTTTGCCTCGCCTTGGGTGTGTGTATTTTTTTTTTTTTTTTTTAATTAAGCGGCAAGGCTGCCGAGGGGAGATAATGAACCCGGATTTTTTGGATTTTGTAAATTTTTACGAGCGAGCTGCTTTTACGGGCTCGTTGCTCTTGTTTCCAAGTCGAGGCTTTTCTGCCGAGGTCAAGTGTGCGAGGGCAGGATTGGATTTCGTAATGTTAAGCGATTTCAGCAGTGTGATAAAGAGGCCTATGAAATTGCACACGCGATTTCAGGAATAAAATTATGTCTTTGACTCGTAAAACAGTTAATTAATCAATTATTTCTCGATTCACTTGCAGCATTGTATTTTTAGTTGCGTGACTAATTTAGTCGACGTCCAAGATCGGGAGTTAATTTAAGAGACTGTACGTAATGCAAGGATATGCTTCTGAAGAAAACTAGGTGAATGAAATTTTAAAAGCAACTTTTCCGATAAGACGAACCTCGATTTTGTAAAAGAAACTTAATCTACGAAATGAGTTTCCTCTCTGCCAGACACCGCGCCTAGCTCCTGCGAAGCAGCTTAAAACTCAAAAAGATCAAACGCCATATGCATACCCTTAGACTTTCACTCGACGCGAAGCCCGCAGCTGGAAAACTGGCCGTTACAAAATGCAGGCCTCCGATCCTCCAGCTTCTTCGGCAATCACTCCCGATGAAGCTTCACGGCACAAGTACTCCGCGAGGGAATCGTAAGGCTCGCCGAGCCGAGGGAGCAAGAAGGCACGTCAAAGGCGTTGGTATCTCGCACGTAACTGGTCGCGAGTTCCGCGTTCGCCGGTCTCTTATATAGACACAGGAAGCCGGCATTTTTTTCGTCCTCTCTCTCTCTTTCGCTTTCCGCGAGTCGACTTTTAAGGTCTCCCGGCAAAGAGAGAGAGAGACTCGGTCGCCTTTGCCTCCTGAAATCTGAGTCAAGGGCAAGCGCGTGCCGACTGTTTTCGTGCCTTTTTTCCGCCGCTCGCCGCCAGGCGAGTGAATCACTCGCGAGGCGACGCTGCATTACATCTTCCATCCCCCTTCGGGATGGCGAGAATAGTTTTGAGCAATTTCTCGGGCGAGGGAAGGATTGGTCAAAGTTTTTTTAAGCGAGCGTCGTTGTTTTAAATAAATTAATTCCTGGGATTTAAATGCAAGCTTAAGAAATATGTGGTTAGTGGTAGCAGCCGCGGTTGGAAAGACGTGGAATTGTAACCAACTTGTTTACTGAATTTCGTATTTCGTTGCGATAGTCGTTTCTGTTTATCGACTTTGTACAATTAAATTTAGTTAATATTGTCGCTTATTGACTCTGAAAATCTTTTAGGCATTCAATTGTCTTCTTAATTTTTCAGCTACGCTCTAATTTGTTTAAAAAGTAGATTTCTAAATATTGACTCTCAGGCAAATTATTGTTAAAATATTTAAATAAAAGCTGTACATATAACTCATTTTTTGTCGACTATTGTAAACAAGATCCTTTTTACATTGTCAAAATTTAATTTGAAATAAATTTTATTCAAGCTTTCTTTATTTCGAAAACTATCTTTACCGCGAATATAAGCGCTATCTTTCTATCTTAATATTTTACAGCAACTACAAGATAAATAACTAAATTTTAGTCCCAGACAATCTCGCAGCTCTTTGCAGAAACTCTCAGATTAAAGCAGCACGCCGCTCTACACCACACATCGATCAAGCGTCGCTGCACGTCTAATACGTGCAACAACGAAACTTCATAATCGATGATAATCAGCAAGGTGCCGATCGATCACTATTACGGAAGCGTTAGCATAAAGCGCAAATCAAGTTCAAATTTTAAACCCGCGCTCGCTTCCTGTCGGCGGGGAATTAACTCACCTGAGCTGATGTTGCCTAAGGGCAAGGCAGGCGACTTTATTCGATTTGATACTTTTTTTTCTCCCGCTCCTTTCACTCCTCGCGAGGATTGACCTCCGATCGGCAGAAAAGGAGAATTAGGTATGAAACGTCGAGGTCCCGCTGCGAGTTCAATTATTTTCGGAGTTGGGCATTTTGTTCGATAGAAACATAAAGGTTGACTTAGAATAGAATAAATAAATTATGAAATAAACTGCCTTCTTAAATATTTTATTTAGTTACTACATTCAAAATAAGAAAAAGTTTAAAAAGCTGAATAAATATTAAGAAAATATTTTTCAATTGAAATTTAGTTTTGAAAGAAAGCAATATTCTTTGTCAAAGGCTATAAAAAGGAAAAAGAAGCATTTCAAAATAAATTGAAATCAAATGTAGGTCTGAAATGGTATATACTGAAATAAGAACAAAACTAATTTTTTTTCATTTTATATTTTATTACCTAATCAAATGTATTTTTACTTATAATTTCATGGTACAATCTATATCTATTACGATATACAAACGATAACGCGATCTCGTCAAATGCATATAAAGATTGTTTTTTTTCTTCTTATTTTCAAAAAACAACGCAAGAATAAGAAAGAAGGGTCGAACAATAAATATAGCTTCGTGAAAGAGAATATAATCTTGAGTCAGAGGCGATCGTAAAACACGTGATGTCTTAGCTGTCCAGTCTCCATTATTCATTTTTACTTCATCTTCTACTTCGTCCTAATTTTTTTTTCTTCTTTTTCTTCGTTTACTTACTTATTTATCCTCAAAAAATCAGGCGCGCATTATCTCATTATATTCACGTCTTTTTCATTTATTATTGTGTTATTACAAGGAAAATGAACGCGAGTCGATCGAACGCAACGCAACGATACAAAGAGCGTGTTTAGTAATATTTATATATTTATATTATAAAGTCTAATGAATTCATATTATATATTGTACTTAATTCATTAATATGGTAGCAGCCTCGCTTTCTAATGATACTAAATGTAATAATTGCATAATGCATCGGTAATTATACTTTTTTTCTTTTTCTTATCTCACTCTCTCTATCTCTCTCTCGTTCAATCATTTCAATCGTGAGGATCATAAACGACGTGTCCCTTGCCTTTGTTTGTTTCTTTCTTTTTTATTCAAATAATAATACAAAATATATGCTCAAGTCTTCTTTCTTTTAATATGCTATATCGGTCTTTATCATTTCTTTATTCTGATATAAGAATTTGCGCGTTTTGGTTTTAAATTTTTATAGTTTTGTTTGCAATTGAAATTTAAATTTTTCAAAATCAAAACTTTTTGTGACTCATCTGTTTAAATTTATTACAGTGTTGCGTTTTCTCTTTTATTTATCTATAATTTATTGGACGGTTTCTTAAATAGAAACCGTCCAATAATTGTATCTGTAAAATACACCGTAAAACTAATTAATCTGATTTTGGCAACTAGTCTAGTTAAAAAAATTGATTTTCTTTCCTTAAAATTCTTCAACAGAAATTAAAATTTTATTCCCTTGCATTTAGAAAAATTTCTTAGCAATTTCAAAATCTGTTTAACTATTATTCAAAAACTAATTTAATCAAAGCTTCGACTAAAATGCGCTTTCAATTTGTTGAAAGGCAAGGAAAATATACGTAAATTCATGGAATACACGGAATTCCCAATCCTTAAATCATTTCAATTCAAACTTTTTCAAAGAATTAATTTGTTGATTAATTTTTGTTGAAATTTTAAGTGGTAATTTGTCCAAGTCCGCTAAAGACTTGAAAAATCTGTGCTTTAAGAATCTAGTTACATTACAGCACTGTAATAATCTGATCACTGAGTCGTCTGTTGCCTTACTTGCATCTTCTATAGTTTTCTCGGACTTTGAGCATATTTTTCAAAAAAAAGAAAGAAAAGAGATGATGATACGATACAATAACGTCGTAGAAAAGCATATTATGTACGTATAAATTCTCGGCACGATTCCACGCTGAAAATCTGAGTCGAACTCTAAATTTACAAAAGTGAATTTTTCCTTCAGAGAGTAAAAGCCATGCCGCAATCAAAAATCCAGCGTTATTTCTTATAAAAACAGTTTTCATTCCTGCGCTAATACAATAGAACAATAACCTCCCAATAAAGAGGATAAAACTACCGGTCAAAGTTCAACCGGCACAATTTTCACTCACCAGAAGTCTCGCATTCACTTCAGGAAACTTAGAGGGAAGGCTCCGCAATTGCAACTCTGGTCTTTTCCGCCTCGGTTATCCTGCTCCACTCCTAGTCATCCTTTTGGCGAAGTAACAGTTCACGTGTTTTAACGGTTCAAACTCGACGGAACAGGGCTCTGCCTCGAATTCGCTGGACCGCGTAAAGTACGAAAGCAAAAACGGCGGAAAGAAGCTCGCAACGTTTCGACGGCGAATGAGCGACGACCGGGAGCGCCGAAACGAGGAACGCAAAGGGGCGAAAGTGTATAAGGGGTTCGGGCGCGCAACCTCGCGAGCGTCGAAGAACAGACGGCTGCGCTGGAAAATATGCGGATCTCTCACTACTATCGTGATCGACGCGTCGCGAAATTGCGAGCGCCAGAGAAATTATATGTACGAGGAGCACCGTCAACGCAAGAGAAACCTTTTCTACCTTAGAGTCCAGAGTCGCATTTTTGGAATAATCGTTTTCTTTTTCGGGTTTTTTTTTATACTCGTGTTCGTCGTCTCCCACCGTTCTCCGTTCCCTTATTTTTATCCTTTAAAAGTTTAATACGCGGCCTGCCTCCCCCAACATCGTTAACGCATGCTGCTGGGACCAGCTCAGCCGAATCTAGTGTTTTTTTTTTTTTTCGTTTTGTTTAGTTACGGTAAAAAATAGCGTAAACGGCACTGTATTAGGAAGAAGCAAAATACACGTTACATTCTCATTATTTTTATCATTGATAAATGCTATAGTACTTTTTTTTATTTATCCCTTTAAAAATCCACTCTCTCTCTCCCCCGTCGCGCGGAGCGACGCCCGAGCAAAAGGCTACCCTTTGCACCGGCGATCTGCTCCCTCTCTCTCTCTCTCTCTCTCTCTCGGTTTTTCGCCCCCGCTCGCTTTAAATAGGTTTCTGCCGCCTGCTTTTTTCTCCTTTCTTTTTATCAATAGTATTATCGTTTATAAGTAATATAGCTATTTTTACAACATGGGGAGCCGCGACGTTGTGATAGTCGTCGGCTCTCGATCAAAAAACTTTTCAACGCTTAATTCACTTTTTTTTTAAATCGATTCACACTCGTTCAATCGCACGCTAATTCACTCGATCATCTCATCTCTCTCTCTCTCTCTCTCTCTCTCGCTCTCTATCGTTTCGCACGCTGAAATCTCTAGCAGGTAAAACGTATTATTTCATTAATTTTTTTTTTCTTCTCTATACAGGCGCGAGGCGGAGTCGCCTTTTTGCGGATCCTTTCGGCGAGAAAGGGGGCGCGTTCGTATTTATGCACAGCGCCTTGCGATCGGTTTAGTAAAAGAGAAAAACGTCGATCGGCTCGTTACCTGCAAAAATATTAGGACTGTATTCGTGCGCTGACGATTAATGCGGACGATCGGTCGATCAAAATGTAGTAGTGCACGTGGAAATCTTTGATCGATTGTCCAATATCGGATGTATGAAGCAATAGTAATTGTGAAAATCGATTGATAGTTGGGTTTTTCATACCTCTCAAGACGTAAGTGTAATTAGTAGGATCTGTCGACGAGTCTATCGACCGATTAATCGGCAAGCGAGCAAGATTTTTTTGAAAAATTAACGCGCGCCGATTCTCGCAAAAGGATGACTTCGCCTCGCATTTTTTTTTCTTCATCCTCGACTCCTCGCTGTTCGAAAGGTACAGTTCTAGAATGTGTGTATATAAACTCATTAAAGTTTCTCTGGCGCTTATCCTCCTCATTTTGTCCTCCCCGCCTGACTTTTTTCGCTATCGTCGATTCTAAATCATCCATCTCTCTCGCTTTCCTTCTCACTTTTTTTCATTTAAAAACTACGCGATGCGCCTAAAGTGATGGCTTACGTTTCTAGGATCATCGATAATAATTGAATTGGATAAATTAATATTCGTAACTGTGTAGGTTTTTTATTTCCTCTACCTAGGCTAGACTCCGACGGAAAAATATATTTATAAAAAGTTTTTAATATTATAATTATATTATTATTTCATATTATATTATATTAATAATATATATATGCATACTTGCATATACACAGGCGCGTTATTTAATAATGATCACACGTTTGTGTATGTACATGTATTTCTATATTTATATATTTATATACGTTTCAAGCGTTCTATATATCGTACTAATTCTCTACTTAAGACTAAGCTCTCGCGTATCTTCAAAAAACTCATACGTGATTCAGCAATTTTAGCCGATACTTTTTCCCTTCTTTAAATCTCAATCGTTTTCTCAATTTCTCTCCTTTTCTCATCCACTTGGCGCTCGTATTCCGATAATTGGCCATGCCTTTTTCCTGCACTTTCTTTTATTTTCTTAAATGTACAGACAAATAACTTGAGTTCAATCGTTGAGACGAAACGATTCGCGAAAAAATTTTCTTCATTTCTTTACTAACGTGGTTTTTGGATGGAATCCGTTGCATCTTTTTCTTTGACGGTATATAACTAATAAATTAAGTCGGAAAGAAAGACAGTATTTCTGCGATAAATCTTTTCGCGCGTCGCTTTGTGCCAACGACATGCGCAAAAAGTGTGATCATTTTACTTCACGTGTCCTTTCAAAACTAGTGTTTGCGTTTATTTCTTCTTTATCAACACGATAATTAAAAACTTGTTTATTTAATACGAGGCTTTACTGTTTCCTTTTTGCACGCAACCCTTTCATTCCTTTCCTTTTTTCACTCTCTTTAATACCCCAATGCGAATGTCTTGTGCCTGTATAAAGTGTGTAAAATGTAAGTTTTTTCAATGAAATTCTTTCGTACGTTTTTCTTTTCCTTCTTTAATGGAATTTTTAGTAAAATTTTGTGCAAAAGAAGGGTCACCATTATACTTATTATTGTATACCAGAGATGATCAGCTTCACTTAATGAAATTAAACGATTTTTCAATTACCGCATTTACACTACACTTTAAAATTTGCTTAAACAATAATTTCATTATACATATTTATATTTATGTACATCATTAAAATACTACACATTAAATTTGTTTTCTATTCTTAAAGTTAGGAAACAATTTGAATCAAATATTTTTCATCTCATACGAACAGAATGAAAAACTGATTGTTAATTAAACTTTTACGATTGGGAAAAATCAGAAGGTAAGTTTTGAAGAGACGAAAGCTGTTCATCTCCGCTTAATACCGATATAAATCCGACGAACGCATTGTCGTGATTATTTTTTGTGCGCCTTTTTTCTATAACGATAATCATCACAATGATCAACGATATTCTAAGTATACAATTATAACATCTTTGGTATCTTGCCTGAGTCCTTCGTTCAATATCAGAAAAAGAAAATAAAATAAATAGAATTTTTCACTTTGACTGGCATGTCTAAAGAAAAGTACAAAACCTTTCCGATCAAGTCTTTTATGAAGGTGTCCTCTTTGATAGGGAATTTAGAAGTAGAACAAAGTAAGGGAAGGATTCCAATGAACTGGAATTGGAAAAAGATTTCAACCGTTTCCTTGAAATGTTCTGAGAAAACCGCGAGAAAATTGCAACATTGTGTTATTGGGAAAATGGCAGCTTTTGTTTTTAGTTTTTTTGTATTTTATGTCTTTTCGTTCTCTCTATATCTTTCGCTAATTCTTCATCATCAAACGTACCGATTTTTCAATACCGTAAACCTCAAACAACAGGACAATGACAAATAGAATTTTTTGAAATCTCATCAACTCTTACGATTCTAACAGCTTGACTTTAAAATTTTTTTTTTACACAAAGAATGTCCTCTGAGAAATAAAGTCTCTATCGAAAGACTCAGGTGGACTTGTTCACAATATTGGACTTTGCATAGTAAAAAGCAATGCATTTGGTAATAACTTTTCGATGGCTTTTGTATTATTTTTTCAATTTTGGAATTCATAAAAATATTGATTAATAATATTAAAAATTTCATACTATATCAACATAAAATAATTTGGAAGTAAAATATAGATTTATTAGAATCTTAATAATAAACTTAATTTCCAGTTTTAATAAAGATATTAAATGGAAAAAAGCCTTGCTTCAGTACAGAAGCTCCAGTTATTACTGCAAACATTGCTCTTACCTTATTAGATTTCTTTTATACAATGAAAAATTTCGCAATTCATATTTTTAACAATTGAAATACAATTGGTGTTAAGAACGAAAATGCAAGTGATATCAACAGAGCTGTAAATTCGCTCCATTTGAATTCTACCAGTCTCTTGTTGTATTTTTTCATTTTTACAAATTGTGCGACATAAAAATCGCAATAAGTGTGCATTGTTGGGGCTCGTCTACGCGGAGGATAAAATCAAAATAAAAACAACAAATACCTATTTAAAAAAAATTCATTATTACATTTGTTATAAGCGAAAAGAGAAAAATATAATAAACGTCTAGAATTTTCAAATACATAATATTTTTTTAAGTTAATATATATGGTAAAAATGACTTAAAACGAAATAAAACTTAGAAATAATTTACGTGTACAAATGCGGAAATTATAATCTAACGTACAGACAAAACAATGATTTGACTACATTAGTGACTTAAAATAAAAGAAAAAGCTTTTCTCCGCGCAGCCTCGCAGTCTCGAAATTTATAACGCAATTAATATCAGGGAAGTTTGTACTGTCCGTCAAGAAAAGAAATTTTCAAAATAAATTATTTCTTTCAAATTTACGAGCTACTCTGCTATTGAAAAATAACGTTTTAAAGAAAATGCACGCAAGACTCGTCCGCAGCGAATAGTTCTTTCAGTCTTATATTTATATTTTTTTGTTTGCTCTATTTTAGTTTACATTTAAATCGTTGTCACGGACGAGTTTAGCCGATAACGCACATCGTAACAATTGAGACTTAAAAACTGCAAAGTCGCAATCGTATGAGAGATGTCTGTGTAATTGAGTGGTGTTTTAATTTTTTGTGTGCATGAGTTGAACGAATCAAGCTCTACTGTTTAACTGTGCAAGTGGAGCTTTGCAACTTTACTACATTTAGATATTTTAAAGGATCTCACGATTAATTTTCTGTTTTCTTGCTTCTGTATGAACTTTTTAAAAATAAAGGTCAATAAAAATAAATTTTGTTTTACCAATATTATTATTTACAAGGTTGGTATGTAAATCAGTTTTAATATTATGATAAATGGCAAATACTGTTATACAAATACCACAAGTTATAAAATCTGGTATTTATGTATAATTTCATAAATATGTTATTCTGCCTAATTCGTTATAAAATTTTGATTGGAGTAAGATGCTCAAAAAATGAGGATTGCTTAAGATTTTTAACAAAAAGTCAATTCTTAAATACTACTTTCATTCTTTGAAAACTCTAATTCAATACTTGAAAAATGTATTGTATGTTACCCATACTTTAGGCAAGAAAATAGTGCTACATTTAAAAATCTGTATAGTGTACGCGGAAAATAGTAAAAAGGTTTCTAATGAACCTGTCATGTAAACAAGAGAGCTTGAAATACGTTTTTGCTTTCCATTCCTTATTAGTGTTCCATATCGTGTCACAATTAACGTTTTTCGTCCAAATAATTTTTTTCGAGAAAAAACACCCAAAGAGAGCGCTCGTGAGTTATTATTTTGAAAATAAAAACCATCGCATCATCCCCCTTCCACAACTTTCCTTCCGTTCGCCTAGAAAAACATCTCGTCATATAGAATATATCACATATGCGTTACTTCTAAACACACTGAAATAAGAAGCACTTTAAGATAGATGTCTACATGCACCATCCGGCCCAGAATAGATGGACTAATTTTTCGTTTTTTTCTTACTCGTTTTTTTTTTAATTCCTTATCATCCCCTCGCTCTCGTATAACTCGTAACTGTTGTAGTATAAGTTTTTGTTTAATGTTTAATGTTAATTACTATTTACATTACCAAGCCTCACTTGCTCTGATCTCGAAAAAATCATAAAACTCATTCTCTCTCATTCTTTCTCTCATAATCTTTTTCTTTCGCACTCGCTCCCTCAACTATTTACGTATATATGCGAGTGTTCGAAACGCGCGTTTCTGAAACGTACAAAAAACTAAGTATCAACCTTTGGATATTTTAATAACAAGTCAATGGATGTTTCAAAGTTTCCAATACAATGTTTTTCAGTATCTCCTTCATTTACCCGACAGCTTCCTCTGCCGATCCATCGCTCTTTTTTTTCATTTACGTTTTTAATCTTGTTTCATACAAGACAGGAAAACATTAAAAACGTGGCAATCTCCACGTTTTTATATAAATCGAAGCTTCGAATTTTCTCGAATGTCAAGATGTTTTCTGCGCATACTTCATGAAAGCGCCTGTGTTTTTATTGGAATTACGAGCGATTGTACACCGACAGTGAGATATTATAAGAATACTATATAAACTTAATTTTATACTAATAAATGCATCGGCTCATTTACAAAAAAAGCAAATATCATTAAAAATAGTACAACAAACATAATATCTTTAACGAAAATATAATAATATAAGTCACCGGACTCATCGTCGTCATTTACATCATTTACGCATACTTTGGCTTTAAAAAATCTGTCGACACATCTTGACATGTCGAAGCGAAATTCATCGAAACTCGCGAGTACAACGAAAGTAATTTCTCCGATTTCTGCGATTTCTTTTCTCCAGAAAAGAGGGAAAAGTGAAAAATCGCACTCGGCTTGAAAAATATCTCCCGCCGTTAGAAAAATTTGTCGCGACATCGATTTTCAGCATTAATTGACATGTCGAGTCACGGCACAAACGAGCGATAATAATAATAAAAAAGTGGAGATTACTTTTTTTCCTTAATTGTTTGTTTCGTATAATATATTACTAAGCCTAATTTTATAATCAATCGATTGATTACTTAGCATGGCTAATCATCGTTTAGCAATTTTCAACAAACTTCCGCTAAAAATTACATCCTAAGATCGCGGAATAGCCGTGAAGTGACGATGATCTGCTTTTGTGGGATCTTTTTTCTCCCTCTTTCTCTCTTACTTTTTTGTTTCGTCAGCGAAGAACTGTGCTTCTCTATTGCCTTTCGAGCGAAGGATTCGTAAAAAAGAGAAGTTTTATTGCACCGCATTCGCGCGCGTAAACTTGGCAGTCAAAGATAAAAACAAGGCTGCATCTGGGCTTTCTTTTTTCCACTTTTATTATTCTCGAGCTTTCTATCCGCTGTCGTTCGTAAAGAAAACACGTCACTCTAGAGAGAGCCTCCAGACACTTTGAGTTCATATATATATATTTATATATATGTATATATTTATATAGGTAATCTAAGATACAAGGAATTAATTCTTAAGCGTTAATGTACAAGTTTTTCATAATATACAAGTGTTTTTTCAAGTGACGAAGTTGCACTCTCGAGACGACCGAGCGAAGCGGTAGCAATTAATAATACGTAATTATGTCACGCTCGTGCGGCACAATAAACGTTCTCAATAATTTTAACTTTTGGAACCTAGTACAAGTATGCACATCGCAGTAAACAATACGTACGCACGAAATGGTAGGCTCCTAAATTAAGGAGATAAAAGTAAACGAACATTAATTTAAGCTCCAAGTTTAAGATTGTTGGATCGCGATGAATGGACTAAATTGTGTCGTTGCTTAATTCATTCGTAACACATATTTACAAAAAACTATCGAGAATATGCATGTTTGGCAGTTATCGGTTGCTAAATACTTTCGCTAATTGCTCTTAATCTCTTAAACTCGAAGCTTTAGTTACTTTTACGAAATTATATATAACGTTTATAAATAAGAGAAATCACTGACTTGTACAAAACTGAGAAACTTAGTGGAACATCTGCAGGTCCCTCAATGTAGCAGTGACATAAAATTTTGTGCTATTTAATGAAAAAGTCTAGTTCTTTTAAGATTCGTATATGCAGTTTTAAAACAATTCAAAGTATAAAATATACTCATTGGAATCAGTTCTTAAGTTTGTAAAAAATTTTACAAAAATATCATAACAAATAATTTTAAATTAGCAAACTTTTTTTAAAAAGCTTGCTATGTAAACTAAACAAACTGGCCAAATCGAGGGAGCAGTAAATTCATCATATACAATTATAAAGTATTCTCGTACTCTAAGGTACACTCAAAAGGAGTTCCGAAGGCGATCGATCGAGTAACAGCGGCACTTTCTCATCTATTTAAACGAAGCACCTTAGCATGTATTTTTCTAAAAATACCTAGGTACAAAATAATAAAAGCAAAGTACGTCCCAATATTTACACAACTTTGGAAACCGAAGCGAAACTAACGTATGAAAAGAGCCGCCGTTTCTGCATCCGATCGTCATCGCGAAGGAAAATTGTTTATCCGCGACTCGTGCAGCGATGCGCATTGTTATTATTAATGTTATTATTATTGTTTGCGATAGTATTAATAGTATTAGTGTCAGCGAAGAGGGACGCGTACGAGGTGAACTCGTCGCGGCAATAATGATCAATCCCTGGCTCGGTGGTCACCGCCAATTGGCACTATGACCGATAGATGAAGCTACACGGCGGCGTTGGAGGGGGTGGCGAGTTGTTCCCCTGAATGATGTTGTTGCTTCCTTGGCCGCCCTGACTGCCGCTTCCCAACGGCACCAGAGTGGGCGATGGCGAGGAGGAGGGTGGCGACGGCGAACTTGAGGACATGCTTGACGGCGGTGATGGCGACTCCATACCACGGCTACCACCTGGAATCAGCGTTCATTCATTTCTATTAGCAAATAGGTATTTAACAGGATAAGTTAATTGCAAAAAGTTTGTTTCGACATTTTTTTTTTCTACTGACAATTTTCACAACTAATAAAATAAATTTTTCCTAAAACATTATTATTATTATAGTGCTTTGATTATTCGGCAAATGCCCACCTAGTGCCAGATCGCGAGTCGAGTGACCCTGATGATGGCCGTGATGGTGGCTGCCGGATCTGTGCGATGAGCTGCCATTACTGTTGTTACCGCCGTTGTTGTTCCTCGAGGCCGCGCCTTGTTGCTGCTGCTGCTGCTGGCGGTGCTGTCCGCGGGCCGGTCTGCCAAGGCTCCGGTGTCGGCCAGCCGCTGCTTGTGCCGCCGCTGCAGCCGCGTTACAGCCCCCCTCCTCGCTCGTTTCTCAGAGATAAACCTTCTTGACGCTGCGCGTCGTGGCGAAACCGTCCTGGCGCCGGTAGGCATTGTCGCCTTGGTGCGAGCGCAGAGTGCCGAAGTTGTCGGCCCGAGCTGTCGGGCCTCGGTATCCGTAGCCGTCGGGAAATTGGAACAGTGTCTCGGCGGGTGTCGGTGGTGGTTTGCGCATCGTACCCTTTGGCGAATGCAGCTTCGGCGGCTGAGGGACCAGGACTGGCTCTGCGTACGTTACCTCTTCTTGAGGCAAAAGCTTGGGCTCGGGTGCCAAGCGGCTGAAAGGAAGGCATTGGATCAATTGGCAGGACTTGCACGGAACTTGGATACAGATAATTTGACTACTTAGGCAACATTGTTTAAAACATAAATTCAATAATTAACTGGTAAAACGGAAGGCGAAAAAGAAAATAACACAACTGTTTATTTGCATACAGAATGAAAAAAGCCTATCTTACTTCTTATCATTTTAAAACTTTACATCCGTTGCACAACAAGCGCGCGGATAAGAGAACTCACCTGTTAACATTTTGACGCTGTTCAAAGTATTCGTATTCCGTATCGGGGTAGGGCAAATTATCGTCTTCATCCTTCCTGCACTTTCTGCCGCACAGGTAGCCGGCTGTGAATCCCACGAGAAGGGCTGCCAGGGCGCCCGCTACTACTGCCATTACTAATGTTTCCACTGAATATTGAGGTGGCGGCGAATCGGCGGCCGAAACTTCTGGTCCTGAAACAAAGATGCTCGAGCGTTCTAAAAATATCTTGTTGAAATAAATTTGTAGTAAATTTTTAATTTATAATTAAGGTAGATCGGGGAACAGTATTGCAGTTTTTATTAAAATTTTGTTGATAAATCAAATCAGTGAGTTTTATATTATGGATGAAAATGTATAATTTAATAATCGAGATTTGAAAAGCGTCTTAAAAAATTCAGTGCGCATTTTAAAATGATTGACTTGAATAAATAACCTAAAAACGTATTATTTACCTCATTGACTACAAAATCTAGCATTTATTTTAGAAACCCGATGCACTACTAATTATTGAGTGAATTTACAATTGACTGCATTAAATCAATCTGCGACAAATACGACAGCATTATCGCTAATTAACATTATTTATTGCTTTACTTTAAAAATCTATCCTATAATTGATTTTTGCCTTTGAATACGCGATCCGTTCTATACTTAAGCTCGCAGAGCTCAAGGGCCATCAATTCAGCGACGCCCACTGCAGAGCACAGCGTCGGGAGCTCGACTCACCGGAATTGGTCTGCTCCTCGTCCTGCATGATATTAATGATCTCGCCGCCCTGTCCATCCTTGTTGGAGACCATCGAGTCCTGGGGGAACTTGTTCTGGTTGGCCGAGATCGCGCCGACGCTGCCGGCGTCCTTGTTCAAGCTCTTACCCGGCGGACAGGAGGCGTGCAGTCCCGTGGCAACGCTCTGCAGGAAGCGACTCGCGTCCGTTGTCGCCGGACCCACCAGGGCACGGCACTTGCCGTCTACCCGGTCCCATGCGCAGTACGGGTCTTGCAGGGCGACGCACTCGCCTGCAAGCGCAAGGAAGATTATTTTTGATTTTCGGGAGTGATTGGCTGTTTATTTTAATGATTTTTTGGTGCA
>JAWWEM010000027.1:9873340-9885929 GCA_035582935.1 Ormyrus thymus
GTTACATTATTATCAAACTGTTCGAACAAACTTACTGATTACCTTGAAACTAGCTGAAAGTCTATATATCTGTTGATAACATTACGTACTATTTGATACGTATACAAGTAAAAACTGGCGTCATGTTCCACAAAGTGAATAATTAACCAGGCTTCGCAGCTATTTAAATCAATGCGCAGCTGCAAAAAAAAGGCTTATACTCTCGTCGCACAAACGGCCGAGCCAAGAAAAAAAAAGGCATTCTCCCGCACAGCCCAAGCTCGCCTCACATTCAGCTCGATCGCCGCCGCCGCCGTGGTAGCTCGACTCCGACAATCAAGTCTCGGCGTACGGCTTAATTCTCGCGTTTAGCCGCGCACGGGAGCGCATTGGTTTCTATGCCCGCGCAAAACTGCCCGATAAATCGTCGCCGCGGCTCTATATATACATTCTTTACAATCCGCCGCAGGGTCATCGTCTGGCTCCCAGCGGCGACGGCGGCGGCGGCCGCGGCAGCAGCAGCAGCAGCAGCAGTATCGATCGAGAGGCGAACGAACGGGTAAAAGGGAGGAGAGACAAAGCGAGTGCACACACGCGGCAGAGAACACCGGGTGCAAGGAGGAGCCGAGTCCAGAAAGATAATAGGGACGGAGGCGCTGCGGCGAGGGGGCGTCGGGGAGCGTCGCGCAACCGAATATGCGCCTTCTTTCGCGCGGCGAGAGAGACTGCGACGCTCGTACGCGCGCTCGTATTTAAGCTGACCGGAGAGAGAGAGAGAGGGAGCGGAGGCAGTTCGAACTTTTTTCCAGGCGACGCCGGCGACGACCTTCCGCTCGCCGTTTTTATATATCTCCGTGTCTCGCGGCGGGATTTTATTTTCTCTCTCTGTCTCTTTCTCTGCCCTCGCGCGAGTCCCTCGTTCGCGGGACGGGCTTTTTTTCTTTAATAATTTTCGAAAAGGTGAACCGCTTATCTGGCCAGGGATGGTTTTTGCTTCTCTTTGGCGGCGGCTGCGGGAGGGGAAAAAAATTTCTGGCGAAAATGGTCTGCGAAATTATTTTTGCACGAAAGTTTTGTTACTTTTATGGCTGTTAGCGGAAAAGTTTTTATGACGCCGTTGTAAGAAGCAGCCTCTGATAAAAATGATCGCGTGAATTTTTCAAAACATTCCGCTGCATTTGTTTTATAATCTATTTAACGCGGGATTGAATATTATATGAAAAGTGTCGGAATGATTTTAATTTTTAACCAATGTGAGACTCGTATTTTATTCACGCTCGAGCCAGTAAAAATACCGCGAGCTCTTTTAAATTATTTAACAAAAGCTTGCATTTTTCGCCCATCAATTGCCGGTTTCACGAGCTGCAATCGAAAAAAACTCTAGTCCCCAAAGCGTGCTCCTCCAAAAAATCTCCTCCCCTTTTTCGGCCAAAATTACGCCGAGGCTCGCAGCCAAAACGAAGCTGCGACAGTTTCAGTCGTTGAACTTTGTCTCTCGCAAAAAAAGTACTCTCCTCTCTCTCTCTCTCTCCCTCCCTCCCTCTTCCAACGGCGGAGTATCGAACATGTCCGGGGAGCGAGTCACGCTTGTCCGAGTCGCGCGCGCCGCCGTCAGCATGACGAGTTTCACGCGTCGCTTGTCGCGTAACGTACTTGCCGTCGCCGAGGGAATTCCCCTGCAATTCGACCACCGCGCGGGGGAGTTTTTGCGCGCGGGAGAATTCCCCCCCGCCTTTTTTTCGGCTTCGACGCCTTTCCTCTTCGGGGCTCTGCCGCCGCGATTAAAAGCGGTAATTGGGATGACGTTAAGCAGGGAGCTTTCGTAGCGCGGCAGCGGTCTTTAAACCGCGCACTTTCGAGGCTGCGGAGGCGATGGGAAATCGATGTATTTCGGCATTAAAATGATGTTGACGCTTTGACGCATTGCGTTTTATTGCGCAACGTTCGAGTTGTCGGAGAGAAACGTAACCAGTCTGAAACACCGACTGTTGACGGTAAAAGGCAAAGGTTTAAAGACATTTGCGCAATAAACGATTGGACGCGAATAATAAACAGGCGACAGTCGGTGCATTACGCGCATCCGATTGAATTTAACTTTACAATGCACGCAAATTCGATTGTTCCGTTCCGATCGAAAGAACAGATTTTTGACTTTCTAGCGAGCCGACAAAGCTCGGCGGCACAATAGAAAGTAATTACCGCGAGATATCAAGCGCGCGAAATTATTAATTACCGGGAATCTGCAATTGAGATTTGCAGCGATATCCTTTCAGCCCGTCCCCGATAAACGGAGCGGGCCCGGCGCCGAAAAGCGCATATTCTAATCAGGAAGCACGGCGGCGTTTGTCAACATTACCCGATCCTCTCCCCCCGCGATTCGGCGCGGCGATCCCATTCATCCGATCCGTTTAAAGGAGCGCGGCCGAAATAAAACGGCGCGGCGAGGGGAGCGTCATTTCATCAAACTAATTTAATAAGCTCCCTCGATCCATTAGTCTGCGCAAACTCGCCGGCAGCCCGCTTATACGGCGTATATATATATATGCACTCGGAGAAAATTCGAAGCAGCTCCGCCGCGGCTCTTAGTATTCATCTCTCCCGCGCGGCTCGCGAACTCTCGCAAAAAGCTGCGGCTCGGGGCGCGTCGTAAATATGCGCGCCGCTTTAATCAGTCAATTATTATTAACGCCGCTAATTTATACGGCGGCGGCGGCGGCGGGCTTAAAATTCCGTATATAAATAATCCGCGATTTAAATCGGAAAGTCCTGCTTTTTGGAAAACGACAGGCCAACGCACTCTCTCTCCTTCTCTCGCCGTTTTCGTTTAAATAAATAACGGCCCCTGCTCCGTCGTCAGGCAAGTGTCATTAAAATTACGCACGTGCCGCGGACTGGAGAAGAGAGCATCAGTCTCTCTCCGGTGCTCGACGTTCTCTTTCTCTCTCTCTCTCTCTCTCTCTCTCTGCCCACTTGTTCTAATTCATTATTTTTTTACGCCCGGCCGGCAGGCTGCCCAGGCCCTTTTCCACCTCGGCCGCTGGGCTTTATTTCCTCTTTTTCAGGCGCCCCGCCCGCAGCTCTTTCTGGCTCTGCTTTTTTCGGGAAGCATTTTCGGTCTAGCGCAGCGGCTCTCAACGCGCTGATGTGTACCCGTCTTTTTTTTTCTTTTTTTTTTTGGTTATATATAGTTGCGATTACGTTTTTTCGAGGCCGTTATTTATGCGGGTATTGACGCTCGGGTATAAAATTTTTCGGTCTGAATTATCTTCTCGGACGCATTTATAAAGCAGAACTGACGTTAAATGGCAACATTTATTATAACTTCATATTCAGAGAAATAATCTGAAAATCAGAATTGTGCAAAGTATCTTATAAGAATCTGCGCCGGAGCTGGCGGTATTTACATTAAACAAGGGAACTGATGTTTATCAAGATTTACTGCGGTCTATGCTATTCAAGCCTATATCCGGGTCCCGCTCTTACGCGCATTCAGTAGCTTTAATATGGCTTTCTGAAAAAATATCCCTCTGTTTATTTTCATTTAACCTAGTTTCGCGCGCGTTATTTATTCAAATTATTTTGTACTCCGTGTGTATGTGCTGTTAATTACCCGCCATGTGCTTTTACGCTAAAATTTCGTAACGTATCATTTTATGCAAATTACCGATTATATAATAAACAGTAATAGTAATAAAATAATAAGTTAATCTCTGCCATCCAGCGGTGTCGATTGCTCTATTTGTATAATATTAATTCATACCTTTTGCTACTTGATAAACGTTAAAAATATACTTTGCATTAAAACGTACTACATTTGGCCTGTGCGTGTTTTGTTGACAGAATTTTGTATGCGCTTGTAAAATATGCCCCGCTGCTTATGAACGTAAAACTTTCTTTGAAATTTAAAATTTTTATTTTTAAATTATTTTCAAATATAAAGTCAAATAAAATTGGGGAGTCTACGATCGCGGCGTCCCGGCGTCAAACGAAACGTGCATTGAGAAGAATGAAAGAAGCGAAATTGTATTTATAAAATCCTTTATACTTTTTCGTAGTTGTGATGCTTAATGCTTTCATACATAAACATGGTGCATTATTTAAATTAGTGCAATTGCGCGCATGTTGTACAGTATGACAGGAAATGCGGTAAAGCATGATTTCAAGACCTAAAGAAAAAACGTAACTTTTTACATCACGCTGAATATTTGATAACGCTACGCGAAATTACGAAAATTGAAATTCAGATTACAAACATATGGAATTTAAGCAAATATTTAAAAACTTTCAGATCCCATTAGGACAGAGAGCAAGTTTCATTACAAAAGGTCGAAAAAGTACGAAAATCCACTATTTATTTGAAACATTATAGCTCCATGATCGACGAAAATGATTTCACCTTCAAGTTCCGAATGTACTTAAGCTAATTAAACGTCCATCAAATTACGTAATTACCGCGAGGAAAGGAGGCAAATAATTCATTTACAACGTTCCGGGTTTCTTGCTACCGGCAGGCCGACGTCGCTCGAAAGAGAGTCCAATCCTCTTTGGCCTCGTCGGTTTCGCCGAAAAGAAGAAGAAGAAGTAACTTTACGCGAGGACACCTCTCCGCGAAAAAAGAGAGTCTCGCCCCCAATGCTTTTTGACACCAGCAATTTACTCCTATCGCGGAGAGCTGAAATCCTCCCTCCCGTGCAGGCAATTTCTCTCTTTTCCATCCGCGGCTGTCTGTCCCTGCAGCCTCATTCGGCCCGTCGAAATCCACAAAAGTCGAAAACGTCGGTAAACCGCAGCTAATGAACGAGCCTCTCTCTCTCTCTCTCTCCCTCTCTGTGCAGTCTCCCTTTTATCGTCAGTCGCGATAAAGCCGTCATACATATATATACGGCGCCGTGTCGTCCGCTTTTACGAGCCTACTGAAAAAGGAGGATAGGCCGCTTTTACGCCGGCGGAGCCCTGACACTTCCGTCGATTAAAGCCGAGCAGCGGGTCATCGTTTCGCCTTGTTAGGCGGATAATGCGAGCGACGGCTCGAATTACTACCTTTGCGCTTTTGCCCGCGCGCGTTTCTTTTTTCCAAAAATCCAAAGCCCCGGGCGTCTCTTTCGGGAGGGGCTTGAATTTTCGGGAGGTGTCGTTTCGAGGCGGCCTGGAATCCGTTGTTAGTGCCTGTTACGGACTGTTAGCTCCGTTCGCGCTCGACGGCTTTAGGGATCGTTCTCGGCGACGTCGGGAATGACGGAAGCGAGCGCCGAGCTAAAGAATATTTCGACGCTGAAGGAGTTGAGTGTTCATTAGTAAATCATTAGTTTGCTTGAAGTCTCGTGGAAAGCAAAAGGACTATCTTTTTTATACAAGAAATGTCGATAGAGGCAGGAAGTATTTTGTATCGATTTTTTTCTGTTCGTGTTAAGGAAATTATTAACTTATATCTGGAAATGGTGAGTTTTGAATATTTAAAAAAATGCTTCTATTTTAAAGTCAATATAAGTATATTTACATAAATCATTAATATTGGAAAATTAAGAGAATTTTAATAATTCATTTATTTACCAAAAGGAACAACGATTCATATTTTAAATTCATAGAATAAACTTTTTAGCTCAATTCAGACCACTGCATTAGTATTTGAAAATTTAACGAATTTTACTTCGAGAAACCGTATCCTCTCCAAAAAGCCAAGGGGTTAATTTCCCTAGTACAGTAAAAGCACGATTAAAATTTAATCCCGACAAATATTTTCGATTCTCGTCACGTTCAATTTTCAAAGCGAAAAAAAAGGGCGCGACGAGCAAGAAGAAGTAGAAGGCAGCAGGGAGAGAGATGATTAATTCCCGCGTATAAAGCTGCACCACTTGTAACGTAATCATGCCGTATTTCACTTTTTGCAATTTTCACGTCTCCATAAATTAGCCGTCTACGTTTACGGGACACTAAATAACGTTTGACACAAACTGCTAATAATCCAGTAAATATTAGTATCACGCAAGAAGGCAGCGGCGGCGGCGAGTTGATTGCATAATCGATACTCCCTCCCCTGGCTCGCGAGCACGAAATAAGAAGGCGAGCGAAAAGATGGAGATGGAGATAGGAAGACGCTCCGCTGATTTCTCCGACGACCCTCCTCCTCGGAGAGCGGCAGCGGAAAAAAGGCAATTGCGAGGGCTGCTGCCCATCCCCCCCCCCCTCGCTCGATCCCCTCGGAATCTCCGAGATCGGTGCGGGAAAACAAAGCCCCCCCGCACAGCCCGGGCCACTTGGCCCAATCAAGCTCCTCCTCATTTTTGTTTTCTCCCGATGGTCCTACAGGTCCGTTACCGCTGCTTTCTGCGCGAGCGGGGAATTTTTATGCGCCGATCGACGATAATCCCGAACTCGGTAAAAACACGACGATGGGGTGTCGACGCGGCGGTGTGCTCCTCGAGTGATTGCTGATTCGATTAGGGGCCGACTGTTTTGCCGATTCCGGGGGCTAAGGATCGAGATTGTTTCGATACCATTCTGAAAGCGGATATTGAGGAGGACAGGCGGAAATGTGAGAAGGACCTGCGGTGTCAGACTCGTGATTTTGATGTGTGATGTGCTTTAACATATTTTTGGAATGGGGAATAAAACTTGATGTTCCTTGGTATTTTTAAGCTTTTGCTTTGAGTTAATAAATAGCTGGCGAAGAAATTCCTCCGTTTATTTGATTGGAATAATTATTTTTTTCTTACCAGCAACCCTCCTGGTAATTTAAGACTTTTATACCGTTCCGAAGAGACACTCACCTGAAACAAAAAAACGAGGCAATATTAGCTGTTTGTTTTGAAAAACTTGACGTAATAAATTTCGAAATAAATCGATACTAAAACTGCAATGAAATTACAGTCCGTTCGCCTGTAGCGGCAATCATTTATTTACGCAAAAAGTGCATTTGCGCAAGGAGTAAATCGTCGACGTGCGTACATCAATCACCGACGCATCGGGGAACTCGGCGAAACATGCAACAGCAACAATAACAGCGTCAAAAAGAGGAGCTTTCAAGAGAAAAGAAAAAAAAAAAGACTCATCCGCCCGGACGTAGAAAAGACAGGCCAGCGGAGGGGCGCGTCGAACCCGCTCGCGGAAAATAAGTGAATAAAAAATTCAGTGGCTCGCTCCGTGTCTTCGGTTCGGAGGACGCGGCACGAAAGGAAGAACGATATATATATAAAAAGGGGAAGCGAAGCAGCGCACTCGAAAGAAATAAGAGCCGGAGCAAAGAGAGAGAGAGAGAGAGAGAGAGAGAGAGAGGGAATACAAATGCGCGAGTAGGATCGGGTTTACTTTACTTCGGAGAGCCGCGCGCGGAACCGCACAAAGCCGGCCGGGCGCGCCGAGGTAACGAGTGGACGCGCGGCTCGGCGAGGAAAGCGCCCCGCACACACACGGGTACGTGGATCGTTTCGCGAATTGCGCCGCACGTAGAGCTGTTTAGCGTCGGCGGCGGCGGCACGCGACGGAGATAAAGAAGCGGCCCGAGAGCGGCGCGCGCTTTGAATTTTCCGCCCCGCCGGGAAGGCCGCGGCGAATTAGAATTGAATGGCTCCGGGCTTATTAAAGGGCCGCCGCGCGTCTTTCCGCTAAATTGGCCCGGCGAGAGGGCTATTAGAATTGAATGAGCTGCTCTGCGGATGATGCGCGGCTTCTATTTTGGGTTATTGTTTCGAGGAGGGACGTTTGATTTTACGAGGGGATTCCGGAAGATTTGGGATTAAAGAGTTACGGCGCTCTTTTGGTTCGGTTGCGCGAGCTGGAAACGGAGACCGATTTGAAGATTAAAGAAGCATCGACTCGTCGGAGATTCGATCAAGTATTTAGCGGGTAAACTTGCCGCTTGAGATTGGGAGAAAAACTTGGTTTTACGGGCTGGATAGCTTATTCTGCCTGGATGGGGATCGATGCATCCTTCAGTCGGATTTTCTTACGGAAATATCAGAGTTTCTTCATACAATTGTGACTCGTTCAATTAATACTCGCGACATTTGCTGACGAAGGAAGTAATTAAAATTAGAACGAAATTTAATCCGTTCATTTAATATAATTAAAAGAGCTCTTATCCCCAGTTAATACAGCCCAGACAGAAGTTGAAATTCCTGAAACTACCTACATAATAACTGCAACGTGACCTACAAACTAACAAACTGTTATCGTTTCAATTACCGAGCCGGAGCCACGCCCGAACTTCTCTCTTTCTCTCTCGAAGCGCGCGAAAAAAGCAAAAAAGCTCCCCCTGCCCTCCCCCCGATGAAATAATAAATTAATTTGGCGCGAACAGCGGCGCGATTCCGCAAAATTCGCTGGCCGCGCGCTCCGAAATTAAAAGTTTCCTCTCCGCTCTCCCTCTCACCCCCTTAAAAGCAGCCGCGCGTAATGCTCCCCCCCGACGAAATTTGCCGCGCTACACACAAACCTACTTTCTCGCGACCCTATTGGATTCCGCAGCGAGAGAAAGGAGGGAAGGAAAAAAAGAGAAGCGCGCGAGTCTTCTGCCGAGAAATCCGCGCGCCGTCTGTCTCCGGGCGATAAAAACGCGGAGGAGGAGAGAGAGAGAGAGAGGCGAGGACCATAAACCGACGAGAGAATCGCGAGTAATCAATGATACGTGCAAATAGAAACAAACGGGGCTGGAGCGAGAGAGGCGTGGGAAGAAAGCGTGCCGGCGAGCTTGCAAGCACCGGCTGTATACAGGTATAGGAGCCGCCGGCAGAAAGAGATGAAGGAATCGAAGAGACAGAGAGCCGACGGGGAGAAAGAAAGAGGCAGAGACTCTTTGCGACTGTGGACTTATAAAGGGAGTCTCGCTGCGTTGAGCTTGGGAAATGTAATCGCGTTTCTTTTGCGCTGAATTTTATTTAGAAAGCGAGAAATTCTTTGGGTGATGCGGATGAAAAATAGAATTCTTTTTCGAAAGTGGAAGGCTTAAACGTTCGTTGTTTCGGTCAGGTCTTTATAAAACTAATTATTAATTCTAGAATTAAAAGGTACTTAAATACTTATACTTCCTAAATATATATAAAATATAAATGTTAAACCCGTCGCTAATGTCACAGCTCCTTTTTCTAAATCAATGAAAACTCATTACCGAATATTTAAAAATATTCTTCCGCGCGTCGAAAGAAGTCTCTCCGTTCGCATCCGCCGATCGTCGAACAGAAAGATGTAACAATCTGCAAAGTAATGCAAGCGAAATTTCCCAATCAGAGCGGCAACGTCGCCGGTGCAAAATCCCGACTGATTTGAGACTCGACAATATATCTAATCAAGGATCGCGCACGTCGAACCATCTGACTGCAGACGCTCGGACGAATCAAGAAGCGCGCCTGGCTGCCTAAACAACATTGCCTCGTCAGAAAAGCTCGAGCGAGAGAGAGAGAGAGAGAGAGAGAGAAAGAGCAAACGAACGAAAAGCGAGGAAAAAGGAGAACCGAGGCAGAGAGGGAGAGGAGAGCAGAGGGCAGAGGCGGAAAGAGAGCTGCACGAAGTTACCGTATCCCGGGGATATTGCGTATCGGGTAGGTAAGTGGATTTCTCGCGTCGGTACATTCGCGTAACATACTATTGCACTCCCCTCGTGTTAGTTCGCGAAAGAGCCCCTCTAAATTGAGCCATCCACCGAGCGGGACAGGCTTCTCTCTCTCTCTCTCTCTCTCTACCTCCCTCTCCCTCTCCCCCTCTCGCACTCTTTCGCTGAATAGGAAGTACGCTAAGCTCGAAAGAGTGTTACCTATTTATTTATTGGCTCGGGGCGGCCTTTGTGCGCCGCGCACTTGAAGAGAGGCCCCGGCCTAATCCTTAAAACGGCCGGCGATTTTCGACGCGAGAGGCTAATCGCCGATGTTACGGACGATCCGAACGAGAGGGGGATAAAAACGCGCGCGCGCGAGAGAGAGCTGCTTTTTTTTCATCCCCGGCTTTGCAGCCCCCACTTCCGAGCGCGCTCCGCGCTTTTATGATGAGTTTTTTGCCGGCGGTAAGGACCGCGGGCTCGATTTTTTATCGCCTCGACAACGGGGAGGGGTTTTGAACTTTTTGAAAGAACGGTCGAAAAAGAGAGCCAGCTCGCGGCGAACGAGTTGACAAAGTGACGCGCGCGCGCGCGCGAAAATTTATTTATCAATTTGCTGAATAATGTATCGACCTGCCGAGCACCTTGCACTGCGTAGTTAATAATTTATGGAATTTCCGATGAATATTATGATAATCACGGTTTTTCCCGTCTTCTTCTTCGGCGAATCCTAATAGAACTTGACGATTTTTCACCTTTATCTTATTAATATTCAATTGTTTAGCCTATAAATATCTCACAACCATAGTTTATTGATAATGTTTACATTTCCTATGCAATTCATTCCTTTGCATGATTATATTGCACAAAATCAAGCCAACTAATTAAACTTTAATTATAAACATCAATGTATCCCCTAAATTAATCAGACAAAATATATCCAATTTCTCTACTTAACTATATCGCATATATTCATATTGATAGTTATAGCTAAAACCGAATAGGAATTATTAATTAAAGCTAAAATAAAAAAATCCCTCCTAAAACAAAGACGCATCAAATGCAAATTCGAATCGTTCTTAATTAACGCTTCGGCTCTATATTTAGCGCGAATCGAAACGCCGATATTTTCGGGGCATTTTTATTCGCGCGCTGTCATTCGGCGAACTCTCGCGGCGGCCTCGGCGTTTACACAAAATCGGGCCGAGCTCAATTAGAATGCAAATTTCCCAAATAATTCATCAGCGCGCATTATCACTCCGGGAGAATAGATTTTCGGCCGCTCTTTTTTTTTGCCGCGCGGCGCCGCGAAAACCGGGAGGAGAATTTTTCAGGCTCGCCATCGCTGCCGAGAGCGAGAGAGAGAGAGAGAGCGACTCACTGTATTATATTTGCGTGAGCGACCGGACATTTATTATCGTCGTTCGGTCGTTCATTCTCCGGGAATTTTTTTTTTTTTTTTTTTTTTATCGTCCCGTCGTACCAGTCGGCCGATCGCTCGATATTTCACCGAGCAAATTTAACTCTCTCTTTCTCTCGCTGGCGAATACAGCAGAGGCGCGCGCGACAGTAAAAACCAAAAGTGCCGAGTAAGGGGGATGAGGCGCGCAACACAATGGATTATTATCCGCGAGTTCGCGATTCGTTTTGTCCGTTTGCAGAGAGAGAGAGAAAGAGAGAGTCGGGAAGCGAGAGGGAACATCTCCGAAAACAAAGTCCTCCCCCCCGATATGTGTATATAAATTTATCGTTTAATTTATTGTATGTAAATGTTGCGCGCGCTCTCGTTTTCTGGCTTTTTCCCCCTTTTCTCCGGCGGCAATATTTACGAAGATATTCCTTGTCGTTTTTTTTTTCAGCTTATTGTTTTCACCCGACGCGATTTTGGGTGTATATATATATAAATTAGCGGGATCGCCGCGGGAATAAACTGCTATTAATAAGCGACGCTTTGTTCAAAAATATCTACCTTGCTGAATTTTATCGCCGACCTGTCATTTTCGCTAATGAACCTTACGCGCGCATTTTACTCGCCAAAAGCCCGATAAAAATCGACGTGTTCATCAATATTTTCCGCTGTCGCGCTACAGCGTAAGCCGAGCGTCCGAAAGCGGCCCTTTCCCTAAACCGCCCGCAACTTATCTCCCGAAATATTCAAGACTAATCTCTAATTGGTCGCGATAAATTATCCGCTCGACCGCTCATTCATCCGTCGACCGCAGGCTTGTAACTCGGCGTCTCTATCTCTCTCTCGCGACGTCGTCGTCGGCGGCGGCTCGACATTCGCCGGCGACGTATGTCCGCCGTCGTTGGGCCGCATTATCGCGCGCGCGCGCGAGCATAATGGGCTCGATTCATCCGACGCGCAGACAGTGCCGATATAACGACTTCTTTGTGCGGGCCCTCGGCGAGAATGAATCGATTAGCCCGGGCGGTGGGGGCCGGCCTTTGATTCGCTAAGTGCCCCGCGGCCGTTTTATCTAGGCGTTAATGCAGTCGATGAACCCGTTGACGTTTCGCCGAGCGCGCGCGCGGATTTAACGAGTTCTCTCTCTCGCTCTCTCGCGTTTATGACCGCGACGTATTTATGAAGGGATTTCGTTTAATGTCAGTCGGATTGCACGAGTCGCGAGTGTCGGGGCATTGCTTTCGGCTGGACTTCGATCTTTGTGCTCGAGGGATAAAGGACTGCTGCGGTTGGCTCCTTTTGCCGGAGTTTTTTTTTGCGGTGTAAATTACGAGCTGTTGCCTGGTTAATATTACTGCCCGATTTGGGTATTGAAGGTTGAAGGAGGAAGATAAAGTGAAATACATTGTTTGCCGTCGAAATAGGGGTTAATATCAACTTGAGCAGGAATATTTTGGTTTACAACGTAATAAAGTTTTGCCTTAATCGCGCAGAATCTGATTCGGTGAAATGCGCATAATTTTTAATCATAAGTTGTTATCCGTATATGTACCTAAACCCATTGAAATAAATCTCTTTTTAATGTGTACTCTAAATAGACGGAAATTGCGTGGTTTTCAAGAGATCTTATTAATTCGCAAACAGATTTTATCTCTGTCAATTGAGCTTATAAAGTA
>JAWWEM010000027.1:9889359-9913722 GCA_035582935.1 Ormyrus thymus
CGGTGAAAACTTTAAATTAATGGACGGTAAAAATAAGTTTATTAAATTTTCAACGCTGGCAATGGACGCGGTTTCTAGTCTGACTTTTAAAGCCGCAATGGCGCAAGAACGAAGCTATTAGAATGTTTTAAGGATATTTCAAAATCTTAATTAAAATTCTGAAAGTATTGATTACTTTACAACAGTGGAAGTAACGGGTAATTTGCTCAAAGCCACTGGTAATTTAAAAACTTACTAAGTAGCTTCTTTTATAATTTAATTATTTTACAAAGAAGCCAGTTTTAACTTACAAAAGTTGGACAAATTAGAATTACGTTTCAACCAAAAATAAAAACCATGAATTTACTATTATTCTGCATTCCTTCATAAATTTTTCCTAGAATTTTTTACTAAAAAACGCTTTAAAAACGACACCGTTTTACCAGGTAAAATAATCCATTATTAATCGATTGGCTATAAGAAAACTCGTGAAATTTCCAACATGAATACTCATTAGCCTAAAATACTTTGCTACTGAATCTATCTCAAAATTAATTAGTCTCTTATTTCGAATCCACGCTCATTACACATCAATAATATCAATTCGGTAGCGATTACGGCGAACCGTAATCTTCTCCTATCTAGGAAGCTTAAATCTTAGCTCGAATAACAGATTAGCATTGGGTATCAGATAATATTCAAAATCCTGATATAGCGCGCAATAAACTAATTAAATTACCCCAGCAATTTTAAAACCATACCTCCTCCGCAACCTCCATCGACTGAAACCCCTAATCTTGTCAGACCCGCAGCACCGAAAAATGAACCCCTCCGCGTTTTAATAAAAATTCCCAACAACTCTAATTCTCCGGCGGGAAACTAGTTCTCGAAGTCCTGCAAATGTCCGGCGCCACTTTTTCCTCCGCGCCGCGCCCGGCTCCCGCGCGAAATCCCGCGCTGCCCCGCAGCGAAACCTCGGCGGTCGCCGCGCTTTGGGCGCGTCGCGCGGCGAAAGCTCGGAGCCGCGGCGCAATCGCAAGCTCTCGACCATAAGTCGTCATTAGCGATTTACCGCTAAACCCAGATTTCGCTCCCCCTGCTCGTTAATCCGAGCAGATCATTCAACCCAAGCCTACCTCCCCTCGCCCCCACCCGCCCGCTTTATCTCTGCGCGACGAGCCCCCCTTCTGCGCTTTTAACCTCCGGGCGGGCTGGGGCTGGCTTTCTACTTTACATCAGTATTTTTGCAAATTACTGCGGAAAATCAATTTCGATCCTTTCGCGAGCGCGAGCTTTCGCTTTGCATTCGAGCTGATGCATTGTAAGGGCAAGCGTCGGGCAATTAATTTCAATGTAAGAGTTTTAAAGAAGAACACTGTTTCACAGCAGAAGACGTTCCGGTTGGACAGCTTGAATTTCCTGCAGCAGCGCGAGTTCCCCGTCGCCCAATTTCGATTATTATATCAAATCCCACTCGAACAAACACTTGCACCGTCAGATTAAAACGAAAATCGTTATAAATCCGACTTATCTCCGGACCGCAAACGATTCAATTATTTCTCGGCGAAAAGCTCGCTCGAGAGACCGGACAGCTGTCCGTATCTGGCAGTTTCCGCGCGAGCGCCGCCCGGCGGACAAAGAACAGAGGCGCGGGCATCGACGCAATTCTCCCGCCGAGGACACTCGATATTCGTATGCATCAGCTTGCGGAAAGTCTTAATCCTAATCTCGATTCCCCCATTTATCCCGGCCTCCTCTCGGTCCGATATATAAACCTAATGGCCTAAGCGGCGGCAAATGTATTTCCATTCGGCGCCGCTTACTTCCACCGGGTGGAGGGAGGGGGGAGAGCCCACGAGGGCCACGTCAGCTATCGGAAGGGCTCTCTCTCTCTCTCTCTCTGTCCTCCTCGACGCGGACGCGGCGGAGAGAAGAAACGAGTGGAGGAACGTCTCACTTCGCCGGGGAAATTATAGCCGGGACAATCTGGCACGAGTCCGATGTCCGCCGCGGCGGTTATTCGGTTACTCGCTGCCGGTGCGAAATAAGATTACCCGGGCAGCCCACGGTCGCCGTCGTCGAATAAAAGTGAGAGGGAGGCAGCTGCGCGGAATCGATGTCGGGATGAAAGAGCCGCCGGCGATGAGGATTATCTTGTTTCCTATCGGTGACACCGATAGGCTCGAGTTTTTTTTTTTTTTTTCTTTCCTTCGCGTTCCGAGCTACAGCGAGTTTATTTAGAAGCGGAATTAGGACTATTAAAAACCAAATGTAAAGGTCGCAGTTGCTTACGGACGCGTGCTTGTAAAGGCTATACATGAATTATGATTTAGATATACAATTCATGCTACTTTTGTAAATAATTAAAGGGAATAATAAAGTTTCTTTGGCATTGAAAAACCGTTCAACGAGGAATACAGAAAAGTTTCTGATGTAAAGCATGCTTAAAAATGTAAAACAACTGTATTTAGGTGTCAAGCAGTTAAATAAATAATATTTCTACTGAATTAACTTGCATAGCGTAGTCGTAAATTTTATCGCAGCACACACAAAAATTTAACCAATACAGAATGAAGTGAACGGACTATCATTGGCAACGTGCCACGGTGGGTACTTCCATTGTGCTTGCGTGATTCAATCTTCAATATTTCAAGAACCAAGCCTCGGCAGATTTCTTCAAAAAGTTTTTAACAGTCTAAATTAAATCCTTTTTCATTGTCTACTCGAATCAGCCAGCCAAAGAGCTTTAAATTGTTTAGCAATACGTCACGTCGAAATGATAAACACAGCTAAGCGATTATATCAAGCAATCGAATTAGCGAGAAGTAGATTTTATAATTTACATATCCACGTGCTGAAATTTGATTCATTTGAAAGGAAGTTGATGTAGCCCAACAGATTAAATATTCAATCCGACAGAATCAATCCAAACTATTATTAATCTATTGCATTTCAAAACCCGACAGATTCATCGCGCAAGCCAGAATATTATTGTTATCGTCGAGGCCCTTTAAGCTTGCGGACGAATTATTCATGATCCTGCAGCTGCCCCAGTAAATTAACGCATCCAAAATTTAGCGAATCCATCCCAAAGTCCCGCCTCATTTTTTACGCCCCGGAGGTTTATACATGAGATGCATCACCGCATTACCGCCAGGAGGATCGACTTTACGATTCCCTATTTATTCGTCGGCTTTACGACTGTTTTCATAAACATCCATACAGCCGGGAGAGGTCCGGCCCAGTTGGTCCGCCGGCCGTAAAAAGCAAAAACTTGCCGGCGAACGACGCAGCTCGGCCGCCGGGGGGTCACTTTTACAACCGGCCGGGGGGATGATTCGTCATCCTCCCGACCCAAATTCCCGGGGCATTAAGCCTTTAATTTTCCGAAATTATGCGGAAGACTAATGGAGCTCCGCGGCGGGGTGGGGGGGGGGGGAATTCCTCGGGAAAGTACAGCGAGCTCCTGCGTCCGCGCGCACGCACGGGCACGCATACGTATAGGTGACGCAGGCCTGTCGATATACCGGCCGAAGTCCCGTCGCATAACCTTGGGGGATTCCTGCGATACTTGGCATGCCGGATGGAGCGTCCGATGAGGGAGACGGATAAAGACAAACGCCCGCTGGCTTTCTTACGTATGCGCCGCGGGCAATCCTCTCGATTCTTTTATCGTCCGGAGTCCTCCGGCCGCTGGCTGCCTTTTCGACGCAAAGAGACGAATGACGGGGCCGCGCCGTGCGCGGTAATAAGATTGGCGATTTCGTCGGACGTGACGGGCAGCGCCAAGCTTGCGGAGCCTTTTTTTTCCTCTTCTTCCTCTTCCTCTGCTCCTTTACGGCGCCCTTCGACGTATGGACTCGGGGCGGCGAAAAATGCCCGCGCTGAGTTTTATTACGACGGGCGAGAGGAATTATTTTCATTGGAAGGAAACGTTTGAGTGATTTGGCCGGGGGAAGCCGACGTGGACTCGATGAAACTGTGATAACGTTTATTTTGCCGGATAAGAATCGACGGCGAGCGGAACTGTTCTTGTAATGAAAGTCCGCTTTTTCGACGATGATGAAGCGGCGCTTTCTTCGTCTCGACCTTTGTTTTTCCGCCTGCGGAAGCTACGGATCCATCAAATTAAAACAGTCGTAAAGACACGATTAATTGAATGGAAGCCCATTTTCTTACGAAAATGAATAATCGCGGCGAATCGGTAAAGCAAAGTGGCTCGGCGCCGCCGACGCCGAGTCAAGCTCGCTCGATTGATCAACACTCGCGCCCGTCGTTTCGTCGCCTTCGCTTAGAAAGAAAGCTACACTCCGAGAGAGAGAGAGAGACGAGGCGCTTGCGAATGCCGCGAGGAGATTATTTTTCTTTCGAACCCCTGGAAAAGCAAAGGGAGCCTCGGTGGCGACGGGGGGAGAATACAAAGATCCGCGCCGCGGACGCAAAAAGACGAGGAGAGAGAGAGCAAAAAGATCTGGAGTGAAGCGTCCGAAGGATAACCCCAGGAATAAAGAGAAAACCCAGAAGATGAGGAGAGAAAGGAGAGAGAGAGAGAGAGAAGGGGGCGGCATTCGAAGAGTCAACAGTGACTTCATCTTCGTCTCGCCCCGGGCGATCCGCGACGACAACGACGGCGACGACGGCGGCGGCGCGCGCTTTATCGGAGAAACGAGCTTTTAGCGGAGGGAGGGATTTGAAAAGTGAGTTGACGGATGGACGGCCAGATGAATTGATATAGATGAAGCGGTGGATGCTTGCGCATTGATGATTTTCCTTTTTTCTCTCTCTCTCTCTCTCTCTCTCTCTCCCTCTCTCTCCTTTCGCCCTGGAAAAGGGACGCTCGATGCGTTATTAATGTGGGCTAGGAAAAAAGCCGAACATAAAAGAGAGCTCCGGTGGGCTCTCTAAATGTTTTCCACCGATATTTTTCAGGTCTTTCAGAGGTACGACGGCACCGGCTTTATCGGCTAATATGGCGCGCGAGCTTTCGAATTATTGATTTTGGCAGGGGAAATTTTTTACTCCCGGCCTTTTCAAGTTCCTCCTTTAATTACTTGAGTGATTAGAGAATTCTTTTTCTCGTCGGGGATGGAAAATTGTTTAAAAATGGGGAGAGGAAGCGCGGATTCGAAGCCATTTATTTCGATTCGGCTCTTACATTATCGCCTGATCGCGTTTTGTGCAGGCACTAGAGGATCCAAAAAAATATTGAATATTCATATTGCAAAAGCTTCAACGCACGTATTTTTACAAATATTTATCGCGAAGGAGCAAAACGTTCTAAACAACTCTAAACAGAAGACTTAATTACTTAAGATTTCAAACGAAAAGAAGCGTTTATGATTTTTGTGACTTACCTTAAACATAAAATAAGACTCTATTGTCAGTAACCTAATAAATTTTGTATTGTAACTAGGATATAAAATTTTTACGCAAAATCTACTGTTTAAAAGGGTCTTCTCGACCACGCAATTGTAATGCACACAAAACATTTACGCAGCTCAAAGACTCGATTCAACAAGGATTATGCACTGTGAAGCTATAGCGCAACGATTATGACGCAAAGGGGCAATTAATCCGAATCCCAGACTTTTTACACACGTCCAATCCGAATCCACCAAAAAGGCTTCTAATTGGGCCGTATTTCCAGCGACTCCACGGCCACGTTGAAAGGCCGCTGAATGCGCAGTGCCATTTAATCTCAAAGCGTTAATATCTAAAGTGCTTGCTAAATGCTCGACCAACGGTTCCACGAATGACATCAATCGAAAAAGAAAGCATTGCTACAGTGTTCGTCCTGAGTCCTGCGACGTTACCAGAGTAAGTTATCAAAATAAACCAAGCAACGTCTTAATATAGAAGTGTAATAAAAGTTTTTGTATAGCAATTGATAGTTTTCACAGACAATTTTTCTTTCTCCGATTAGAAGTAAGAAGCTTAGAAAAAACCAAGCTTCAAGTAATTAATTTACAGTAAAAATTATTCTTATTCGTTATTCTACCGAATATTATCTCCCGAAAGCCAAAACGAAAGCGCGTCGCAGCCGGAAAGCAGTGGAAAAGCTCCCGAATTCTTATCAGAAAGCTGGCAAGTGCTCTCGCGTCCTCCTCGAAAATTAACGCGGCCGATTCCGCAGCACCCTTTTTCCATCAGAAAGCCACCCTCCCTCTGCCCCACCCCCGTCCTCCTTCGAATGCATTCGGCTCGCAGCTCCGAGCAACGTTCTAATTTTCGCCGCTCCGATTTTTCTGCCGTCGCGATAATTGCTGGAGCCCAGTGAGTGTGTGCGTGTATACATTCCTCCCTCGATTTTTATCGCGCACAAAGGGCTGCGAAATGAAATGGTATACGACCGCGGAATTTCCCGAGGCCGCGTTCGCGTCGCTCATAAGTCTAATGAATTGCGTCCGCGCCTCGGCTTCCCGAGAGCTTTAAGCGTGACGTATATTTGTAAGTTCGATGGATGGATTTTGTTTGCGCAAACGCCGGGGTTTCGCGCGCAAACATCGACGCGGGGGGTTCCCGCCGAATGGGCACGACGGACACCGGCCTTTGAGTCTTTAACGAAGTTTGCGTGCGAAAAATTGCGAAAATTATTCGTGCGATCGGCGGTCTGCGTGTTTGGAATTCAATTGAGCATTGTTTACCGCCAATATTTATTTATTTCAATGACCACTCAAATGTGTAATATCCTGGCGCGTCTGATAAATGAAGGTTTTTAAGTATTATCTGCGTTAAAATCACGTTAAATTGTTTATTTTACTGTAATCTCTTCGCAAATATAGCTTTTAAAGCATACGGAAACGATTTTCATGATTAAAAATGTTAAATCGATTGAAGTAACGCAAAAGGAACAGTCGTATATTATAAAATATCAAAAACTAAGCAATTTTTCTCTAATTAAAATTATACCAAATTTATCAGGCAGCCGCTTAATTAAGTTTCATATAACAGAGTGGCGTAAATTAAAGCCGCAATAATACGTCAGAGTCTTCGAAAATTAGCGTTCGGTCAACTACCTCAATCAGAATTTTTCCTCCAAATAATTCCCCCGAAAACAATCCCAACTAAAAACCTTTCCAAGTCTCACTGCAGCTCGCATGACAAACGCGCATATTTCCTGGCCGCCGCGCAGCCCGACTTTTTTTCCTTCTTCCTGTAATAATGAAATTGAAAATGAGCCCCCCGACGTATTAACGAATTACACGAGAAAGAGAGAGAGAGAGAGAGAACGAGAGAGACGAGCGTACGTGCGCACGCAGGGTACAAAGCCATAAATTATTGATTCAACGGCGCTGCATAATTAAATTCGGTTTTCGCGCAAAGTGCCCGCGGATTTTGGGTCCTACGTTTCTGTGCCAACGATCGAACGGAGCTGCATGATTTCGGTACGCCACACCGCCTGCTGGTGGAAAATATTGCTGGGTACAGATTTTCGTGGAAATTGACTTTCTTATTGTCACTTTTAAAAGATACCGCTTTCTATAATTCCACTAAAATGTGAAACAAGTTTGTAATAATAAGAGTTTCTTTGGGCGGATATTAGTTTCTCAGATAAAAGAAATTTAATACGATTTGAGCTTACTGATGGTTAATAATGCAGATTTTATAGTTGACAATTGATATATTATAAAATGATAACAAAGGAGGACTCCCGCGGATTAATGGCAAGCGCGGCCCTCAGATTATTAAAAGCATATACATATAGATATATTCTCCTCGTTATTATTGAAAGTTTAAAATCTTATCATTCTTTTCCCGCGCCTCTCGTTGTATTAATTTTTGGTTCAAAATAAGGGTCTTGAAGTATTCTAAATGAAAGGAAATTCCAATGTTTTTATCGGCAGGGCATTTTCATACGCGTGGATCATTATTCAGATACAGCGTAGGAATTTTCACAATCTTCCTAATCAAGGTTTACTTTAACAGGCTTTTTAAACTTTTTTCTATATTGTGATTTATTTTCTATCGGGAATAACTTTTTCATTTAAGTGAACACAAAGTAGTAAAGAATGAAGCTTGAAATTACCTTAAATTTAATTCTCAGCAATTGTACGAGTAATCATCACGAAATATTTTTTGTCAGAACTGTAATTAAACGATAAAGCAATTTTTAAAGACTAAGCAAAAATATGTATCTCTAATTTCCTGCTGCGCCTATATTCATCATAATTTAGTTGGCGATAATGCAATGTGCAATTAAACGAAATCGGGGCGCAATTATTTTCCACGCTGAATGTCCCTGTGACACGTTTTTTTTTCTTCCTCGCGCATTGCGAACGTAATGCCCTTCGGGGGTAAGCATGATTTTGCGTGACGATTGTCGCAAAATTGCCCGTCGTTCGTATTTACACGTGAAAATGAATTCAAACAATGCGTGTTTTGTCATGTGCTCTCGTATTAATTAGAGAATGTTTGTCGGCGCCGCTTAAACTGCGACGGAAGAGAGACTGCACCAAAAGCAGAAAGAAAAAAAAACTGCCGAATTACTTCGGCGATTACCGACGCCCATTAAACTTTTAGTTAAAAGGTCGTGCGAATTTGCAAATTCTCCACCCGCGACGAAAGGCTAAGCAGTTTACCATTTTCGTTAATCACACTTGGCTTTCATGGTATCGAGCAAACAGTAAAAGTTATGGGATCTTTGAAAGCCAAGCATTTAATTGCTGATCTCGTCGATCAACAACAACCCTAACCGGGTTTCATCGTTCCCGTGGCAAAGCTAATATTTTATACGACCCATTGAACCCTTTAACGCTGAAATCCACTTATCAGGGGGGGAGCCGTTGCGATTTGTGGAAAGGATGAATCGCGGGGGCTCCAGCATATATTCACCCAGGCATTTTGACCTCAACAAATAAACCAGCGACACCTGCGCATTTGATATCTATACGGTATTCTAAACATTCATCTCACAGCGAATTCAATTTTTGAAACAATATTGTTCAATTGTAATTGAATGAAACCCTGCAAATATGCACTGTTTCCGGAATGGAAATCCAACACTTTAGCGAACTCGCAATCAAGGCTCGCTGGATCAATTTTCATTCCCTTTGCAAAAAAGGTTCGTCGCACATCCGACCCCTGCCGTTTTCGAGCGAATTCGAAATAAAGCTCCCTAAATTCCCCTTAGGTGCGACCTAGAAACCGAGATTTTTCGCTGACCCCGGCAGCAATTAAAACTCCCACCTCGTCCCCGCGAGTTCCATCCGCGCGATCAAAGCAGAAGCGGCGCGGCTAAAGAGCCGAAAAGCGGGCCCCAAGAGCCTCGGCGCCGGGCAAACATTCACACATGAAATGTCGATGCGTGACTTGCGCGTAAACAGTCGCGTCGCGTCGCGTCCCAGCTGACCAAACGGAGGGCTGCAGGGAGAGAGAGAGAGAGAGGAGGCGGTAATCACGGCAAAGTGCCTCCGCAAACAGAATTTCGCGGCCTCATAAATGCGACGCCGCTGAATAATCAGCTTTCCTCCTGCAGCCGGGCGCTCTAAACGCATTTTTGCCCGCCGCGCTAAACCGGGCGACTCGATTATAATTACAGTAGCTGCTGCGAGAGAAGTTGCGCCGCGGCCTGCGGTCGCCGACTCGCTTGTCGATTTTCCCGAATTTTCCGCTAAATTTGACCGCTTTCGCCGAGCCCCCTCGATCCCTTCTCCCCCCGCGAGCTTGTAATATGCAAAGCTCTACAAGCGACGCAAGCTGGTTTGTTACTTCTGCCGGTGCGGCTGCTGCTGCTGCTGCGCTGCGCTGCGCCAAAGCTCGCGACACTGCGGAGCGGCTTCTTCCGCGAACGACACGTGTTCCGCGTGTACGGGAGGTGATACGTGACGGATTACCGGCTGACATCTGTGTTCGAGAGCCGCTCGCTCGTAAGGATTGCTAATAAAGCAAAGGTGCTGGAAAGCGGGGTATTACCCAGCTTAAGTGTATTGTCAATTGTTTACGCACCTCCTGCCAATCCCGCGAAATTAAAAAAGCTTCGCGTCTTCCCCAACTTAATTGACTACTAAAGCCCGAACATCGTTGTTCTCTTCCGCGCGCAGCACGGACGTCCTAATTTTCGCGCGATTCCAGCCCTGATAAGCGCGGAAGGCATTCCCCCGAAATTCCCTCTGCCGCGGCCCGGCGCCCCGAAAATTTCCATAAAAAGCAAGGCGCAAACGAAATTCCAGTAGCTCAATCACTGCCCGTGACCGCGCATTTTTCCCCCGGAGGGGCTCGGAAGCCCGGGGCTAAGCCGTCCATCAGTCATTCTCTCCTCGACTTAACCGAAAAATCCCTTATTCGGCCACGTGCCGCGTCCCCGGCCGGGCCCTCGTTAATCCATCGATTTCTCGGCGCGCGCGCATAAATATACATGGCCGCCTCGGCGCTAACCAAGCCGTAAGTATCCTAATTCATCAGGGGCCGGGCGTACGCATCCGTATGCATAATGCGCGCGTCAAACTAACGCAGACGTACACAATGCGCGAAAGTGAAACCGCGCGGCGACTGTTTGCTCAGGTAGCGGGGAAACTCGGACGGAATCACCAAGGCGAAGTCTCTCTCTTGCTCTAGTCATTGATAAATATGCATGGAGAGGAGCGCGGAGGGGGACGGGGAGCACTTATATAGACGTTAGGGTCGCCTTGCTCCGTTCGACGCGCTGATGCTCGAGAAAGTGAATGCAAGATCGCTCGAAGGCGGAGGAGGAATTAGAGACGCTCGGTTTCACGCTGACCAGCTTTCTGAGGCCTTGGACTTTGAGCTTTGCCGCTTTAGATATCTGAGCTTCGCGATCGCGGAAGAGTGTGACAATTTACGTGATTAAGGCGTGCCAGATTCGAAATTACTGCAGGTTAATAATTAAGCAATCTTTCTTAATAATGTAGTTCTAATGTTCCAGTAAAATGATTGATTTTCTAGAAGCAGCAGGTAATTAGTCAGAAATTTTGTACGCATTCATTATTTCCGAAATCGTAAAGGACGGAGTAAGGGAAATCCACCTTATCAGTATAATCCTACTTTATTGATGATTCAATGCTGTGTAATGCAAGGGTATACGATGCGTATAATATTGTATAATAAGGCTCTATGAATAATGCAGTGCAGTATTGGCATAATATCTTCTGGCGGGTATTAACAAACCCGTTCGAATTCAATTTCTAAAACATAATCTAATTAAAAATTGTTATTGTAGCTGGCAATTGTAATGTATAAGTAGCGAGAGTAAAATTTACATACCACTAATTCGTTCGCTGACGTCATTAACGAACCGCATCGTTGATTTGTGCATGTAAACATGTTTGTTATACGTAATAACATTCGTGAAATAATATTTATTTGTAAATTAATTATAAAGTGAGTAAATAATTAAATAATAACAATTGTACAAATACGATTATTATTTTACTATTATATTATATAATTATTATTTGCCGACTGTACAAATTTAATCAGCACAATAATATTCTTATTTTGGCGTTGTTATATTATTATCACATTAAATAATCGTTATTATTCGTGAGCCCAAAGTCAATTAACAAACAGATAAATAAAATTACCTTGCTAAAATTTAGAAAAATTATTTGTATGACATTTATGTATAAAAACATAAATTCTGAACCCATTATTTAGACTTACAGTACACAGTAAAATCCATATTATTGATATTCCATTACACAGTAAAATACGATCGAACATTAAAAGAAAATTGCATTAAAGCGCCGTCTATCTATTTATAGAAAGAGGGAAGAAAGTTTACCTTACAGTAAGAGAGACTTGAATAAAAACTCTGTACGCTGGGAAAGGAATTACACCCCTTACAACGGCGGCATATGATGAGTCACTTCGACAAAGCGAAAAAACATCAATAGATCCCCACTTTTTAAATGAATCGCTCGTTTTTTTTCTCTCGGCACTTAAAAAAGATATTATTGCGTTGATGTAACGTTGAGAGCTTTATATTACGACGTATATTATAGTTTACGAGAATATTTGATTTTATGGTAGTTATAGAATAAACAACAATTAGTTGATAACGCAGTTAAATAAATGCAGATTTCCAGCACACTGATATGCAGTTTCATTAGCATTGATTTTCAACCAATTTAGCGACCGCAAATAGAGACTTCACACTTTAAACTCATATGAACGTTCACATACATTTTTTTTCTCACTATTTTATCATAGTACAATTTATTTTATTTTCGGAAAAAAGTTGAGATATCGAATTACAAAAACTATAAATGCAATCACTTATATAAAGCTTTTACCGGTGAATGATATTGAAAAAAGCAAATTAAAATTATTTTAATAAAAATAATAAATAAATTTCAAAATATCGCATTTGAAAACTTGTTACCGAAATAAAAAAAAAAACAGCAACGTCCGAAAATAGCAAAAATCCCCGGAGAAAGAGTCGGCAACGCAACAATTCCACGAGCCGCGCAATCAAAAGCTGTCGAGAGGCCGCCGGGCATCGTCGCGAGGCGAACCTCGTCGCCCAAAGTTGAAAAACAATATCGGGCCGCGGCCGTTACGTACACCTTGACGTGGCGCTCGCGGATTTATCGCCGCGGCGACAAGACGCGTAAGCTCGCCCCCGAGGCGTCGCCACGTCGCAGTCCCCTTCCAGCGCGGACGGCCAATAAAAGCTCCGCCGCTGTGTGTACTCGGGAGGCACGCGGAAAGTTTTTATATCGGCTACGGGCTCGGCCTTTTAAGTTATACCTCCGCGTAATTGGCAAAGTGCGAGCCGCACGTACGCCGCGACGAGGAGGGGGGGGGGGGGAAGAAGCTTAGCGATGATTAATTTCGGGGGAACTTTTATCCTTTGACCGGGAGGCGCCCCGATCTATCTGTCTATCCGGACGAAAGAGACCGGGGTCCCCTTTTTCTACACTTTTTCCGCGATTTTCCTTTGGACTTGTTTTCTTTCGCAATTTCCGGGACTTGGCCGGGAGCCTGTGTTATCGTGCCGTTCGCCCCCGCGATGGAGTATTAATTTTCTTTTTTTTTCATTTTCGCTTCCGGTCTTCCGCCGCCCCTCGGAATTAATGAAATTTTTGTACCGATCGTGGCTTGGAAGTTTGTGGGACGGGAGGCGTGGCTTTTTGGAGGGGAGGGTTTGAAAATCTCTTTATTAGCTTATAGTACTTTATTAAACAATCGGTCGGCGCAAATTATCGTACTAATCTTTGCAGCTTCAATTTCAGAAGCGTATTGCGTTATTTCAATTTGCAATCAATTGGACTTCAAAGCTTGCAGTCGGCTGAAATTCTATATCCCTTTAGAGCAAATTACTGTAAAAGTTAACCAGTCTGTGTTACATCATCAGAATTAATGCTATTAAATAATGTATCCACTTCTACTAATTTAAAAATCCTTTGTTATCCAACAAATAAAGTAAAAAAACAATCCTACAAAAACATGATTCAGCTAAAAATAAAAAAAAATCCCATAAAACGTCATCCAACTACATAGAAAACAACCACAAAGGTCCTCTTACAATTTAAAAATTAGCGGACGAAAACACTTAGCATTTCCCCGAGTATTATTAGGATATATTTCCTCGCAGCTCCAAACGCCAATTGGTTGTTCTACGCGTTATCTCGCCCGGACGAGAAAGAGGGGAGTAAAGGACCAAAACAGCAGCGATTTCTCTCGTTATCAGACGCAATAAAAAGGCAAAGCGCGTATCTGCAGCGACGTGTGCCTTGGCATAGAAGAAGGTCCAGAAAAGGAAGGGGAGGGGGGGGGTGGAGGCGCAGGGGAGAGGAAGAGAGACAAGCGCCTTGCCGGAGTTTAAAATTGAGTTTGAGTAAGCTCTGCTTAGGGGGTGGCTGCATTACGCGGTCGAAATACCCAATCAGCTGCCGGGATTTCGGAGTTAAGCGCAGCTTATCTCAATAAGCTTCGCGCGCGCGCCGCGCATCCCACCCCCCACTTCCCCCCCTCGCCCCGGTAGCTACTTCTTCCCGGCGAGCGGCGGCGCCTGGCTGCGATGAAATCAGCAGTTAATTATGGCGAGCGACGTTTTCTCGCTGCCACGACCGCCGATGTACCGGCACCTGTATCATCCTCGGAGGAAGTCGATGTCGGGGATTTAACGTCGCTCGGGACACAAATAATATTCAGCCGGGGAGCCTCGGCAGGATAAAGTTTTAAAACTTCGATTCCGAGTAATTCGGTGAATATGCGAATTGTTTCTTGTTATCGGAGCTTGTGACTTTTGGTTTTGCGTTTAATTCGCTTTTAATCTCGGATTCGTATTGTATTTGATAATATTTTTTTATTGAACAATCATTGTGAAGCCTTGCATTCATCCGTGACAATTCCAAAAAATTTTATTTAAAAAAAGTCACTACATAGCTTTGCGATAAAGCAGTCTTTTGTTCTTTATGACTACATTGTATATTTTCGTGAAGCATGCAACCATATAAGGAGGATCGAGATAAAAAAACTTCAAGCCTTGTAAATTTTTTTAAAATATAGCGTCCGTTATTTCCCTTTGGCATTTTACTAAGCAAGTATATCAAAGCCAGCGAATAATTTTCAGTAGACATTTTTTACGTGAAATGTTACAGACGACTTTAGCAATTATTATTTTAAGTGGTTCCTTGACTCTTCCATTCATTAAAAAGTTTTGAACACGTCCGGAAAACTGTGTTACACAATTTTGAGCTTTCGTAACTTACAATGACGGTATTCGAAAACATTTATATTTAAAGCAGAAAAGTATGTTTTCTTTTTCTATTCCAATATTTGCATTCGCATTATTTTGACAATATTCCAAATGTTGGATAAAGTTTTTCTTGTACTGCGCAAGCTTTCCTGAACATTTGTTAGAAAAACATTTCTTGCTTTCGACTTTTCCTCTTACAAACTTCACAATTTTTCCAGTCTGTCCGAAGAAGTAAAATAAAAACTTTTTCTTTTGACATTGAATGACATTTAGCGTTACAAGACTGCAAAGAAGCTTTAACTGCTTTAATTTAATTTGCATCATCCGACTCTTCTTAACCAACTGCCAAGTACAATGGAAAATTCGGTCGAAAAATGTACGCGAAGCAAGTAACGATATTCTTTCCAATCAATTTCCCCGCTTCCTGAAACTCTAGCCCGCAAAACCTATTATCAGCATCGATCGTCCGCGCGCGGAAACAAAAATTTCCAACTTCCTGAATCGAAAATCTATCAACCGCCGTCAGGGCAATCGACTTTTCGTTAACCCACAATGGACCATCGCCGCTCGATGTACACTGGAAACGGTTAGGCCAAAACACGACGAGTCCAGTTATACGGTCTCTGATCTCCATCCGAAAATTTCCGTGCGCCGCCTCCTAGCCGATCAATCATTCCGATTTGGCTCGATAATTAAAGAAAAAGGCACGGATTAAAGTGTAACGAGAGCAGCGCACTCGGGGATGAAGGGGGGCGCCTTCGCGGATTATCGGGGTCGAGAGCCCGCGAGAGAAGAAAAACGACTGTGTGTGCGTCTGCTCGGTTCCGCGGAACGACCGCCGGAGAAAGGAAAGGAATATTTGATTTGTTTGTTTACGTACTGCGCGCGACGGGAAAAGCGAGTCTGTGAAGTTCCGAACGAGTAATGGATGTTGTGTTCCGCCGTAATTCGCTTATTTTCTCTCCCCGTTGGCTCGAAATGCGAATACAATGATGCTCTTAAATTTCAGAAAAACATTGTGCATATTTTAATAAAGTGGGATGTGGGTCGACCCTTTTTTTGCTCGGAGATGTGTTGCGCTTTGTTTGGAAAGATTTTAATTTCGAGAAATTTACGAGTTTTAATTTTAAAAATTAGAGCTCCCTTTGATAAATTTTGGCGACATCGATTTTTCGGGAATATTTACGGTCTCTTATATATAAAAGGTTGGAAAATGTTCGAACCGAAATTAAGAAGTTTGACCACGATATTGTCGTAAAGCACTTCAGTTTCGCAAGTTATTTCATGGCTTTTGCCTTCTTTTATGTTTAAGCGTTCCCATGATGTTATCTGGTTGAAAGCTTAAAACGCCAGCCATAAAAGTTTGGTCGCAATGAAGCATAAAAATCACCAAGTACTTCAACCCTTTCTGGAAGTAAGTATAACATACCACAGTAATATTTGCGCAATTAGCATGAAAAATTAAGTATTACTAAGCGTACAAATATTTTTAAGTGTAAATGTATTAGCCATTTTTAACCGACACATTATTAGGATTTAAAGAAAAACTAATTGGTAATTAGTTGCAATTGGTAATTACAATTAGTTGGTAATTAGACTAAAGTATAGCCTTTAGAATCGTTGATAAAGCCGTGAAATTTTTTTTCCCATTAATCTAACATTTAAAAGCATTTATAATAAACTTCCTTTCATTCCGCTTTAGCGCGCAGCTTCATTTCGCAGCATAAATATTGAGCAAAATGAACAGATTTTTCACGGTGGAGCTTTTAAAATACTTTTCGAAGCACGATCATTATCAGCCGAGAGAAAATTAGCCGCGCTAAAAGGATTCGTACGAAAAATGTTTCAGAAAATCGAAAATTAATCAGCCCCGTGATGTGCGCGAATGACATTAGTCGCGAATAAAATAACCAGCCGGCGATTCGACAGACCTCCGCCGGCTTAATTAGCGTTGTATCTCTCGTCTCTCGCCCCGAAAACTCGCGCCCGAAACCGCTCCGATGAACCGAACAACGACTTTGGTCAAATCACTGTAAAAAGTGATTACGCCGAGTCCATAATGAACTGCCTTCATCTTGTTAAAGCTGGCAATTTTTCGAGCGTCAGAAACTTCAAAGTGAAATAGTACATTCGAGCGGCTGCGAAACCTTAGAGTGAAAAGGAGAAAAAATAAGGAAACCATATCGTGCTCGGCCGATTAATTAAATAGAAATTTAAAGCGTCATCGATCAGCGAAGCCAAGGTTTAATTGAAAGCCGCGCAAAAAGCGATTTTTCCAGTGCAAAGGGCCGCTTTTCTCTTTTTTATTTAGATCATTTATTTAAAATTCAAAAGGGAGAAAGGGCAGGGGAGAAAGAGTTGGTAGAAGGAAAAGCCCCAAGGGGGCAGCCAAGAGAAAGGACGTGGCCTACTTTTTTCCTCATTTCCTTCGTCATTCTCCTCCTCGTTCTTTCTTTCATTTTTCCCCTCCCGTCGCCCGCCGTCGCTTCGTAGTCGCGCGCGCTTCGTTTCGACGTCCCTCGAGCCTTCGACGCTCGAGCGCGAAGAGTTCTCGGGGCACAAATTTTTCGTCTCGGGTCTTCGACTAATTAAGAAGCTCCGACGATGTACAGGCGGGAGGGGGGGGGGAGGAGGATGAAAAGAGAGGAGAGAGCTTTCCTCATGGTTTCTCCGGTTTGACGTCTGCAGAGAGAGAAGTTTTGCGGGTCCTCTCTGAAAGGATCTACGAAATCGCTGCTGTCGGGAGGGAGAGAGCGGAAATGAAAATTTGTGCAGCAATTTTGACGGCCCTTCAAAGCGCTATTTTTCAGCTCTTTCATCCGAAATTCTTGTAGATCTTGAGCTTCTTTTAATTCAGCGCTTTTTCAATATTTACTTGTTACTTTAATGGAACTGCGCTTATAATTTCAGTGGCTCCTCTAATATCACAAAAGAGTAAAGAATATTCAAAATAAAAATCGTCTCTATAAAAATGTATGGTAAATAGAGGCTTCGAGAAAAGAGCCGCTAATTTTCAGCTCAATTTGGCAAACACCCCCAGCTGGGAACGCAAACTAAACGATACGCCCGCGCGCTATTTTCGAAGCTGAGTCGAGGGAAAAAAATGACCCGTCCCATTAAATATTTCATCGACACGAACAACGCCTGCTCGGGAGGCAGCTCGGAAAAACAAGACCGACGCGCAGGCGCGCGCGAAACGAGCGACTTTTTTCCCCGGGAGAAAAGCGGGAGAAAGAATTCGCGAACAAAACCGCCGAAAAGGCGCGAGATCGCTCGCGCTTTCGTATATACGTGTACAAAAAAACAGAACGGAGCGCGCGCCGAGCGTAAAAAGAGGAGGCCGAGATTTATTTAACAATGCTCTAAGCGCAGCCGAAGAACGAGTGCGATCCGCTGCTATTGCTATGCGGAGAAAAGCCTCAAAGGGAATTTCGCGGGTTTTAGCCGCGAAAAAATGCGAGAACCGGCGCTCGACTCCGCCGCGGAAGGATTATACACGGGAGCGAGAGAGTCGCGAAGGGCGGAGGGGAGCGGGAGGAGGAAAAGGGCGAAAACTACGCTCGAACGGTCGACCACCGCTTGGCGAAGCCTTGAACTTGCATTTCCGGTAATTGAGTTTAAAATTGCGCGCGTCGCTTCTCCTTCCGCTTTTACTTTAATTCGTTTTTTCCCTCGACTCGCGCGTCCATTTGTTTTCTCCCCCACCCCCCCGGCAGCCGCCGCCGCCGCTGCACTTTTCTTTTTTTGCGGTTCTTGCTTTGAATTTCGCGGATAAATTTTTTAGACTTCAAAGTACGCCGCTGCTGTTTCCCCCCCGCCCCTTTTTTCCCTTCGCGCAGCGCTGGATGAAGTAAAGTTCTTATTACTTTGGGCATGGCGGAATTTTTTTTTTTCGGTTTGCTTTGCAAAAAAAGAATGTTTTAATGAAGAATTTCAGGACTGGGGATGGAGATTTTTTCTTTTCGCAGAAAATTCATTTGTGACCGTTGCGGGACAATTGCAGGAAAATTGCGAAAAAAGTTAGAGGCCAAAGAATTAACGCGCAAACGAAAACAGAGATTTTCCTTTTATAATATTTTATTGCGATAAATTTAATTTTTGAACTTGCAGTAAATTAAATTAATTATCATAAAAAATGCATAAAATTGTACAAGTATACGAGAGTCATTTATTGACATTTTGTCTGCTTCAATTGAGCTAACCAAAATAGAAACCGATACTGATGACGATAGTAAATTTGAAGTTATACATGTGTAGATTACTACCTATATTTTCAATTTCAATGCTCCATTTTCAATTCCCGTTCAACTCAGTAATTTTTAAAAGTCAAATCTATAAATGGCAGTGCATCGATATCCTGACTCAGGATTGAGAAAAATTGTCATTTCGGTACCAAGGGACTAACTTCAAATCGATCGACCTACATTCACTTCGAGAATCGCTTCGCTCCTGACGCTCGAATAATTGCTTCGCAAAATAACGCGATCAAAGTTCAAAGCAATTAAAAAAAAAGCGGACATCTCACTGGCGCCTCGAAGGCAAGAGCCAGTCCAATAAAAAGCGCGCGAAGTGAAACGTTCACACCCCACTTAATGCCGGGATATAAATAACCGGCTCGTCCCGGCAGCGAGGGAGCACCTCTGACTCATCTCGGGCGCCTTTCTCCGCGCTCCTTTGTTCTCGCGGGAAGTCGCGCGCGCCTCTGAGTTTAGAAAATTTCGACTTAACGAAGGTCAAGTGGCGGCGGTCGCGCAATAAAACTTCATTAGGGCGCCGTCCTCGCGTGACTCCCCGAGTCTCGCGGCCATTGTTTTCCTTTCTTTTTTCGCGCGAGGCGCGTAGTTGAATTGCCGCCTCTCTCGCCGACGGGGCTCTAATTTTAGTGCGCGCGATCCGCGCGGGATGCGGGAGAGACGCCGGGGAGAGGAGGATCGCGCGAGTCCGGGAGGGCTTTGAACTTGAGCGATTCGGCGGAGATTCGCTCGCGAGTTTGTATTTAGAAATTGGTCTCGGCAACTCAAACACGCCGCTGCCTAAGTGATTCGAATGCGCTTGACTCACTTCTGGCTTTTTGGCTCAAAGTGTTTCGGGCTCTGCGAATTCGGCCGTGTTTCGTTGCATTGGAAAATTGGAAAACTTACTGTGTATTATAATACCTTTAAAAGAAAAAAAAAGTGTTTTTATTCAATACTAATCGATAAATAATCTTTGATCGAAAAAATTTCTAAAGAGGTTCGATATGGAAATACTGTTATTATGGAGATCTTAATTTTCTGATAACTCAAATCTACGAAGCTTAAATTTATGAGATCTTATAAATAGCAAATTTCGTTTTAAGATGTATCAAAAAGTGCCTCATGAATTCTGATCAGAATTTTAATTCCTTTGTATTTATTTTTACCAAAAGTAAAGGCAAAAATACATAATATGAATATAAACTTAGATATTGTGAAATACAATTAAATATCTTACGTAAAACAACGAATGCCGTAAGGAATGTTGTGACTCACCTGTAACAAAAAATAAAGTTAACTGTTACTTGTACAATCGATAAAATTTCCTCTGAAGTTCTAAGAGCAAACAATAAAGATTTTAACTTAATCTTCAAGATTTATGCTATGATTCGATAGCACGAATATTTGCTACTTATTTTAAGATCAACGCAGACATTAAACTACATTTACGACTTAGTCAGGGCTAAAGAATAACAACAATCCCGCCGCAAACCTCTGGAAGCGTCGATACGAAAATGACCTCATTAGGGGTTATCTCGGTTCCCGGCAGTGCGGCACACCGGAAATCGAAAAAAAAAAACCACTATATATCGCTCCCCTAGTTAGCTTAATTCCGATCCAGCGGGCGAAGCCAGGCTGTAATTAGTCAGAGCCAGACCACTCGAAGACTTTATCTCTTACCGATTCACACTTAAAGCGAGACGCGAGCTTTTTTTAAGACGGAGAGAGATTTTCGAGGGAAAAGCTCTAGCCAAGATTGCCGGGGGAAAATGTGTCGCTTCATCGATTTTTCTCGCGACGATGCTCGTGACTTTTACCCTCCTTATTCTCCCTTTGTCGGAGCTTCTTTTGATTGCAAAAGTCGTTTCCCCTTGATTAGAACAAATTGGGAGGCGGCAAATGAAACGGAAGATATTTCCTATTATTCCTTTTTCAACTCCTTCGTTGCTTCGCTAATTTTGCAGTCGATTTACGAATAAAGCTCAAAAATAAAAGACCAGTATATCTTCTCTGCGTATTACCATCAAAATCGCTAGAATATCAATATCATTCCACTTTTTCGATCATCGCGATATTCACTTAAATAGCGTATTAAACAAATCCAAGCCAGACCAATAAATTAAAAATCCCCGTATTTTTCAAGCTCACTTGCTCCTTTTATCCTCAATCTTTCCGTTCCCGCCGTCCGGTTCTTTTTCTCTCTTCCTGCGGGGGTTTTTCTTGCTCGTTTTCGGTGTCGGTCCACCAGACTGCGAAAAAAGCGCGCTCGCCGAGCAATGTCTTAAAAGCGTCTCTCTGTTTACAGAAGAGGCGAGTGCGCGGACATGCGATCAGCCGGAGCTGCGTAAATCAGCGAAGAAAAAAAAGCAGAGTGGGCACTTTTATAGGAGGAAAAAGTTCCGGATTTAAGCCTCGCGATCGTCAGTTTTAAAGGTCTTGAAGCACTTTGACAACTTTCTGGGAATGATTAAAAAAATCGGCTGAACTTTAAGAATGCGAATAAAGTGTTTTAGTTCGTATTGCTTCGAGTGTCTAGAAGAGTATATACATTCGAGTACATCGATCTAGTTGTAGTCAAAGTAATCTGCTTAAAAGAAAAACTGTCAATAATATCAAATTGTAAAAGTAACACCAAACAAGAGTGGATATGGAAAAATGGATAAAAGAGTGATGCAGTGGTTATAAAAATAAAATTCCAAGCTGAATACAAAAGTATATCAAGCTCTCTGAGAGCAAGACATAACATATTTTTAGCGATAAGCTACGTTCTCTTTTATATGCTTCTTCGTCTCTTTTTAAAAATATTAAAATTTAAGCGAATGAACTTATCACATTCAAAGCAAGCTTTTTAATATCTATTCATTCATGAATGCTTTTACGCTACTTAAAATTACTGGAGCTTTGAGAAATGGGGATAGAGACTCGTAGTGCGTGTCCCTAAGAGTTTGTCTCTCAACACCCAAGTGTATAGTAAGAACTTCTTTCTCCGCGCGCGAATGTGATTATAAGGACTTTAAGTGTACGCACTTTTTCACAGTCCAATGCTACGAAAATTCCTCTTGAAAGAAAGTACAATTAAATTTATCTCGAGGATTTTCGTTCTAAGCGGCTTTCGAGTTGAAGAGTAAAAAATAATGACCTGACCCTTTTTTTTTATTTTCATATAAGGAGCGAAATTATATTTGAAAAGCCTAGTTCCCTTTTTAAATTTTTAACGCGGAAATACCAGCTCTCTTTTAACGAATTTATAACGGACGTTACATTGTTACGAAGAAAAATGTATTTTATAAAGAAAATATAAAAGATCTGTTGGTTCTATTGTAATAAAACACTTTCTATCTTAAGTGAACTGTTTAAAAATGTTGATAGCATTATAATTTTCGGTAGTTAAAATAGTTCTCATAGGGGAATCTCAATAAAATATGCTCCAATTAAATTAATTAGCATAGATCAGGCTAAGTCTGTCTAAACTTCTACCGGGATTAAGTTAAAGAATAACGAGCTGGCTTTTTTAAAATCCTCTTAATTAGTCGTCGACTGACGTAATTAATTTTTTACAAAGCGACTCCTCTACCCTTTTTTTCAATTCTCGCTCAATTACCTCGAAAATCCTTGCCCAGTATGGCAAGGAAGGGCGAGGAGCGAGAAAATCGGAAATTCCGCAAAAAAAAGGAAGAGGAAAAAAGAAATCGGGCCGAAAGCCAGGACAATTCGGCCCTGTAGCGGGCGCCCGAGTGGGGGGGGGGAGGAGAGTTTCCCGCCGAGCTCCAGGGTACATAAGGAAAAGCGATATCGCGCTTGGGAATCGGCGCGCCGGGGCTACGTAAACGGCCCCGATAAAGTCCCTCTCTGTCTCTCGATCCTCGCGCGCAAACAGCGCAGTGGCCGCCGCTACGTACGGGGGGAACTAATTGCCACTCGTGTGTTACCTGCGCTTTTTCTCTCTCTCTCTCTCTCGACCTGACCCTTTTTTCCCCTTTATTTTCTCTGTTTCCTTTACGGAGCCGAGAATTGATTTCCACGGAAACGGAAGCAGCGCTCTCTCTCTCTCTCTCTTTCTCTCCCCTTCGCTGTACTCAAGCTTCTTTCCCCGGAATTTTCGAAGGCCGATCAATATTTTCTCACCGGCTGACCCTTTTTGCGAGTGGGAACGATGTCGCGATTTGGAAGGCAAATGATGGGCGCTGCTTTGAATTAACAAAGTTTCTTGCGACGAAAATGATCGCCGCTCGACAGGGAGAGGGTTCTCCCTTTTTTTTCTTCCTCCAAATTTCACCGCTAAATTATTTCACGAAAATGAGTCCGCTCTACACGACTGTTTCCAAGTGTAAGCCGAATAATAAAACAATTAAGATGCAAGGACTAATTTTACTTGAAACAAAGCATGAATAATTAATGAATGCTTCTTCAGTAGCTAAACTTTAAATTTGTCTCGGCTAAAAGGTTATATCTCGGAATAACATTAAAATGATTAAGATTAACAGAAATAAAGTTTGCCCGAGCTATTCGTACAAATTAGTTCTTCTAACTAATACAAATTAAAGAACGGGAAACTTTTCGAAAAAGATACATTCGGGGCAAACTGAAATATTAAGACCATTGGATTCGCAAGTACGACAGAAAGTGTACGGCGGCCGGGAAAGTCGGCCCGTTAGATTTTTCGTCTCGGGTTGATTAAAAATTCCCTGTCGCGGACGCGCGCCCTCGAGCGAGTAAATCACAAAGTCGCCGAATTAATCAATCCGCGAGGGCAAAAAAGGACTGGAAAGCAACGGGCGGAGGAAGAAGTAGGCGCGAAACCCGACGCGTCGGATCCATTAAGAAACTTTTCTCTCTCTCTCTCTCTCTGTCTCTCTCTCTCTCTCGCGCGCGCGCGGCGAGCGAGAAAAATTAATGGTCGAGAGAGCGGGCGAAAAAATTGAAAATTCATCAAAATCCCGCGCGGAAAAGCTTTAAAGCTCGGCCGATAAATCTCCCGGGCGCATCTCTCTTTCTCGGGCGGCGAAAGGAAGAGCGACGGCGGTAAAATACAACGACGGCGACGGCCGATCGCGCGGCTCCTTCTTATACCCCCGCGCGGCTTTCTCTTCTTTTTCGCCGCTTGCCGATAAATATTTCCGCGGCGCTGCTATCGGCGTTTATCGATATATACGCGCGTAAATGGAGATTGCTTCTCGCGCAGCTTCCTTTTTGGCTGACGCTGCTCGAGAGATGGATTCTTGAATTTTTCGGTTATCTTTCTGCTTTATGGTGTAGCTTACGGCGATATTTTAAGTGCCGCGGGATGAATAAGTGCCGCGGTTATTGAATTCTCGAACGGATTCATTTAAAACTTATACACAGAGAGAAAGGATTACTAATATTTAATCCACGTTGACTTAAATTACGACTTAATGAATACTCACTACTCGTAAATTCGTGGATTAAATGTAAATGAATGGAATGACTTAGATCGTACAATTATTAGTACATTTCAACATGCTGATT
>JAWWEM010000027.1:9914963-9948037 GCA_035582935.1 Ormyrus thymus
TTAAGAGTAGGAAGTTTTCATTTGATCGTATTTTCAGTCCACGGTGGATTAAATATTAATAATCTTTTCTCTCTGTGTATTCCGAATGATTGTTTCATGATCCGGATATCGCAGTCGGGTCAATGGACTAATACAGAAGTGTAATATAATAGAATTAACATTCATGAGTTAGAACTGAACAAAATCATTAATCATCGCCGCACGATCATCCATAATTTATTTTCAACCAAACGGACCTCAGCTTTGTTTAAACGACCGCGCGGCTGAAATCAAGCACACGGCAGCCTGAAAGATCGAAGCATCCGCCGGTGAAGCATTTTAAACAACCGCTCTCGACGAAATACCTCGGCGAAACGCGGCCCTTTCTCCCCGCCCAGCCGCTAATTACATCGCAGTTGCTCTTCCCCGGCGGCGCGGCGGGGCGAAACGAGATTGGGCCGTAGACGCGGAGAGAAAAGCCAGGAAGGTCGGGGCGGGAAACAGACACAAAGAGAGAAGACGGGCGCGCGCGCTGCTCTCTTTCCCGCGCGTAGGCAGAAACGCGCGCAATCACGGAAACCTCGACAAAGAGATAATTTACTCGGGCTCTAATGGCATTATGCGGCGAAGTCGACGACGACGACGGCGGCGGCGGCGGCGGCGACGAGAATTCGCACGCGTAACCGGGCGCACGCCCAGATGGAGCGAGAGTGCGGAGCGCGCGGGGCGCGAGAGCAGGCGGAAAGAAGCCAACGGAACGGCGGGGGGAGGGAGGAAGCGAGGAATTTCGTTCGAGCGCACGGCCCGAGTGCGGTTGTTTTGTGCGCTCGGACGAACAGTTCTTCGGGCAAAGGGAGGGTTTCTTTGGGATTGGCTTAGTTCCGGATATTTCGTGAAAGGGAAACCGGCGGAATTTTTTCACCAGCGACTCGGATAAAAGGCGTAAAGGTGGCTGTTTTGCCTGGATAAGGTTTCGAAGGTTACTCCGTGTTTGCCGGCCGTTATTGGATTAAGCTGACTCTTCAAGTACTGCAAGCGTTTAATAATCCTTTTGGGAACGTTATTAATCTGTCGAGCGAAATAATTATTCTTAAATTCTTGATAATACGATCGACTAAAATTAACCCGAGCGAACGCGGGAGACGCTCATTTGGTATTCAGATAGTCTAGTTTTTGGTCATTCATTTGGAGAGGGAACAGGAATTTAATTGGAAAACCAATATTCCAAACAAGCGGCAGAAATTGCTTTAACATAAGAAATTGGCCGTGGTTGTGACGTGCGATGAAATTACGGTGTAACGGGTGACTTGTAAGATGGTATAATAATCCGCATGATAGGCTTAGGAGGGATAGGATTACTTTTCTATTGCACCCTTCTCAAGCTGCGCTCTTCCACCGCGTCTGCGGAGGGGAAACCATAGCTGGAGCCTCTTTAAAGATTTGATAATTTGATAAGGGGTAATTAGTTGGGCCACCAGGAAGCTCGCTGCACGGGGGAGATTAAATTTGAGAAAACAACAGACAAAGAGATATCTTACAAGCTTTTCACTGATAACTTTCTAATGCACTCTGTAAAAAAGAGATTCGCTTCTTTAAAATAATTTCGAGCCACTGCTCTAAATGCGAATCAAGAGAAACAACGCCTTCCGCATTACCGAAACTCTTTTCCGATCCGATGAAATAAATCGAGCCGCCGGCTTGAGGCGGAGAAAATGAAGAAAGCACATCGGGGAGAAAGAGAGAGAGGAGATTCGCGGGAGAGCGAAAGTGGATTCGCCCAACTTTAGGGCGTATTACACCTTCGAAATCTGGCGGCCTACAATGGGCGAGATGCGAGGCATTGTTTACCCGGGCTTCAATAGTCGTCGCGCGCTTGTTACGCGAGACATTAATTGCGCAAGCGTAAAGCTCATTCGCGCGGATTTAGAATGCGTTTGCACTTTCAGTGGAAACAAATTCTGTTTCATGCTGCAGAAGAGAGAAGCTCTTTTTGGGGATTTTTGTGTCTTTTGAAAGTATTTTTAAAGCAGCTGATAATACGGAGATCAAATTAAATAAATAAATTTAATTAGCAAAGCTTTAATTAAACCATTGGCTATAAACAAAAAAAGTTATGTATGTTCAATTTTGAAGAAAATGAAATATTCTATTATTTTTGTTTAATGCATTTTCGCTTTAAAGTTAAAATTATAAACTTGCTTGTCGTTGGCGATTTAGAGAACATTAATTTGAGGCATTATCTTACAAAGTAGTACACCTCTAATAACATAATTAGTGGAAAATTTATAATTTTCTAAACTTAAGTTGCCTAACTCGAGTGGGATGAGCAATTTTTTAAAAAGTTCTTAAAATACGCGCCATCAAACTCAAACAAATTTCCATAAAGTTTGCTAAAACACTTTAACTAGTTTAATAAAAGTTACGGGATCCATAACACGGACAGTGTGTAAAAATTTCATTTTCATCCTCCTAATAGCTTCGCGTGCCACATTTAGCCCTTAAAATACAAGTCCCTCTCCTTCGAGCAAAAGCTCTTATTCCATTATTTACAACGCGTTTTAATTCTTCGCCCACGATAAACAAGCCAGAAACAAAAGGTAACGAACAAAGGTGATCGGCCATAAATCGAACTGATCAAGGCAGGTAGAGGAAAGGTCGACTTTAATAATTAAAGAAAAAAAAAACAAAAAAAGACTAGCGGTTCGTTACACGTCCGACGACGTTTGACCCAGTTACCCAGAGAGAGAGAGAGAGAGAGAGAGAGAGAGAGTCCAGTTCTCGAGGGTAACAAACGGGCAACCGAACAATGCCCATAACGCTCCTCGGCCATTCGGCGACTCGTTTGTCCAGCGTTGCGCGGCACTCGGCATGGACAAACACAGCGCGGGAAAACTCGTAGCCGATCCTCTCTCGAATATATATATATATATATATATATATATGTATGTATATATATATCCATCGCTCGCGCCCCGAAACTTTTGGGTTAATTGAGCCCTCGCGAATTTATCGACGCGAGAGCTTAATTATCCGACTCCGTTCTCTTCCCATTCGTTAAACAGCCGGCCGACCTTTTCCGCTCTCCGCGCAGCGACAGCAGCGGCGGCAGGCCCGGGACGAATTATTAATTATAGCGAGAGAGCGGCGGGCGCGTCATTTTCGGAACCGGTGCGTGGCTTTCGGGTAATGGACGCGCGCCGATAATTAAATCTCGCTCTATGAGAGGGAGGATCTACTGCTGCGGAAGCAGGGTTAAATGGCTGCCTAGGTGTCTCAATTGGCAGCGTTGGCCCTGCGTTTCGTTTCGTTCGCTTCTGCGGTTCGTTTTAAAGCCTGAGCGAAATGAAGATTTTTATTGCTTATTTTAAATCCAAATAATTTTATCCGAAAAGCTATTGAAAGTTGCTGCTTCGCGGTTTGATTAGTTAATTTGAGAAATTAAATTACTAGTACGGAGATCGATTTCTTTTTAAAAATAGGTTAAGTAGTCGAGGGCTAGATTTAGTCAGCCGCCGCTGTACTCTGTTCATATTTCGAAATTTAATTGTAATTTTTTAAATGCGATATAATTCAAAAGCTTACCTTGCAAATTGGTACGTGTGCAATTGTAATCTTTTAAAACAAGAAAGCATAATGCGTAACTTGTGCATGAAATTAAAAATGTAAAGTAATACTTTTTAAATGCTCTGCGTATTTTTTCGTAAAATGTTTTTAATTTAATATTACACAGAAAATGGATTTTAAAAGATTGAATTTACAAGCTCTCCAAATAATTTCGTTCCATTTATGATTACAAAAATTATTTAAACAATCGTATAAATTAATGCATATTTAAAGTAATATACAAGTTGCATGGAAAAATATTTATACTTTTTGTTTATTTTTAAAATTTAAAAGTGGTTATAATTTTAATTTCCAAAATTTGTTACATGACTTTACACCCAGATAAATTTTCGGTACAAAATTTTCAGTACCATTCTACTAGCTTTTTATACAACTTATTTTTAAAAATTCATTTTTCATTTTTTCTGAAAGGAATACGCATTACTAACTCTAATTACAACTTTTCAATTGAGTCCTAGTTTCTCAGAAAAGTAGTGGGTAACAAATAAACTGTGATTTATTATATTCAAGCTCCAGCACGTGATTTATATTCCAGTAAAAATATGAATTATTGAAGCTAAGAGTTAGAATTCTCAAAGTGAAAATGAGTAGTTCAAAAAACGTCATATTTTCTTCTGTTTTAAAATACTTCGTATTTTATTTTAATTTTAGAGTCATTTTCATTAGAATATTTAATTAATTTCAAATACTTTATAAAACTGTTAAACTTTTCTAATTTCTTCATTTAATGAAAATGATGTCAGAAGTTGAATATTTCATTGCGTTCATTTAATTTTCGTATCTTGTAAAACTGACTATTTCAAAAGTTTTCACATCTTTAAATATCAAAATTCTTGAAAGTTTCAGTAATAATGTAAATTTTTTTGAATATTAATTATACATGATATTATTCCAACGTGAATACATTGTATTTCGAGATGAAATTTATATTTTTTAAAAGTAAACTTACATTATTCAGAGGATGTTTTCACATTCTTCTTTACGGGCGAATGCATCTAAAACTCTTGCCATAAGATGTAAGAAAAAGATTATAACTCTCGAATCCAAATCTCGAATCTTTAACAATGGCATAATAGTCCGTCATTAACATTGACGCCCAACATCGATGAAAAGAAAGAAGGCCAGGGGCAGCAGCAGCAGCGGCTTCCAAGACCCGCGATAAATCCGGCACACAGCCTAGGCTTTCTTATCTTCAAAAGCGGGCTTGAAAAAAAGCTCTCCCCTCGCCATTCGCGACCCGAATTCCCCGGAAAGTCAGCGCGTTTTTCATTGAAACGATAATACCTGGTCCCGAGGAGCGAGCGACCAAAGGTATCTATATGTATGTATATGTATATATATATACATATATATCCAAGGCCGGGATTTCATTCGGATATATTCATTGAGTGTTCGCGCAAAGAGAAGAGAGAATGCAGCTCCGAAAGAATGAGATTTCGAGAAGCGCTTTATCCAGGGAGCCCGCGAATACTTAAAGGCGGTATTACATTCCGTAAATTGAAAGAATGCTCTTATTGCAGCAAGTCTCGTGGAAGTAATCGACGATCTCTCGGCTCTCCTTTTTTTCTGCCAAATCGAGAGCGCGCGCGAGGAAAGCAGAGAGAGAGAGAGAGAAAATAAGCGGGAAGAGAAGACGCGCGCGATTATCTTTTCTTTTCTCCCCCTCTCTCCGTTTCGCCTCCTTTTTCGTCGTCGGATGGCTGCTCCAGAGTCGTTACAGCTCGGAAAAGTAGCGGCACCGGGATTTTCCCGCGGGGCGGCAATCTAAGTGCACTTGTACGTACGAGCCCAAGTGTATTACGTATTTTAGACTAATTTTCGCGAGCGACTCGCTCAAACGTTATTAATTGAGAGTGCACTCCAGCTCTGCCTCTCTCTCTCTCTCTCTCCTTCTCTCTTCTTCCTTGCTGCGCGCGTATGTGCGATATGCCGTCGCTTTTTTTTCCAGCATTTTTCGAGACTTTAAGCTCGAGGGATAAATATTCGAGCGTTTTGCCTTTTTACAGCTCGCGATTTCAGTAGCGATAAGTGGCCTCTGCCAAAGAAATTTGGATCTCGCAGCTTTTTCGGTGAGTGGCGAAGAGATTTTTTAAAATTTTGTTGCAAATACGAGAATTTCAGCAGCTCATTTATATTAAAAATCCCAGTTAATTTAATTTACTTCAGATGTATTTTTCTACGAGAACAGTTTGATAAAACGTTCAGTTTTACTCGCTGCAATGTGAATGAAAAAGGAAACATTCTAACGTTGTAACGAAAAAATTATTCAATATATAAAAAAGTAGCTACGCTGCTGCAATAAAACAGGCGCTTATAAAAAAAAAAAGGCACACCGACGCTAAATAAACAAAAAGCAGGGTAATAAAGCGGCGCCGGCGAGCGGGATCAATCGTCGGGTTTTAATTACGACTAAAAGCAATAGCCGCCGGAAGAAGTGGAAACTTAAAGACAAAGGCCGTTACGATTTTTATGCCCGGACGATATATTATCGCGAGGGGCGGGACGAAGTATCGCTCGCGATCGTAAGTATCGCAATATCAACAAAACGTTAAGGCCTGCTTTATTATCACTCTTAAACGCAGGCCACTCGACTCTCGCGGCGGCGGGCAGCGCGCGTAAAAAGAGCCCGGAGCCCAGCACGGAACGGGGCCCCATCGGAAATTGCCGCGCGCCGCGACGAGATTACGCGGCAAACATCGACGAGCCGCTCGAGCGACGGCGGCGCCGCCGTGTAGTTAGTCGGTCAAATACTTTGTCGGGTCGGAGACGCGAGCGCGAGAGAGGGCTTTAAAGCTCTCTCCGCGACGATGCAAGCGGAGAGGATGGGAGCGCTGACGCGAGTGGCTGCGGCAAGAACGACGGGCTCGGCTGCATTCCTGCCGGGGGATCGACGGCTTTATGAATTTCAGCGGGCGGAATTTTATGAGATTTTGAGAAAATTTCTGTCTGCTTTAGCCTTATTGGAATTGAGTGGGTGCGCGAGGCCTTTGCACTTTATGAGAAATGCGTTTTCTGATACTTCTACGTCGTGGATTATAAATACTTGTACGCGTGTTTATTGTTTAACTGACAATAAGAGGGTTAGTTTATGAAAGAATGATATTTGAAGCGATTTCTCGAAAACTGGGTGAAAATAACTGCAGAAAGAGCTAAAACGATCTTAACGACTAAAGTTTGCATTTCTTACGCAATATCTTGTTGCATCCTTACTTCTCTCGACTCAATATACGCGAAAGCGAACAAAGTGGTTATAAAGTTACATCAACTCATTTAGCGCTTCCATTATGCATGCGAATGTAATTTCAGAAAAAGGCTCTTACAGAACCCGAAGCTAAACCTCTCGCACTTCTTTGATACCTCCACTTCAATAATTAAAACCGTTTATCTCGAATAAAGCGCACCGTTACAAGAGCTTTTTCACTAAAAAAAAAAAAAATAACCCCGTAATTTCAAAGCTCTTCCTCGCCGTTATCGCAGTTCCCCGAGAAATAAAAATATCGAGACTCAAATCTCACTCGCGCGCTATATTTATACACAAACTGGGAGCGGGAAGAAAAGCTTTAACGCTCGCGATATAGGAACTGCGGGAGATCGCAGACTTTTCACACGCGCGCGCGCGCACACACACTCGGGCGGCACGGTATTTCTCCGTCGTAAAAGGCGGCGACGATCTACAGCGCACGAATTCACTTGTGCACGATACGCTACCATAAAATTTCCCGTTAGCATTCGGGCTGTTGACGAGGCCATTTAGTCACGCGTCTCCTCTCTTTCCCTTTCTCACCTCTACGCAAATACCCGCCGAGAAAACGTACTCCGCGCTCGAGATTTTTCTTATATATATATATATATACATATATATATATATCTTCGCTGCAAAAATCTCGTTCGTGGGAATATTATGGAAGCCTGGCCTCGCCGCTGGGAAATTTATCGCCGCGGAAAGGCGATATGCTCGGACAGTAAAAAAAAGTTTTTCAGAACCGGTATATATATATGAGAAAATTGGGTGGTCATTTTTTCACGAGCTGCCGAGAGATCATTCCGACCCTCCTCCGGGAGGTTGTAAAATTATAAGTAAAAAGGCACCCGCCATCGCCGCATAGGAATTTTCACGGACGAGCGTAAAAATTAAAGGGTGGTAAAAAAAGTTTCGATAAGTGACAGACAAGTGGTCGGGCGTCGAGTTCGTAATTGAGCGGTGCCATTGTTTTTAGCGAGCATTTAAACGTTATTTTAATCGGGAACTTGGAGAGGTAGCTTTTAGTGTCGCAATGGCAAAGTGGATGAAATTTTTTAAGTACCCTCATTTTAGTGATCTAATAATTTGCGGTTTTAAGGGAACGGGTAGCAAAATGAAATGCGCTGAGTATTGTACTTTTACTGCTGAATTAAAAACTTTTTTAACCATTTTTCTCATATAATTATCGATTTAATCCCCTTTGAAATGATTTAACTTGATTCCAGCGGTATGAGCTGAATAGCCAGGAAAAGCCGCTCATCGATTCCGTGACAACTCAATCTAAATCAGGTAAACGACCGCCGCATTGACTGCCCCGGAAATTAAGACAGGCAACGGAATCCGCGGCAATTAACGGAAAATAAATACAGATGTTGCCACTCAATTACACAAATCACGCAGCTCGGCGTCGGCGCGAATAATCCCCCCCGAGCACTTCATCAAAAGCTCGTTCGCATCGCCCTGCAGCGGCGGCGGTCCGAGGAGAGAGAGAGAGAGAGACAGAGAGAGAGAGAGCGGGGAAAAAAAATCCCTCCGTCATAAACCATCAACGGCAGCGGCCGAGCGGCTGAGCAGCCCTAAAAATCGATAAACTCCAGAGCCTCTCCGGTAGTCCGGAGCTCCTTCTCCCTCGGGCCGAAAAACCAAAAACCAATCAGTTCGCCGCTGAGGAACTCGATAAATCACCATAACTCGCCGATTGATCAAAGAAACTCCCCCGACAAGAATTCCCGGCCTCCTCCTCGCGCCGCGGAGAACTTTGCGCATTCAAGGCTGGGCCCCATAAAGACACGCTCGCGATCTTGCGCGCTCCTTCCCTCCTATTAATATACAGGTATACCGAGCGTTGCATCTCTCTCTCTCTCTCTCTCTCTCTCTCGTCATGGTATTATATACAGGCTAGGAGGTTTGAAGCGCCGATCGAGGTGTGAGAGAGAGAGAGGAGTGTGACATGAGAGATGCGAACGTTGGCCGTAAAATTATTAACGACCCTCTCCGACCGAATGATGAGAGAGAGAGAGGAGGGGGGGAGTGGGGGTAAGCGAGGGAAGATAGTATTAACGGTTTAATGCTCGGAGGTAGCGGGGATTTTGAGGAAAAATTTTATGGGGTTTTTAATCAGGCACCTGAATCACGCCTAGGGCAATAAAGGAGGATTCTTTTTCAGGCCGGCGACGGTGTAGCGGTAAATAATTGGCGAGACACGCCGATGGGAAGTAGGAGATTTCCCTGAATAAATGAAGTGCAAGGTTTGCCGAAGTACCGCGACTTGTTCGAACGAAAGATTACTCGATACGGAATTTTTACGCGAACGGTCGGATTAATTGCGGAGATTTGGATTAATAGAAAATCAGCTTTTAAAGCTGGTATTTCGTACTTCCAAAATAACCGTGGAAAACAGCCAGTAAATAATGCGTTGCTGTATAGTTTAATTTGTGCATTTTTTAATTAGAATTAAATTTTCTTTTAAATTTTCAAGCCGATAAAAAAAACAATAAATTTCCCGAAAAATTTGAGCAGTATTTTCCGCAGGTTTTTTCGACAAAATTTGTGTTCCCGGCAAGATGGTATCGGGAAATTAATAATTCTTTTAATAAAAATTCGTTTCCCCCGGTGTACATTTCGATATTGCGTCGTTACATAAAAAATTGTTATTAAAAAGAATCAACCTTTTTAATTACGGCGGAAATTTATCATCGGCGTCGCTGCAGTAATGCAGTAATTAAGCCTAATTTATTAGCTCTAAACAGCGACTTTACACAATTACGAAACTAATAAACTAGCCGGTATAACAATTTGGCTTCGAGCAAAAAGAGGAGCTAAACACGTAACAATGAGGGGAAATAAATAACCTATGGATTATTCACCCGGGAAATAGCCGTATCAGCAGTTACATTTTGTCAAAGCCATAAAAATAAATTGGAAGCCCGGTTTTCGCCGGTATACGTCATTATTATGTTTATAACGCACTTCGTAATGACTTTTCACATTGACAGAGCCCGAGGTCATTATTCGGTCCATTGGAGCACGCCAAAATGCGTGTTTTGTTCCTCAGCAGCGTGTCTAGTCTGCGCGAACGAAACAATATCCAATATCTGCGGGGGCTCGTTTTATTTCAAATTAACGCTATTCGCCGCAACTATAACCTGTTAAAATTTTACGGTGCAAGTGCGCGAGCTATTATCGGTCAATTTACACCAAGAAATTACCGGAATATCCCTTACTGCTTTTGCGGCGAATATGATAAATTCGCGAGTATTAGTGCGAATCGATTTAAAGTAATTTATAGAAATCCGAAATGAACTGGAAAATTTATACAGTTAGGCGATATGTAGATTGTTGTATTATTAGAAAATTGACCTCGTTTGAAGAAGTAAATGTACACTTATCTGGAAATAACTTTGATCGTCTAAATTATTATACGATGAATTCTATTCGTAATAGAAACATTGCTGTTTGTGTTCATTTAATCAATAAAACGTGTACATCGAAAAAACTACATTCTTTTGAATAAAGTCGGTACAATTCAAATATAGGTATAATATTCGCGAAGATTAAACATATAAATCTACTTACGGAAAGCGTCACATTCGGTACCAGGAAAATCAATGAACTCTGCAACTTACCTGTAACATAAAACAAATAACATTACATTATAATGCATTATTAATTAGCTAATTAAGAGGTTATACGCAGTCAGGAGGCCGAATGTATATATCGAGAGCAAGCTTTCAAAATAATAAGTAATAACTGATAATATAATAATTAACAAATAATAATATAATAACAAAAATCACATTGCAAAAAACCAATGCAGTTTTCTTTTAATTTTGTAATTTAATAAAGCTATAACAACCGAGTGGCCGTTTAATTTAGCTGAAGTATTATAATACCTTTCAAGTATAATTATTTACCTTTATTAAAGAGCTTTTTAACAAATATACCACCCCTTATTAAACAAACATAATAGCTTGCTCAATTTTCACGCTTCAACTTTGATACTAATTTTCCTACGTTATATGAAAAGATATATTTTAATAAAAGTAATATGAGAACCTGGAAATTTTAATATAAAAGTTCCAGTAGAATAAAAGAAGAAAGAGTACATTTAAAAATTAAAGGACCCAGAAACTCTGATATTAAAATAATAAGGAAATTCAGAAAATCTTCATCTTCATTTACATTAGTCGTTTAAAATTCTATTTACAATTCATTAGTTTTTCACCAGATTTTTTAATAAAGCCAGATAACAAACGGAATATATCTGTACATCTCGAAATTACAATATACCGAATCGCCACTACAGAATAGTAATCTTAGAGCAAGAAAATCTGGGACAGAGCAACTAGAGGAAGCTAAACGGGAGCCAAGCGTTCGGAAAGACCCCAAGAAATATATACACGGGAGTTAAAATCCAAGCGATGGTAATCTCCTTGTAAAACTCGATATTCTCCCGGCGAAAAAGTTATATCCCAGGCGCGCACAAAATAGGAAATTTGCATGACTACGAGGAGGACGACGCCCCCGCAGTCTCCGAGGCGATTCGGACTAATAGTCGGAGGGCTGCAGCAGCAGCAGCAGCAGCAGCAGCAGCAGCGCAGTGGAAAAAGAGCCCCGGAAGTAGAAGAAGAGAAGGAGGTAAAGGTAGGGTAAAAAGCTCGCGAATTCAGAGCGGCGCAAAGTTTCCTCGTTAAACATGCTCGGAGATCTTGATTTCCCGATGTTCGCCCCGGCCAACTTCCGCGGCACTTCTTTTTTTCCACCCTCTTTTGCCGGGGCTTTCTTTACGGCGTAGGCGGTGGTCTCTTCTAACCTTCAAGACTCGTTCGACGTTAAAGGGTCTTACTTATCGATGAATTATCCAGTAGGGGGAGCGCCGGGGATGAAAAGGACGCGGCGTTTCTGGCTGCAGTTAATGGGGAACAAATTTAGCCGTCGAGTGACCCGACGTTCGAGAGGACGGCGACTGGCGGACTTTCTCAACTTTCGAGAGCAAACTTAATCAAGTAATGAATCGATTATTTCTTAACGCTGTGTATCTAATCCGGCCATTTCTTGGGGGGAAGTACTGCACTCGGTCGTTAATATGGGTCGTTAGTGCGAATCTAGCAAAAATGGGCTTATTCTCCTTCTGCGGAGTGCTTTGTAATTTACTTTGACGATTCACTCTGAAAAATGTTTCTCGCTCGCGGAGACAGAGAGAAGCAGAATAAAATATGAATTTCAAAAGCGAACATTGAGGAAGCGATATGAAAAGCTATAGGGAAGTCGAGTCTGACGAGCACGGATCTATTTCTAGGTCAAATATTTGATTAATCTAAACAATTTTTCTTGGCAACGCGTATCTCCTTTTTCCGTTAAACCAGTCAATTTTTATCGGCCAAATGTACCGTCGGGAGAAGAAAGCCGGCATTGCAGTTGAGAGAGCGAGCAAAGCCAATTAGCGAAAATTGTTGAAGATTTCGCATGCGAAGGATATACAAAAGCCTCGTCGCGCGGCTCCTTTTGCTCGACGAAACTATATAAAACGTTATCGCAGCAACAAAGTCAGCTTATCGCCCTTATCAGAAAGAAAAACCTCTCTCTTTCTCTCTATAATACCGGCGTTACGACAAGATATACGAGCAAAAGCAGACGACTCGCATCCAGAGGCGACAAAAGGCAACGCCCCCCCTACCCTCGCCTCTCCCATTAAACTTGGGCTCTCTCGCACCTGTCACACCGTTCCGCACCTTTCGCCGAGTTAGATTTTTCCTTTATACATCGGCACTTAGGCAAGCGGGAAGAGTCCAATTTGCTTCCCACACGAACGCCGCTGAATTTATAAAATCGAGCGGCGGCGCACGGAGGCCGGGGAGACGAAATTACGTAACGACTATTACGTTCTTTAAAAGTTTCATTTCTAAAGTTTCGTGCGCAACGACTGCGAGGGCACCACTTTCGAGAGATGGCGCGTCGTAAAAATATATAGCGCGCCGAGGCGAGACCCGGGGCCCGGCGCATAATGCCTTTCCCTCAAAGATACGCGCATTTTTCATTTACATACTTTTTAGATAAAAACTCGGATTACCCTTTCATGATGCTTTTGCACTTACTTCTTGCGCGCGCGCACCCATCCCAGGCGTCGGAGGGGGTACGACACGGCCGAATGATGGAAAATTGAGGGGCGTTTCGCGTAATGATTGTAAATCGGACTTTCATGGGAGGCGCTTGGAGTGACTGAGTTTGGGGTTTTGACGAAAATTTACTCGTTTTGCCAGTGTCATTTTCAATCATAATTATTATTGAAAAAAATACTCGTATCATTAAATCGCACGATCGTAAATTTTGCTTCACGAAGAATGTGAAAGACGCCGCGTCTTGAGGACGTAGGCGGAACTAGTAATTACCGCGATATCTGAAAGTCCATTTGCATACTTTAGCAACGCAACGCAGTTCCTAACACAATCCCCGAGCCAAGGCGAACTCGAGCAGGATTCCTCGGTGAGCCACCGCCCTCCCCCGTCGGCATTATTAAAGTAAGCGAAGAACGATAAGCGCGCGGAATGAAAACATTTCTCCAAACATAGAGAGAGGTACGCGGGCACTCGTACCGCGAAATAATGCACCTGCGTCCCGTGGGAAGAATCCCGGGCTCGCTAAACACCTCTCCTCTCCCGCAGCCCATTATAGGTTCCTCGCAAGAAAGGAGCGGAAAAAGCAGAGGAGACGCGAGAGAGAGAGAGGAAAAAGGCGGAATATAATCGCGCCTGCCGATCGAAAGGGGGGCGTCGGGAGCAGCGGAGCATCATTATTGGCTGGAAGCTCGCCGAGCCGTGAGAGGGAGGAGAACGCACATAGAGAGGGACGAGAGACGCCGGCAGCGCCATGCGTGAACCTATTTCAATGGTAATAAGCCGGCGGACCGATCATTGGGTATGCTAAATATGTATATGCACGGGAGACCCATCTTCCGCCCCGCAGACGTGCCAATCAATTAGCGGCGCTGGTTGCTGCCGCTCTCTCTCTCTCTCTCTATCTGCTATTCTACGCGTCGAGGGAAGCCTGCCCCGAGGAGGGAGCGCGGAGCGCAGGCCTGCGTACGCCGTCGTGTACATATTTGGCGTCAAAGCACACTTGTATAAGCAAGGAGGGCATTTTTCGAGCTGAGTGCTGTTTAATAGTTCGACGAGCGAGGCGCTGGAGGAAACTCAGATTCTCAGCGTAAAGATAACAGCGGCCGGAGCCAATCACGGCTCCGCTTGCCTTTTTAACCGCGCGAAGATATTCCGAGGCCCGGACTTTGTTTCTACGGTGAAAAATAGTTTATCGGTACAAGATGAAAATACGATCGACGAGTTTCATATATTTTTAACCCAGAGGATTCGCGAATTAGACTAATGTCCTTTCCTCGGCAAAAGAAGAAGCTGACGTATACGTGACCGCGCAGCAAGTCAGATAGCACAGGAAATTAAGTATGCATTAAAAATATGGAAATATCCTAACGTACACATTTCCTCGGGGCGGAGATACGCGAGACAATACGTTAAACGTTATTTGAATTCTAAACAGAGCAAAAGAGAGCCCGCGGAGCTCTCTCTCTCTCTCTCTCTCTTTCGCGCGCGAAAAATCCTTGAATAACTCTCGAAAATTCCGCGCGAGGCGGGGGAAAAAAACAATATTATGCAAACGCGGCGAAACACGTCGCCCGCGATGTTTGATCAAGCGCGGAGCAGGCGGCGGCGGCGGCGGCAACCCCCCGACGTCCACGCAGCGGCGGCGGCGACGGCAGCCGCGCGCACAATAATTATCCGCGTAACGCGCGTCGCGCATAGCCAAGCCGCATAGCTGCGTAACGCGCAAAGCCGCCGCCTGGTGTCGAGCCGATTCCGTGCCGAAGCCAAAGGGACCGCGCGACTGCATTCTAAACAGGCAGCGGCAGCGGCAGCGGCAGCACGCGCTTATGTTTAACCCCCGGATAGACACCTCGTGTTTATTCGCAGGTGCAGCCCCGAACGCGAAATTGAGTTTTTGAGGGAGGGGCTCGCCTGGGAGCTGACTCCGACGAAAGATCTTTCTCCCCCTCCTCCGGGCTTGCGGCGAGGCGTGATTGTTTGCGCCAAGCTACGCTCTTTCCGGCGCGATTCAATCTCGTACGCAGCGAAACTTTGCATTCGGTCATTGTTGAATTTTTCCTGGCGAGATGCCGGCGGAATGCAAATTTCGACTTGTCTTCTTTCCCTTTGGCGAGATCGAGAAGTTTTCCAAGAAGTTCAACTGATTTCGGGACGCTTTTAAAACCGGATGAAGGAAATTGGCGCTCTCGGACTTCCCTCTGCAGTTTTACTCGTTATACCTAATGAAAGCAGCGTAGCAGGTATTACATACCGCGGGTTCGCCGCTAATTGCGTAAATTGATAATGGTGTAAGCTACGACGTCCCGACGGTGTCATAAACATTCAAATGGCCTCTCGGTAATTTAAATTCCGAGTTTCCATTGCGTTTCGCAAAGAAACCCTATTAAACTCCGCGTATAAAAATAACGAGAGAGGCGAGCCGCGCTCCCGCGCGAAGTTCCAGCGCCGTAATGCGACGGTAGTTGAAGGAAACAAATGTAGCCCAATTGCTAATGAGGCCTAATAACCCGGAGAAGCAAGAAATCACACCGCGTCCCGACAGTGCCGCCGCCACCACCACCACCGCCGAGGTTCCAGAGTGAGGGGAATGCACGAAAGGTATCACCTCAATTAGCCGCGCTCTCCGAGCACCATTGAGAAAAGTTTCGACCAGGGCTCGTTCGCTCGAAATAACACCAGCGGGAGGCACGCCATGCAGGCATTAATCAGCCAATAAAGTTAAATAATGGTACTCGAGTTTATTAAATGCCTTGCGGAGGATCAAAGTCGGAAATTCCGCGAAACTGACGCGGACGATTGATGGGGACGAGGAGTCTCCCGAGCTGCGGCTTATCTTTAATTCAGTTCTTGTAATCTGCAGTATTTTGCAAGCAAAGCGTCAAAGTCATTGTGACTAAAGAGATCTGCAAAAAGAGCGCAGAATGGATCTATTATCATCCATCCATGATGTTTATTGTACCGCAGCGTCCCTCCATTAAAGTCACAATATTAGTATTAGAATAAAAGCATCAAGAGCCATCCTCCGACATGAATCGCCAAGTCCATTGTTCGGGCTAGAAAGAGTTAACCTACCGTAGGATCATCCGTTCTACCGTCAAGTCAGAGCATTCCAGCCATTAATATCGAGGTTCGGAAGCGGCGGCGGGCGACTATCACACTAAAATCCTCCGCGGAGCTGTCAGCCATTAAATTCTCCCGATTCATCCGGCCATAATCAGACCATCGTCGCACACACCTCTCTCTCTCTCTCTCTCTCTTTCTCCCGGGGGCACATTCTATTACAGCGTTTTCGGCGCGCGAGGCGCGGCGGCGGCGGCGGCGGCGGTTAACGAATCGCGCCGGATCATTAAGAGCCTTTGCCCAGGATCAGCACGGTAGAAGCAGCTTTTCAGCTGGCTCGCCGGCACGCGGCGGCGGCCGGGGCACCCAGGAAAGTTTGCCGTACGCGCGGCCGCATATAAGCCAAGCTCTCTCTCGCGCGCGCGTACGCCTAATTTGCAGAGTGAAACCCGAGCTGCTAGGCGAGGGAGGGGGAGAGAGAGAGAGAGAGAGAGCCTCTCCCCCGAGCGTGTCCCGGCTATTATCAGATGCTATCGCGAAGGGCTGCACGGGAAACTTGCTCCGCCTCCGAACGGCAGTCCGCTGGCTGGCTGGCTGGCTGGTCGTGGGGCTGCAGTCTGTGGGTAAGGCCGGTGGAGAGTGCATTATCGCCTTTTTGACTCTTATTTTGCTTGGAGCTAAGCTGGGCGATGTCGTGTGTGATTGTGGGGGTGGAGCGAGCGATCGGGGGATAGGGTTGTCTGCCGCTTCTGCGTGGTGCTGTGCTTTTGGTGCACGAGATATCGGCGAAGGGGCCGTTCGAACAGAAAAACCAATTGAGCAGTTCATCGGTACCTTTTGAAAATTGACTGGCAAGGTAGTTGCCGTCGTAAGAAAGGGTACGCAATAATTTAGGTAAATTCAAAATTTGAGCTAAAAGTGAGAGAATGACGTGCTCCTTGTTATGAACAACTTAGTTGGTAATTGAACTCTGAAGTAGCAACAGAGTATTAAAAGTCGAGGTAAGCAAGTTAGCTAACCTCAAACCTCAGATTCATATTAAGTATTTCAGTTTGTAACTCTCGATGAAAATTTATGCAGCTCTATGATACTTCTTTTCAATAGCAACTATTCTAATAGCGAAGAGAAGCTCTTAAAAGTATATAAATTAAACAAGCGGTGCGTGGAGCAGCCGCTGTTGAACATTTTCAGCGAAACGGCGACGACATAATCCGTTCGTGGCCGTTCGTCAACGGATCCTCAACGATTCTACCTCGGGGACGAGGTTTTACGTTAAAGACACGCGTAAGCCAGAAGGACCGTGCAGTGAAGCTACGCGTATCGTAAGAAACGCTCTCTCCGACATTGCTTTAATGAGATTTGCAAAATAATTGACGACGCGAACAAAGCTAATTAGTTATAAACTCCGAGGCCGAATGCAGCAAGAAGCATTTACAGATGAAGCAAAAAGTTAAGAAAACCCAGGACGTTTAATTAATTAAGTTTAAAAAAAAATTGTCCCTCTCTGCCTTCCTCGTCAAACAATGCAAAAGCTTCTCGTCATAATTGCCGGTTAAATACCCGGATTTTAGCATCGCCGCGTCGGAGCGCACTTTAACAGGGATGCAGAAAACAATGAGCAAGAAATAAACTGTACTTAAAACAAGACCGACAAACTCCCTCCCCTCCCATCCCCCGCAGAGCCCTTTTCTCTCGAGATTAATGGAACGAAGGCAGTCGTCGTAGCGCAAGTAGTAAAAGCCTCCCGGGGCTCGACGACTAACTAGAAAAACAAAGTAAGCGCGCGGGCCTTCCGCCGCTTGCAAAAATAATAATATCAAATGCGCAGCCCGGTCTGGCCGGGCTCTCTTTTTCGCGGCAGCGAGAAAACGCTTTGCCTTTGAAAGGAAAGTCGGAAGAGAGAGAGAGAGAGAGCGCCGCTCGCGCGCCCTCTTGACAGCGCTGAAAAGCGACGCGTGCGCGAGCGCGAGCGGAGGAAAATTAATTTAATCATAGGGCGAAGCTGGCTTTGGAGGCTCAGAGACCGAGAGACTAGAGAGAGAGAGAGAGAGAGAGAGAGGGGAAGAACGCAGTTTTCTCTCGCGAGCTCCATCCTTGGGAAAAAGGGGGTAATAAACGTTGTTTTCATTGTCGACGTCGTAAACTCGCCCGTCTGTCTTCCCTCCTGCCCGCGAGAGCTCCGGCAAAAATAAACGCCTCTCCTCTCTCTCTCTCTCTCTCTCTCGCTCGGCGTTTTTTCTCTCCTTTGCAGGGGGCGTGAGAAATGTGGCTAACGGGACGATTTTCCTTTTAGTTCTTTTTATCGTTGTTTTAGTTTATAGAGGTTTGGAATCTTGCGAGGAGGACTTGAGATTTCGAGGAAATTTTCCCTGATGAGAGGGACGTGATAAATTAATGTGTGCCATATATTTTGTTTTTTTTTTACTTTCCGGATCGTTAATAACAATGATTTATGATCAACGTATAACTTTTTTATACTTTCAGAGTATTTACTGCAGCCATTAATATGAAACTGCTTTTAATGTATGAAAGCGGTAATCTTGTGTTTTAAATTTTAAATGTATAAAAGCATGGCTGTATGACCGCAATTTGTGCATAATTATGAAGCATTACACCGAATCGAACTTGAACATCGTTTCTAAAACTGATATATTTCCGAGAAATTTTAATGAACATTTTGCCTTTACCCAATCAATTACGTCAAACGTATGATAAAGTCATTTGCATCAAATATAAACAAATTCCCCGAGAACGGCATTAAAAAAACAGTATACTAATGCAATAAATTAACAAGCCGGAAAAAAATATGCCACATATTTCTCTAGAGTTTAATTCGGGACAAACCGCAGCGAATTTACGATTCGGCTCTTAAAACAGGCGAAATCCGATTGTATGATTATCCCGTTAATCGAAAATTCCACGGCGTGCGAATCGTTAAATTATTACAAAAATTCTTCCTCTCTCTCTCGGTTCCACTGCAAAAAAAAAAAAAAATTCGCGCGCATCATCCCCGCGTCCAATGAAAAAAGGAAAAAAAAAGAGAGGAAAAAAGCGAAGTTTCGCCATCGACCTGCAATGCACACAAGCGCGGCTTTAAAACCAATAACCATCATCCGCACTCACGCTTTAGCTGCTGCCGCGACTTTTCAGTTCTCTCCCCTTCGTCCTCGCCGCTGGTCGCCGATCGAAGTCCGCCTCTTTCTCTCTCTCTCTCTCTCTCTCTCTCTCGCGGGAGGATGGAAATTTGTTTGGTCGAAAACAAATCTCCGCTCGGTCGTTATAGTGGCGAAGGGGAGGCGAAAATAAGGGCGAACGAGCCGGACAATCGGACGGGGGAGGCGCGCCCGCGAATATCTACGGGGGAAAAACGTTTTCGAGAGAAATCGCGCCGAAAATCTAGCGCTCGAAATCGCTCGACCGTTAAACCGTACTAACTGGGAGAAAGCGAGCCGAAAAAACTAATAAGGTTCATTTTACTTTCAAATGCAGGCCGTTCCCTCGATTGTGACGGATGAAAATTGGAAATTTTATTAGCTTCGCTCATCGCTGCTGATTTTTATTGATCGGACGTGATAATGGATGGGGTATAATCGGTAAATAAATCTAACAAACTCACCCCGGCGATGCTGCCCTCCGAAGCGAATTCACCAAGTAATTTATGGAGCCCAGCGAAGAAACATGTAGCAATACCGTAAGGGCGTGATCAGAATCTAAGGACATCAACTATTGAACCGCTGGAATATTTTATTATCGCAATTGCGTCATAGAAAGGTCGACTGCTGTTTAAATCTCGACCATGAAAAAGTGGCGATGGGTTAGAAATAGTGTGGAAAATTTTTTGGGACCTGATCAGAATCCGTTCCGACTGCCCAATTTCTAGTTGGGATCGGACCATGCAACTTGATCATATTCTGGTCAGAAACGTCATACTTTACCGATCAGAATCGGATTGAATACTTGAATCAGAATCTATTTACGATTCTTACCGGATCCCAATCAGATTCTAATATTGTCAATAATTCTATTGTTTGGGAAGTAATTGGGTAATCCATAAAAATTGGATTGGAATCCAGCCATGAAATTGCAAAATAGGCCGTATTTGGGGAATCCATTCAGAATCGGATTGGTAATCCGGACAAGTCCGAAAATTTCCACACGGGGTGCTATTTTTAATTGCACTAACAACCTTAATTATTTAGTACGTCTCTCTTTTTAACTGATTAAAAGCAAAATTTCGTTAAAGAATATATATCCTTCTCCCGCACGGACAGGAGAACTCCGTACATTCCGTTTCGACCAATCCCTCGGAGTATACAATAATCCTAATGGGAGCAGACTATGGGTTTTGAAAAGCTTTACGCAAATTAGAGCTAGTCGGATAAAGATGCGCGGCGGCCGCGACACGTTATACCCCCGTCACTCATTTGTCAGCGTGCTCTTAAAAAGGATGAAACACGACGTCAGTTTTCAGCTTGATTATGAATATTTTTTACGGAACATTGGGGAGCGCATTGAATTCGGGTGTCTGCGGCCCCCGAAGCCGAATGGCAGTTTAATTCTTCGAGTTAAATGATAGTTTTTACAGCGCCGCGGTCGTCAGCACTTTACAGACTTTACTTAACGACGACTATACCCTGAAACAAAGTTACGACGTTTATTCTGGCTCAGGCAACTCAAACTAATTTCCATTATTTAGTTCTGATGCAAGTGTCGCGAGAGGGCCTTAATCAAACGCAGTCAGCCCCGCGTCAGTTCCCACTTCATTAGCAAAAACTCCCGGCTGCAGGGAGAGGGAGAGAGAGAGCCTGAATTTATTTTTCCTTCGGCCGCCATTCGAGCGATAAATTCTCGGTCTACATGTGCGTGCGTTCGTGTGGGTGGGTGCCTTTTTTTCCAGTCTCGCGTGGGAATGGCTCGCTGCTGCCGTGCACACACGGACGGATAAAAGGAGAATCGGTGACATCGCCGAGGGCGATGCATCCGCAGCGATGCATCGCGGCCGCTCTCTCTCTTTCTGTGTCCTCGGCACTCGGAAAAGAGCCCACACTGCCTTCCCCTGGAATATAGGCCCGTCGAGAGAACGAGACAGAGAGTTTCCGAATGCCCGAGGTTCGCGATATGTGCGTCTGCGTGCGTGCGTGTGTGTGTATGTGTGTTTGTGCATAGGTGTGTGGGCGCGGAACTGCCTATATACGACGAGAGGAGAAACAGAACGCAGAGGACTGCCAGAGGAGGGATGGAAATGGCTTAGGGGGATGAAGCGGCGAGGGACGGGTTATGGATTGCTCGGCCGAATCCGCTCGGTTTCTGTAACCCGAATTCCTTACCCGGAGAGGAATGAAGCCGAGAGGGAGAGGCAGAGGATGGAGATAGATTGGAAGTACTGGATGCTTGCGAAGTAACTTTGGTGTTTCGGGATTAAAGGCAAAGGTTTTGGCTTTGAATGCGCCGCTTTTTTCCGCCTCCCTCCCACCTCTCTTTCCGCTTCTTCCGCGGGTGCATAGCATCGTGTTTTTCGACCGAAGTTTTGAACTTTGTCCTGAAATCGCTGCTACAATGTATCAGCAACTTAGCTCCGCCGAGCTTTCCGAGATGCAAACGTGCGAGGTAATTCCGAATCCATTAGCGCGGTGAGTAACGACTGTAGTAATTGAAATCAAAGGCTGATAAGGGGTTATTAACTTCTGAATCGAAGGGAACTTTATTACACCGAAAGATCAAGTATCCGAAACTTTATGCACTGGGGCTCGATATTTTGAAAAAGCTCCGCAAGAACAGGAGCGGCGATCCTATCGGACACGTGACCGTAAAATATATATATATATCCCCGTATACATCAAATATATGTCAAAACTTTTTTAATCGACGATAAAACGCGGGGTAATCTTTGTTTGCGCGTAAAACCCACATCTTCGCTCACCGTCGACGTTCGCCGATCAAAACGTTGTCGAACCCGTATCCCAAAAGCTCGCTGATGCGCCGGAGGAACGAAGGGCGCGTATTTCCTTGCCTATCCGAAAAAAAAAAAACAGCGAAAGAGCCGAAAAACACAGAGCTGAAAGCTGGGCTCACAATCATCGACAGAGCGAGAGAAAAGCCGGCGCCGCTCGCGCGCGCACACAGAGAGATCTGCATAGCGGCTACATTTCGGCTTGTGACCTGTCCTCCGCCTCCGCTTCCGACTGCTCTCGAAGCTTACTTTGCACGCCGATCAATAACGGTCCGCGTTTCGCACGCGCAGCCACACGTAGAGAGAGAAGGGATTTTCCCGTCCTCCGGGGAAAGCCCTCCGTTGCATCGGCGGATTTTAAGTCAGCCAAAAGCTCCCTCTCCTCCGTGCTTTATTTCCATCTTCGTGGCGGCGGCGGCGGCGGGAGCGAGTTAAGCTGTCCGTCCTTGACGAATCGTCCGGTGCGGAAAATTTAGCCGAGTCCGCATGCGCCTGCCAAGAGATACGACTGCTCGGGGCGGAGTCGGCAGAGCGAAAAAGAATGCCCTTTATCCCGCGGCTGGCAGGTCGGCTTATTGGTTGTCGTGCCCTGACGCTGCTGGAAAATATCTACGGCTATCTCGGCCTCCGTGCTCCGTGGGCGAGCGGAGCCCCGACGTAATGTGGGTCACTTTGACTGGATATCTTTGATAAAGCCCGGCTGTATTTTATTGGGACGGATGTTTATATTCGCGGGGAATAGGTAAGGCGGCGCAGTCAAAGGGAGCCGGGCTTGCGGCTTATCTTCGGGAGAGCTTCGCCGCGGGCTTTTGTAAGCGTAACGTTGGCCGAACGATAAACCTTAGCCCTTTTTAATGAAGCGGGAGAATATTCGCGCGGCGTTCTTGCGAAGTAAACAGCATCGGCTAAAAGATTATAATAAAATCGTACATTTTCACGGGGTATTGCAAACGCAGCCGGCCGCGTCGGTAAAAATTTTATTAAATTCAAGACCAAGTCAGCGCCCGAAAATTTTTTATTGAAATTCCCAAAAAAAAAAATTCCGCCAACTTATATTTACAGAAATTTAATTAAAATTTCGCGCTCGATATTTAAATACCGCGAGAGAGAGAGAGAGAGAGAGAGAACAATTATATTCGTAGAGTTGGAATAAACTCTATAAACGATAATCGATCCTCGTCGGCGAGCGTTAACGAGAAGTGCAAACGGATTCATTCTGATTTTTATCGCTCTCCGGCACAAAGACATTGTTTCGCGTTTCGGCGGGATATTTGTCGCTCGTGTAAAAAACGAAGTCGAGGAGGAAGAGGGGGGATGGCAGGGGGAAGCATGACTGGCTGATACGTCGGGCTTTTTTACGCCGCTAATTGCCAAGAATCGATACGAGGGCTACGGGCCGTCGACAATATCGCGACCGAGTGGTTAACAAAAGTCCAATCGCTTCGAGCGGGAGCGCGAAAATTTCGACGCAAAAATTGCAAGCGCTCCCATCATCGTTCCGTTTGCGGGGCGGGCTTTTTTGTTTTCGCCGATGACAAGGGTCTCTCTCCTTCGATCGACGGCTATTCTTTTGCTCTCGCGATCGCGCAAATTTTTCTGATTGATGAGCTTGGTAATATTGAATCGTCGGTATTTTCACGTAGATTAGCATAAATTTAGAAAAAAATTATAATATTAAAGCTTTGCTTTAAATTCTTGACTCGTTCAAAGTTAATACTTGCTCGATCCTCTTACTTATCAATTTGCCTTCTCCTTCATTGATCCCAGTGACTCGAAGGCGCTTTAATCAAAATATATTCAGACCGTCCGGTCGCATCCCTCCTCTGGAAAAACATCTCATATTTACCGGGAGTCGTCGGGCAGCGAGAAACTTTTCATGCTTCCAGCTTCTTGACTTCTCTTAGCGCGCACTTTTTCGCGGTTACCTCTTTTGCGTTCCTAAAGTTACCGCTTCCTTATTCTTTCTTTCCGGCGGCGGGCGATGCGGAGCGCGGCTAAAGCCGCGTTTTCCGCCACTCGTATCTTTCTTTGCGCGCAACCGCTTCTTCCGCGCGCTCCCGTTCTCTTCGGGGCGATCCTTCTCTCTCGGGCTAAAGCTCGCCACTTTCCGAAATAACGCTTTTTCTCGCGGGCGCTCCCACGCTAACGTGCCGGACCTTTTGAATTCTGTTTTCTCGGGGATTCGGAGCGTCGATGTAATTCCGAAAATGAGATTACGCAGGCCTTTGAATCGATTTTCTGTAGGGCCTTTTTCGCTCCTGCGAAATTCGATAGAAACTTTTCGGCAACGAATTTTTTTTTCGACCCTTTCTTTAGCCTAAAAATTTTTTTCAGCATTTTCTCTATTTATATTTGCTCGGTTTTTTGTTTGTCTTGTGGACGATGTATAAAAGAGGCTGTTTATAAAGAATAAAAATTCGTTCGCTTCATACACAGCGATCTTATTGATTTTTAAATAAATGTAAGAGATGAACTCGAAATTTATTCGGGTAAAAGCAGGAGCTGCAGCGTAGTTTCGAAAAAAGTTGCGAAGAATGCTAAAGCAGAATTCGCGAAAACTATCAGCTAAATTGGCGAAAAGCCTTTCGCCGCAGTGCCTTACAGCTCTTTTTACGGGGGAAAATCAGATAAAACGCTTGAAATTCAAGAGCGCGCGCACAAAAGCGCCGAAACATTCCTACGGGGCGAAAGCTCGCCGAGCGCGCGAGCCGAGGGGACAGCGGCGGCGGCGGCGGCGACGACAGAGAGATGAAAAATCCGTTCGGTGTCAAAAAATAAAAGGCCGAAAGTGCGAAACTGCGTGCGCAGCGACAGCTGACACGGGAGAAATCTTGTTATAGCGCGCTCGCGCCGCGAAAAAAAGAGGGTGCGAGAGGGAGAAAGAGGGACAACGGAAGGTCGCGTGAAGCTTTGCACGCGGAATAATCGCGGGCGTGGTTCGTTACAAGATTTTCAGGGAGATAGCCGAGGCGAGAGGGGGCGAAATAACACGGGAAAAATGGAGAGATTGAAAAAGGAACAGCGGTGGCGAGCGGAATGTGGGACTGTGTGACGGGCGCGTGCACTTGGATAATTAAGTTACTCGGGGTGTATCGGCGCCCCGAATTTTGCTTGCTCGCGATTTGTCATCTTTTTCCTCGCGGCTGAGGTGGACACTTTTTCGAGCAAACGCGGTGGCGTGCTTTCGGAAGTAATTTGAGGGAGAAGTTTATAAGCTTTGACGCTTTCGAGTTTTGTCTGCGAGTTCATGTTTCGCAACGGCTGGTACCTTGGTTTCAAGGGCGAAGCAGTTTTTCCTTTGAATACTAACGCTCCGCAGAAGAGCAGCAATGCATAGTTATTAAATATTAAACAGCAGCTTTCAGCTTTAATAAATAAAAATGGAAAAACAGTAATCTAAAAGCTCGGTCTCCCAATTCAAAGACTCCTCTTGATGTCGGCTTCGAGATTGTCCAACAAATTCATCATTAACTAATTCCTCTGCAGAAAACGAAAGCACAAAATAGTCAGACACAGCAGATTGGCAAAAGCAGTGCTCGATAGAGCGAGACGGAAACTATAGGAAAACCAAAAAGAAAAAAGGGAGGCCCGGTCGATAGTGAAAACGAGCGAGGGGGAGATGCGCGGCGGCGGGGGCGTCGAGTGGAAGGAAAAGAGAGGAGAGGCGTGAAAAGCGCGCCGTCCGGGAAAAAGCTGCGGAGCCGGGCTCGGGCTCGAGCGGCGAGAGAAAGATCAAAGGACGCTGATGTTGTTTAAGGCGCGAGCCGGGGCATGCAGAAAGGACACGAAGCGAGAAAAAAAGGGGCCGGGGAAGGGAGCCGCTCTCGCTCCTCGCTTTCTAGTACCCTTCGGGGATGCGCGCCTGAAGTGTGCCGGCCGCTTAACGGACGAACGAAAATATTCGTTAATATTTAGCCGCGCAAAAGCCGGCGGGACGCGGCGCGGGGAGACGGGGGAAATTTTTATTAAAAATTATACGCGGCCGAGCAGAATTTGTGGAACAGAGCAATTTGTTTGCAAAAAGTACAAATAATAATAATGATAATAATAATAATATAGTGCACGAGCACGTATCTGTGGATTCTGCGGAAAATGAATTGCTCAACGGGTACGAAAGTTGAAAATTTATTTCAATTCACTGGAAAATTGTTTTTGCAGTAATTTTGAATTTTTTAAGTAGAAATGCGGATAATTCGTTGGCAAAAAAATTCCCGGCCACTTCATAGATTGCATTCATTTTAATTAACGAAATCTGCGTGCCTGAATTGCGCTTTTCTCCTAAAATAATTTTTCCCGTCTAATTAATTAGAATTAAAATTCCACGGTAAAGATAATTCATGAAAAAGAAGCTCGACCCTCGACAGCCCCTCAAAAAAAAAAAAAAAAAAAAATTCCTTAAAAAAACTCGCAGCCCGCCGTTCGACTGCACCTCTGCCGACCGCCCGCGCACTCGATGAAGGTCTCATTGACCCCCCCTATTGTCAGGAATTCGCTGACGCGACGGGAGCTGCAGTCGTGCAGTCACCTCGAGGGACGAGGAGCCGAGAGCGGGGAGACGCGGAGGCACGTCGCGCGCGTTAATTTAATAAAGCGCGAAATTCACGTTAAGGGCTGGTTGGCTGGCGACCCTCTCCGCGAACCCGCCCGGCCGCTGATGCGGGGGTTATTACGGGGCGAGGTGTCGTCCTTTATGCATCGCGCGGGGTTAATTCCGCGCAGCGGCCGCCTCTTTCCATATATACGCGCGCCGCCGTAATTATTCCGTGAGCTTTTAGAGCCGGGGACGAAATTTTCGCCGGACGGCCCGTTATGTTTAATGCACGAGCCGCGGTGCCCGCCCCCGCCCGGCCTTTTTTCACGAGGGCCCTTCGCTGCCGGACTCATTGTTTTGGATGTGTTTTCGGAATCCTTTGCCGGGGCAGGGGTCAAAATCCCTTGTGATTTTAAGAGATTTCGAGCAAGGTCAGAGGCTTCTCTTGGGGCGGTCGATTTCATGCAAATAGAGGGCTTTGTGTTTTTGCAAGGTTAGGATGCCGTTTTAAAAGGCGGCATGAAATTTCAGCGGGTAATCAGACGATTTGTTGTAACGGATATGCATGTTTTCAGAAATCAGCTCTCACGATGAAAAATATGAGTTATTGCACATAGCTCGAAAGTAAATAACAATACTTTTAAAACATGAGTTATTTGCGCGCATTAAAATATTTCCAAAAAAAGCAACACGGTTACGCGTAAAAATAAATAAAAATATCGCGACTCGTAAAAGAAATCCATTTATATAAATAGCCCAGGGGCTCTTTCGCAAGCGTTATCCTCTTAATATCCCTTTATAATGAACCTTTCCAAATAAACGTAATAATCACTCTGACACATTTTACCGACAGCGCTTTATTTCTATGCGCAAAAGCAATCTTTATAAAAAGCGAGCTCCAAACATCTCCATGAAGTTTAATAAAACAAACCTCGCAGCGTCAAAGTTGGCCTACAGCTCATTATAATTTAAAACATTTAATTATATTTACAGCCTCTCCCTAAAGAAAGCGCTGACCCCATTAAAGCTCCCAAACTCCATAAAAAGTAACAGCAAACATTTCTCTCTCGGCTCCGGAGCTAAAAAGGGAAAAGGCAAAACAAGAAGGAAGCAAAAGGGTAGAAGGAAGCCGCGCGTTATAACCGCCGGCAAGCAGGGGGTAAAATACCGGCGTATTTTCGCCGTCAGTTTGAAAAGCATCCGAGGCTGCCTCCTCGATAGTTTAGAGCGCGACGTCGGTCGCGGCGGCGGACGAGTATCGTTATACTGCTGCAAATGCACTTAATGCTTAATTGCATCTCCTCTCCTTTTAGCGGCACTTGATGATGACCGCGGTAATGCAATAGCGGCTTTCGCAGCCGTCGACGCTGCTAAGGGAGAGAGAGGGAGAGAGGCGAGGAACGTCCTAATTCGATGAGGCAGAGAAGAGAGAGCGACTCGTGCTCCTTTTTTTCGATATCGCCCTCTCGAAAAATTGAACGACGCGAAATCAAGTCGAAAAGGAGGCGGAGAGCTCCGAATTCATCGAGTCGAGTCCCAGGATTCGCGTTTCATTAAGCCGCCGGGGGATGGGCAGGAAGAGAGCAGCAATCGCCGCGAAATTTAAATCCGCGATTGCGATGGATTTGGGTTAAGAGCCAGTGGAAAAAGCCCGTTTAGGTCCGACGGGAAGACGAGGGGATTTTAGCGTTTGAGCTTCTTTGTAGGATGGATAAGTGGCGAGTAAAAATCCTCGTGAAATCTCGGCTTCCTTTCGCGCAATGAACTCCGCCGCCGAATAAAGAAAATAATAATGTTGCAGGTCGGTGTTCAGTTTCGTTGATACTTTTCACGGAAAAATTTTAATTTTCCGCTGAAACTTTATCTTTTTCGCAGCGGCTTCCTTACAGGCAGCAAAGTATAATCATTACAGCTCGAAACATGTCTAGTTTGCAGCTTCGGTGGAACAATTTAATGGTCCTCGTCTTCTGCTTAATTGAAAACTGAGCAAGACTTTGAAACGCTTGACAATGCAGCACGGCGAGAAGTCAGACAATTATATTGCCGCGATGTCAAAAATAAAGCGCGAGCGACGGCCGGAACAGTAAAAACAACGAGGAGCCTTCGTTGCAAAGGCCGAGGGGAAAAAAGGGCGATACAAACGAGCCTAGATAAAACTGACGTAATAACATTTCGTAATCCGCATAATTCCTCGCGCGGGCGCGAAAGAGGCCAACCGGAAGATAAAAGCGCGCCGGGGACACGTCGCGGAGGAGGGACACCCCCCCAATTTAAATATAACAGAGCTCAGGCGATCGTTTATCGTCTTCTCTCGGGAAGTTCTCGGGGAACAAAAAGGAAGAAGCAAAAAAGGGAGAACGAAAGAGGCGAGAGACAGAGATAAAACAGGAATGAAACGAACCGAAAAAAGAGGAGGGAACGCGAGGAGAGCAAAAATAACGATACCTGCAGTGGCGGCGTTAAGAGAATGGAGCTGGATTTTATGAACTATAAAACAGTAATGTTTTATTAATACCCTCCCTTAAAACGTTATGATTAGAATTAGATATCTCGACTGTGTATCGTATTCAATGCGTCGCAAATCGTTAAAAGCGAATCTTTCAAGCGCTTGCACACAAATTGCTTTTCTGCCCGATTACTAACGTAAATATCGAAGCACTAATCATCTCCAATACTCGCTGCGGACAGCATCTCCCACCGACGTTTCCCTCGGCTCAAAATGCTCCGCAAAAAAGTTCGCCGCCTCCGTTTAACTCCGTTTAACTCCGCTCGGATACAGAGGCGCATCCCCGCGCGGCCGTAATTAGAAAAGTAGCCTCCCCGGACCGGGCCGATTCCCTTTTTCGCGCGGAAGACAGAGTACGCGGGTGCGCAGTGCAGAGCTCGCATTCGGTCGGGGCGGCCGCGTGCGTAATGGGGAGCGCCGGACGCGTATCCTCGGCGGGATCGCGAGCCCACCCGCCACTGTGCACCGACGGGGTCAGATGCCTAACGCGCGTAATTACATTTTCGATGATGTTATCAATTTTATTGCGCTGCCAGAGGCGACGGCTGGGGAGGAGGTGGCGCTGCGGGCGGGGGGAGGCCGAGCTGCTTTCTTTGAATGAACTGTGTCATTTGCCATTTTTGTATTCTTTGGGGGATGATTGTTAAATTGAGTAGTGAAATTTCAGTCGGGAAGAGAAGTTGAAGAATCCTTTTAATTTAATGTGAAATGAAAGTTTAAGAAAATGAATATAATTCTCTTATTCGATGAATCTGTCAATTTTGTGGAAGAGTTATTCAATATGAAATACTGCTCGAACATATTCCGCAAGACACACTTTAGTCTCACTCTATTTTCAGTCTCTATACTATTCATTCATTCATTTTGAAAAAAGCGTTCCGAGAATAAATTTGAAATTCGAAATTTCAAGTCTGGTATTTCTCGATTAAAGTCTTGCCTTATTAAATTTTTTTGCAGAATTAAACCAAGTAAATGCGCATTTAATGGTTTTTCATTACTTAAAATTAACGTCACTCGAAGATTTATAGCTTTACTAGCGGACGTCTTGCCAGTGGCGTTTATTGGCGAAAGACTAAAGTAACAAATTGAGGGGTTAAATTAATTTTAGGTTTCACTGAGCGCATTAAATTTTTACCAATTACGCCGAAGAATGCAGCAGATTACCGCCGCAGACAGCTTACCCGAAACAGAAATAAAAAAAAGCCCCGTTAATACATTTCCGGGAACACTAATACAATGTAGCTTACATTATTAGACTAAATCCGTAATTAGTCAGCGTTGCAGGCGATGAAATATAAAAGAAAGTAATAAGAGACGAGGCCGGTAAAAATGAAATTGCGGTCGTAAAGCGTCTTTCAGCGCTTAAAAAATGCTCATTCTCAAGATCCAGCCAGATATTAGAAAGAAAACGAATGAGCCTCCATCTCTCGTAACCAACAACAGCGCTGAAAAGTAACTCAGCCTCTCTCGCATTTTCCGAGCTTATCAGCGGCGGAATGAATTTCAAAAGTCGGAGCTTTACGGCTCTGGAAAAAATCTCCCGTCCCGGCGGCCATTCAAAACTTTCGTCCCTCGTCTCTCTCTCCCTCCTCTGCCGCGCGAAAACACAGAGAGAGAGAGCTCGCGGCCCGCATCGTTCCTTTATCTCGAAAAAAATAAAAGGGGGCCACTTCTCGGTCGCAGGTTTTTAGCCGCCCGGCGCGCGGCTTGCATAACGCCTACGTCGCGAGAGAGAGAGGGGGGAGATCAATTACATTACGGCACGCACACGCGCGGAGACGCTGCAGAAATTTGACTTTCAGATTATACACACGGGGTGTGCCGCCCTGCAGCGGCCAACGGCCAGAAATATATACGGCTGCGGATGGTGGAAGGACAGAAAGAGGAGAGAGAGAGAGAGAGAGAGAGAGCTGATTCAAGGCGCTTTGCGAGGGAGGGAAAAAGTAGGGGTTCAACGGGCGAGGACGTTGGAGTCGGGTCGTTAGAGCTCCTAATGAGAGTCCCCGGTCCCTCGCCTCTCCCCCCCGCCTCCTCTCTTTCCCGCTGACGACGACTACGACGACGACGACGACGACGACGGCCCTTCGCCTTAGCTCTCACTCCACCCACAGGCCATTTTCTCTTTTTCTTGCGCGCGGCACTTATCCTCGCTCGCTCATCCGGGCCATTTTACTCGAGCGTCATTTCCCACCCCCCCTTCGAGGGGCGGGAGGGGGCGGCGGGCAGACGAGGGATTAGAAAATCTTTTTGACGGACGCCGCCGCGATAATTGTTCAACATCTCCGAGAGCCCTGATACTCTCGGCGCTAATTATCGGCCGGGGCAGTAAGGCGATGGGGGCTGCTGCTGCTTCTTTTCATTCTCGCGCGATGTGCTTCGCCACCATCGACGGCCGCTCGACGAATGCGAATTTCCGTGCCGCCGTAATGATGCTGGCGGCTCGTTTCGCGCGCCGAGCGAGATGTTTAAATTAAGATCATTCGCTCCTTTGCCCCGACTTCGAGTCGTGGAAGTGTCTTTGAGATCGTTATCTGTAATTTTGCTGGTTAGGGTGATGTTCTGCGCCTTCTGACGCTGCGGATCAACTTTTTTTCTTCAACTTTACGAGTGCATCAGCGAGGTGGGAAGACGAATTCATTACTTAATTTCGATAAAATTACGTGTGCAAAGTGCCCTCGAACTACGAGCCAAGTTATCGGCAAGTCTTTAGCGGAACGACGTAACTAAAAGTGTAAAGTACATAAAAGATGCATATCTGCGCAGCCAAGTAGGAAATATATGAATGCGCCGGCGTGGCCCCGAATTCAATTTCAATGCAAATGTTTTTATTATAACTTTAAATTGAAATATACATACGCATTGCTCGCCCCCCCCCCCCCCATCCAGTATCGACGTGCATCTCTCGGAATAAGAAACGCAGAGATTTTTATCGCGTCGCGTCTCTGAAATCGATTGTTTACGAATGCAGCGGACGCGGGGGCCGTTTAATGCACGCGCATCTGATTCAACGGGATTTATTCAACTGTAACTCGGCGCTCGCTTATATAGGCGCGCGAGACTGCTCGCGACACTTTGAAATAAAAAATTTTCGCTAATGCACGACAACGAAATGTATAAGTTCCAGCTCAGCAATTCCGACGTCCATTGTCTCCTCCGCTTTCAATTACACGTTATATTCTTCTCCTCGTAATTCCCTCCACTCTCTCTCTCTCTCTCTCTCTCTCTCTCTCTCTCTCTCTCTCTGCCGCTCGCGTCTTGTCATTCTCAAAGAAACTGTGCGGCGGAACAAAACGAACCCCCGAGGAATACAATATAAAGTCAGAAAAAAAAAAACAACGAGCCAACCGTTATATACGCGGGGGAGAAAAAAAATTCGCGCTCTGCTCCGCGAGAGATTTTATCATCGCGGATATAAACCGCATACTTTCTCGAGCGGGGCGCAGGATGAGAAAGAAGAAGCGAGAGAGAGAGAGAGAGAGAGAGAGAGAAAAAAGCAGCTTCGCCCGCGGGGTTGGCGCGGTCATCCGTTCAATATTGTTTCTGCCATTGTAGCGTTCGTCTCGTTGTAGTCTCGGGGCTCACTCTGATTAACAAGAGGCCTCTGTGACGTCATATATACGCAGCGGTACAAGTGCGGCAAATGAAACTCGAGGATGGACGCGAGGATGGGACGGATGGGTGCCTGGATAGATGGGCGAACGGTCGGAGGGAGGAGAAGAGAGATGACGAGAGAGAGAGAGAGAGAGGAGGAAAACTGCGTGGGCGCCGCAGCGAGCTCGGAAAATATTTTAGTTTTTCAGCGCTCCTCTTTTTTCCCGCCCCGGCCTGTTGTTTCAATTAAAACGCGATACGGCGTATCCTTTACTAGCTCTACTTCCAGAGCGAGAGCCGCCCTCCATCGGCGTTTTTTCGCCGCCCATCGCGTCCGGGACACGCGCTATTTTAATTGCGTCGTTGCTTTTGGAGAGAGGGCCGATTGTTACGGTTATTTGCGCAGTTCGCTTAATGCTGGATGTGATTCTCCTCGAAGAACCGATATACTCTTTAAGTTTATCGTTCGCTTTATA